>OX578284.1:51444782-52044782 GCA_951217055.1 Gerris lacustris | reverse complement strand
TTCTCTATTTAAAACTTTTAGGTCCGTTTTAACAGCGCGGTGATACTAAATTTATATCCCACAATATCTAAATTAAATAACCTCCTATTGTGTGAATTCTAAAGCACTTCTATAATTTAACAAAACCTTTGAAGTTAAAATGCTTAGTACTAGGGTGAAGTGATGAAGCGTAAAAAATAATTCTGTTCAAGAGTTAAAAACAGAGAATTCCAACTTAAGTCCTATTTATAAATCCGGAGATTAAAATTATTCAAACAAATATAATTTAAATGGGAGAAAAAAAATATTAAAGTGAAAAATTTAAATTATAATAAGGTCTCTTTTTTTCCTCTTCTCAAAATATTAAATACTGTAAATTACTGTTTTCTCTCTATTTAATAACTTTTTTTTAATTTAAAAAAAGGACAGTTAGTATAAACACGTAGGAAATTTCACTTTATAAAACAAGTATACATACATACATTAAAATGCAAAACTAAAATTGAAATCTAAAGTTAAACAAGACGAGGGTAAAATGTAGGCAAAGTAGGAAAGTTGTAGGAATGAGTAAACGCCCCCCCCCCTTCCCCCACCATGATGTTATAAATAATTAATAATGAGCTTTTTGAAACTCGTTAAAAGCTTGGTTTACCTTCGTAAGTAGTTAACATAAAAAATAAATAAATGAAAACCAGAGTTTCAGAATTAAACGTGATTTTTGCTTCCCAGCTTACCGAAGGTAACGGAAGCTATTTGATCGTTCTGAAGATCGAAAACATGTTATGTCTCCGATTTCAAAAATCCCAAGACAGAAATCCGTTTCAGACATCAGGGAATATTTTTGGTTTCGTGTCTGTCTGTCGATCAATTTTTGCGAACCAACATATCATATAAACTACACGTCCGATTTCAATGAAATTTGCATAGTAGGTCATACTTAGTCCATTGTTGGTCCCATATAAGTTTAAACCTTCTGCGCCCATTTGTTTCTCTTCAACATGCGCACAAACATACATTTATTTACACCTACTTCTTCAAAAGTACTCATGATTTTTAAGAAATTTGGATGGTTTGTTGAAAGTTATCTGCTAGCAAGTTTCGACAAACCGTAGAATTTTCTTAAAACTCAGATGAGTATACCCTTAAAGAAATAGGTGTGTAATATAATTGTATGTTTGTGCGCATTTTGAAGAGAAACAAATGCCCACAGAAGGTTGAAACTTTGATGGGACTAACAATGGGCTAATTATGACCTATCATCCAAATTGTATTGAAATTGGACGAGTAGTTTTTAAGGAATGCTCGCAAAAATTGATCGACATAAAAAAATATTTCCATGATGTTTGATAATGATTTTTATCTTGGAATTTTTGAAATCGGAGACATATAAACGTTCGTTCTTCAGAAAGATCAGATAGCTTCTGTCATCTTAGTTAGGCTCGGAAGCTATTCAATAAATAACGTTAAAGTATCGTCACAACACAAAAAGGCCAAGGACACGAAAACAAGTTACGTTAAACAAAATTTAAATTTTTTAAAAAATGAAAACCAGCGAAAGAGAATGTTATTTAATTTTTAATAAAAAAAAAAAAATTAAACAGGTAGGAAAAAAGGGAAATTACTAAGAAGATAATTACAAGTTAGAAGTTTTAAGGATATACGAGAACTGGTAGCAGAGGTGGAGGCAAGACACAATTTTTAATAGGCCTGCTAGAGCCACTTCATTAGGGTAATTTAGCAGGACAACAGAATGACTAAGTCAACGTAGTATGTTTCAGGTAGTCTAAAACTCATCATTAAACTATATTTTTACCCATTATGAAAATTAACAAAAAAACATACATTTTTAATATTATAAACACACATTAATTAATGTGAGAGAGAAAGTGCGTGAAAGAGAAAAAGCGTGTGTGCAAGAGAAAGAATTATTTATGTAAAGTAGTTGATATAATTAATAAATAAATAATATTAAATTACCGTCAGAGATCAATGATGACAAGATCCATACCTGAAATATAAAATAATATTTTTTAAAAATTATTAATAAATAACGATAGATAAAATTTTATAAAATAATTTGTAGTATTTATTATATTAAAGTCTGTAAAGTTAATTAAATAATTTAATTTAATTAACACACTAAAAAAACACTTGAATTCTTAAAAATGTTATTTTAATAAATATCTATTAATTGAAAAGGTATAAATATTATTTTAATAAGAAATAAAACAAAGTCTGTCAACCATTGTGACACGTGGATTCCCCCGCATCGTATTACATATTTTATTGTTTGCCCTTTTTGGTCGTGTTTTCGAACATGAGGGGGGCGGTAGTGCCGCTGGGACGAGCAAGAGACTACTCGAACGGTAGCGAGAAGCGAAGAGAGTGAGACGTGGGGCAGGTAGCCGATCGGGAGGGGAGGGATGGGTAGGCCCTACCGAGTGCAGTAGAGGGAGACCCTATCTATACTAAGAGCGGACTCGATTGAACACCTCCAATATATCTTCCTAACTCCCTGTTCCTATATCTTCCTTACTCGTGTAACGCTAGTTTTAGGTAACGCTTTTCGAGGATATGTGCCATAGCCAAGACATGAAAATGTCAAAAGTATAAGATTTACTCTATTTAAGGTAGAACCGATGGTCGTAAATAAATAACAAAAAGTCATCGAACCGAAGATGTAGATCTTTTAAAATCAGTTAACAATGAAATATCCACTTTTCGACACGACTTATAGTTTAGCCGTAATAAGCCTTGGAAAAAAACCCTTAAATTTGCTTCGGACGATCTTAATTTTTTTAAGAGGGATAAAAATTAAAAATTTAAACTCTTCGGATTTTTCCAGTCGGTTTGGGCCGATTTGCGACCAAAGGCAAAAAACCGTGAGTCGCTAGGTGGCCTAGAAGTCTCCAAACATTTTGATAACCCGCATTAGCTGATTAGCCACTTCATATGTATAAAATAATAATATATTGGATGTCAGTCGTATAAACCATTTAATTGACAATCGCAACTGGATGGACGCAATTTTACTTAAGTAGATACCAATTCATATGGCAATGCTATGTAAACATCGAGCATGGGGCCTCTTATACCGGATTGCTGGAAGTGACCAAACATTTTGATAACCTGATCAGCTGATTAGCCATCGACAAATAATAATTTTCTTCCACCTTTACCAATAAACTAGTCAAAACCTCAGAATAACATTTTTTTTAACAGAAAAGTTTGCTTCACTTTAAACCTCGGTTATAGAATTTATTGTTATTACAGCTGTGCAAAGAAACAGTTATACCCCACTCTTTCTCAAACAAACCCAAACTTTTTCCTCGCAAAGTTCCACACCATTTCACTGTAAATTCTATTTCTAGCGTATCAATTTATCTAATATATATATATATATATATACAAAACTATGAGGCAGTTATAACTTCAGTTTACATAATAATTTTATATATTTATTTTATTATATTCTTTTAAGAGAAATAGCCAATACGTTTTATGTATTTTTTTTTATAAAAAAACTCTTTATGGATTTAATTGCATAGAAGCGTGAAGCGAGACATTCATAAATGTATAAATATATATAAATAAATATTTTTTTATTGTTTATGCCATTATCACAAGGTGGATTCCGGTTTATTTGTTTTATTTTCTCTTTATGTATTTTCAAATTCAAAACAGTTCATTTCCTCTTTTTTTCCCCTTCAAATGGTTTTTCCCTAGAGCTTTTGTATAACAATAAGGCTTGAAATACATTAATAATAATAAAGTTGAATATTTAAATTTATTGTTACGACTTCATAAATAAAATAGAAGTTCAATTTGATATATATATACATATACATATATATAACCTTTTTACTATATATATTAACGATTTTTATGAAGCCACTTCTTTTTACTCATACGCATTATGTTTATCTTTTAATATTTATGTTTGTTTTCATTATAAATAATTAAGAAATGATATGAATTATTTTTGTAATGTTTATCATACATTAAAATTAATGTCCTGACTAATTATTAATGAATATGATTATGAAAAAATTAAGGATACTAATTAATTTCGTACATTTAAAAAAATATGTATATATACATGTATATAAAATACTCATAGGTGACCTATATTTTTATTATTAGTATTATTAGTGAATATTCAGGTTCTACAGTACAATAATTTTAACCTAAGCTATTTCTATTTAGTTTGGCGTAAAACTATCATTTATTTTTCATATATATATATTTTTTTTTGTTTTAGACCTGTTTAACAGCCTAGGTCATTACAGGGTGGGGATTATTATCCGGCCACTTTACATATCTACTCGAAGAGATCATTAGTGTGAAAAATGTCTCACCTCTCTGGGATTCGAACTCATGGCCGGGGTTTACACCTTGGATTCAGAGTAAGTAATGCTAAAGTATCATTGTTGGAATGTTAATTATTAAATGGAGATTTTATTATTGGACTAATATTAGTTCTTAAAGCCGGCTATATATGGTGCGGTTTACCTGAACGGTAAACCTTTAGAGGTCACCTGTATAGGTGAACCGGAGCATGTGTGCCATTATAACTGTGCAGTTATATCATAATTTATTCATTATTCATATTGGTCGAGTTCGTGGAGGGTATCTTTTGTTATCGTTCATATTGGCCGAGAATGTGAAGGCTACACCATGTTCTAGTCCATATTGGTCGAGTTCGTGAAGGGTACCTTTTGTTATCGTGCAAATTGACCGAGATTGTGGAGGGTACCTCTTGTTGTCGTCCATATTGGCCGAGAATATGGAGGGTGCCACATGTTATCGTCCATATTGGCCGAGAATATGGAGGGTACCTCTTGTTATCGTCCATATTGGCCTAGAGAATCTCGGCAAAACATATCGTCGAGAGTGTGGAGCCGACTTAAAAATAATGTTATAGTAAAATATCGCTCTCAAAACCTTGATTAGCTCACAAGTTTGCAACAGGTGACCGAATTACTTCATCGTTGGACTTCAATAAGCTCCAACATAAGCTCAAAGAAGATTTCATTGTTGGACGATAAAATGTTATTAGCTCTAAAGTAAGCTCAAGCAAGAAATCGATATTGGACCTTCATAAACTTGAAAGTATGCGACCATTTAGTTCCATTGTTCTTTGTTGGACAACCATAAGCTCATGGAAAGTTCATTGTTGGACGTTAAAGTATTATTAGCTCTAAAGTATGCTCTAGCAATAAATCGATCTTCACCTCTATAAGCTCGAAAGTAAGCGACCATTAAATTTATTGTTGACTGTTGGACTACAGTAAGCTTCAACATAAGCTCAAAAAAGAGTTCATTGTTGGACTTTAAACTTTTATTAGGTCTAAAATAAGCTCTAAAAATAAATCGATCTTGGACCTCGGAGGTATGTGACTTTATAGTTTTATTGTTAATTGTGGGACTACCATAAGCTCAAAGAAGATTTCATTTTTGTACTTTTAACTATTATTAGCTCTAAAGTATACTCTAGTAATATATCCAGCTTAGACCATCATACGCTTGAAAGTGTGTCCTACCCAAAGTTTATACATAGATAAATATGTATATTGTAGATTTAGAATAAAAAAATATTAAAGAAATATAATTAAACATATCCTATAATATTTTAAAACATTTATCAGTTTATAAATCGAATATAACGATAAAATAAAAGAGATAAAAAAAAATAAATAAATGCAAAATTAAAACATGCATACGCATTAATAATTTATAAAAGATATCATCTTAAAGGGTAAAAAAAACGTACTGGGTGGTCCTAACCAATTGATGAGTTACAAACCATCAAATCGAAATATTCTTTATCTTTTTTTATTCGAATACGCTCCTTCCAATTCTGTAATTTGCAATCCTGCAGTATGCATTCGTTCCCATATATATTTGCAGTTTAGAACGGACTGGAGTCGGCGAGACGTCGTAAAAAATGAAATACGTTTTCAAGTTTCAATTTCTCTTGAAATATTTTCTCTCTTTCATTTTTTTATTATTTATTTTCTGCCTTTGCTTTTTGAATGATCTTTCTTTACCCCCCCCCTGATATTTCAATTTTTTTTTATTTATTTTTGTTACATATTATCATTCTTTTTGTCGAACATCCACTTGAAATGATCATCAGTGTAAAACATGTCTTACCACCCTGGTATTCGAATCATCGCCAGGTATATTGATAATGACCTTGGTTTCAGAGAGTTAGAGACTGTGCTAACCATTTGGCTACAACGGCAAATTTGCTCACATGACTAACTCTGCACTATCGATGCACCCTTAGTCATCAGTGTGAAACATGTCTTACCTCTCTGGGATTCGACTCAACGCCAGGGATATTGATAGTGACTTTAGTTTCAGATGAGAATTAGTCATTAGTGTGAAACATATCTTACCTCCTTGGGATTCGAACCATAGCATCGCAAGGAATATGTGAACCATATTATCTTACCTCCTTGGGATTCGAATTTGAATCATAACCAGGGATATTGATAATGACCTTGGTTTCAGACGAGAATTAGTCATCAGTGCGAAACATACCTCCCTGGGATTAGAATCATCGAAAGGAATATTGATAATGACCTTGGTTTCAGACGAGAATTAGTCATCAGTGCGAAACATACCTCCCTGGGATTAGAATCATCGCAAGGAATATTGATAATGACCTTGGTTTCAGACGAGAATTAGTCATCAGTGCGAAACATACCTCCCTGGGATTAGAATCATCGCAAGGAATATTGATAATGACCTTGGTTTCAGACGAGCGTTAGTCATCAGTGTATGTTCATCATGATGTAAGGTATGTTTCACCTTTCTGGGATTTGAACCATCGCCTGGGATATATATATAAAGACCTTGGTTTAGGCGAGAGATAGTTGTCAGTGTGAAACATACCTTACCTCCCTGGGATGCGAGTCATTGCCAAAGATATTGACAATGAACTTGGTTTCAGACAAGAGTTGGTCATCAGTGTAAAACATACCTTACCTCTCTGGGATTTGAACCATCGCAAGGGATATTGATAATGACCTTGGTTTAGGTGAAAGTTAGAGAGTGTGCTAACTATTTGGCCACGACGGTCCCCAAGCAAATATGCATCCTTGAATCCTTGATGCATGGGCGATGCACCTTTTTTAATGATTAAAACCCTATTTAATTTATTTACAATCTTTTTACTATTAAGCTTTTTGTACCTTTCAAACACTTTAAAAAAATCATTTCAATTCATGAATAAAATTAAAAGCACTCTTTAAATAGTTAAATGTTAATTTCACTAAGAATCCTTTGCAACTGCAGTGTAATGCAAAACTCCTGCATACCAACAATTACAAGTGGGGGGGGGGGGGGGGGGGTAGTTTGAATTACAAAGGACGCTTATTAAGAGACCCCAAGTAAGAATACCTCCCTTTAAACTGACAACGTTTGCATATCTTTACATAAATAGCACATTAATTTGCACAAAACTAGATACGAAGAAATGCAGTGGAAACTAATTTTTTTCCGCTACCTAGATCTTGAATAAAAAGGTTAAGAAAGAAAATTAAAGACAGGATGTTTCTTTTTGTTTTAAATAAAATAAAAAAATACGTGACTTACATAAAACTTCGTTTAGATTGTTTTAAAAAGATCTTTTTAATTAATTAAAATTACAAAAAGGTTCTGAGAAAGAGCAAATAATGATCTTACAATAAAATAAATGAAGTAGAGTTAAGCTACAAATACAGAAGAGCTTAGAGCAGTGAGAGGAATTCAAAGACGAAAAACTAATTTTATTCGGTAAGCAAAAAAGAACCTTGAACCAGAGTTGAAAATAATGGTTAAATTGTAGATTCGGTTTGAAAAGAGTTTAATTTAGCAGCAGGATTAATTTCAATTCATTAAAAGATTCTGTTTCAATAGGGGGGAGAAAGCGACAAGTGAGATTAGATAGCGGAATTGTTGGGTATTGTTCAATCGACGACTAATTGTTTTGTTTACTGTATTTGAATCAAGCGTGGGATAGAGAGAATTCCCCTCGTAACCAAAATAAAACCTAAGCAGAATGTTTCTGATAAAATGAAAATTCCTACACGGATATGTAAACGACGGCTTTCCACTTAATTTTCAAGTGCAAAATGAGTTTGACAAACAATTTGTCGCTTAATTTAGTTAGAGTATTAAGCTTTTTTGTTAAGTAACGTCCTTTTTTTTACTTTCTCATATAAAGAGAAAGTATTGTGATGGCGCAAAAAATTCAATTTTAAGATTTTGATGGATTTACACGTTTTGAGGTCTCCTGAGTCCAAAAAAGTGGTTTCTAAAAAATGTCTATCTGTCTGTCGTTTGTGCACGCGCGTGCAGCCTAAACTACTAGGCCCGATATTGACGAAATTTGGCATACATGTTCAGAAAAATCATAATAACCCGAGGTGGAGGTGAAATCGAGAAATAAATTTTAGCTCCAATTTTGGGGGCGCTACACACCAAAAGCTCTGAAAAAAACGTGAAAAAAAATTATTTCTCGAAAACGGTTCCGACGATTTTGATTAAAACATTCTAAAATGTAGTCCATTTAAATATGAGTCTAACGATATAAGCCGTTTTCCCGGGAAAAATCTAGTTCCTGAGAAAATAACTTAAAACGCGGACGAAGAGAGCCCGGGTTATTTCAGATGTTATTTTTATGATAAATTTTGATGAAATGTTCAATAATAATTAAATATACATATGAAAACTAATAAATGGAAAACACTTGGCTATGTAATTATGAATTTGTATATATGAGAAAGTTTGTCTGAGTTCTGAGTTGTCTCAGAGAGAATTAATTTTAACGATTAATTTGTTCACAATGGCGTGCGAAAACATGTTGCGAATATTTGGTTTAATCAAAAATTTTTAATAGAACCAAAATGTTATTAACAATTTTATATAAGAAAATAATCTAAGGATTTTAGGTTGACTTAATATACATCAAGTGACACAATCCACTGATTCATTAATATATATATATATATATATATATATATATATATATATATATATATATATATATATATATATATATATATATATATATATATATATTTAAATCTTGTAAATGAAATGAAAGGTATAAAAGAGTAGATTATAAAAATATAATATAACATTAATTGTGTAAATTGTTTAATTTTTTACATGATATTTTATCAAAAAGTATTAACATTTTGCGCACCCTCCCTTGTATTTAACTAATAATAAATACCAACGAAACCCTTTTTATGTGAGTCATCACGCACACAACATTTTATTTAAAAAATAAATTTAATTATGAGAGGGATCCTTTTAAGGTTGTTTCTTACCATATACTTATTACATTACTGTGTTTAACTTTCTAAACAGAATGTATATAAACTTAATTGTTTATACAAGTCTGATACTCTGTATTTTTAGAGAATACTCATTAAGATAAATTTTAAATTAAACGAAACCGTTTGAGTTTATTTGATTTGGTCTAGAGCGGTGCCAAGCCAAGCTAATAATAGAAGATAGGCTTGGATGTCTGGACTAAGGAACCAGACATAACTCAGACTATGAAGTCATTCATAGTCTATATGGTCTAATATTAGTCTTGTTTGGCAGTCTTGAGAGATTTTACAAGAGGCGTCTAGCTAGTTAACCGATGACATTATGACACCTGGTCATCCCATCACCTCGACATCTAACTTAGAGCCAACATTAACAGCTGCTTCACATTGTTCGATAATTTATATTGTATCTACGAAAAGGTCAGGAGAACGTTCAATTCTTGAATTTATAAACCTTGGAAACAAGAGTTAAAAGCTTCTAGTATATGGTCTGTAGGGATTATAATAATTAAAAAACCAATTTTTTATAATCCCTACAGACCATATACTAGAAGAATTTACAATTAAAGGGATCAATTGAAGAATACACAAAGAGTTAAAAGGTTTTGAAATATCGAGTTTAGTGATCATGGAGGAGGAAATACGTAAAACTACCATCAAAGCGCATAAAGAAGTGGATTGCAAAGATTCAGGAGCTTTTGTTTTGCTATTAAAATAATTAGCAGTAAAATACCAACCGAATTAAAACAATCATTATGATAGACACCGGGAAATTGAGGAAAGTTGCCAATTGGCTTCCTCCGCCATTCAGCAACTGAACAATATTTTGATAGTACATATTCCTACCTACTAGTCCGTATTATATTTAACATGAGTTACAAGAAAAATTGATCAATCATTATAAACAATTTCCTATTATTCCTTACACGTGGAAGGAAGGAATCGCCGCTGAGGATTGAAATTACAAAGGGCTTATTATGACCTACCATTAAAAGGTGGTTCTCAAAAATGTACCCTGACGAATGAAACTGATTTCGGTCCAAGAATTTTTGAAATAGGAGACTAATTCTGTTCTTTAGAACGAGTACAATGCTTCCGTTACCTTAGGTAACTAAAGAAGCAAAAATCACTGTAAAGACAACAAACTGACCAACTTGTTGGAACTGTTCAATTTTACTCGTTCTGTATTATTCATATTTTCCCTTTGACCAAGATGATTGTTAAAGTGATGATTATCGTGCTGTATCGTGAAGCAGGCCAGGCCAGAGCCATCTAGAGGCTGTAGCCCCATCGGGTGTCTTATTCACCATGGTGCATTTCAGATTGGAATAGTCTGCCAATTAGTGCGGTACGTAGTTTCCTCGGTCCTATTATTGGACGAATGGTCTAATGAGATTTGGATCTGTTTCGATTCCCAGTAGGAACACTTATTTTTGAGTAATATTAAATTTACGCAGACGGTTTAAATTAACATATGACCATTTTTGGACTACTTTCAACTTCAACAAAACCATTCATATTTCTTTAAAATCGTAGAAGTACTTTTAACGATATTGTTGTTAATATAAACAAGTTTTATCACGCGTGGAATGACAAAATGGCTGCAGAAGGTTGAAATTACAATGGGCTTATTATGACCTACCATTAAAAGGTGGTTCTCAAAAATGTTACGAAACTAACCAAAAATGTTCCCTGATGTATGAAACTGATTTCTGGTGAGGATTTTTTGAAACAGAAGACAAATTTTGTTCTTCAGAACAAGTTAAACGTATCCTTTTACCTTTGGTAACTTTGGAAGCAAAAATCGCAGTAGAGGCAACTAATTTTGTCTTGATTTTTTTTTAAATTTCTTAAAAGCGAGAGGAAATGACGCAGAAAAAGTCTCTCCTACCTGTTGCCCCTTACCTCTAGCCTATATTAGGCTAAATTGTGGATGATTGTGGAGCGCAGTAAAAATTAAGTGGAAGGGGTAGCTGTGAAGTGTCTGCCTCACGATCCATTAGCCAAAATTCTACGATTGGTACTGTCCCATAAGGAAATTAGCTACCTCTGTGACTATAAAAAGCAAGCTACTGCCTTAAGTATATAAGAACCTTAAAGCCTAGTCCACACCAGTAGACACGTTGCGAGACATTTCTATAGACCGTCTATAGAAATGTCTCGCAACGTGTCTATAGACATCTGCTGAGACCGTCTATGGTCTAGGTCTAGCGTCCACACTTGTAGACACGTTGCGCAACATGCCTAACTTTGCACCATGTCTACCATTTAGAATGGAAAACCATAGACATGCGATTTTTGGTCTAGCAACGAGACCGTAGACGCCGTTTGTCTAGCGGATGTCTATAGACAAATCTCTAGACATGTCTCTGAGACCAAAATCGCGCAACATGTCTACTAATGTGGACAAGGCTTAAGAGCCAGTAGTAGACACAGTAGAGAGTTTAAATAAGACGTGAAGTGCAATTAACGTCTTACGTCTTTCCGAGGTCAAGCCACCTACTGTGCATGCGCACGTAGAAAATTGTCGTACCTACTGTGGAAAGACGTGATACATTAATCTGTCAGTGTTGTCGTATCATCTGCTTTCACTATATTTTTTATCAGAAATAAAAAAAACATATATTACCGTTAAAAACATAAATATAAACTGATCAGACGTAACCTCCCTAATACCTCCACACTACGTCTTTTGTACATGACTTGTTTAAACTCAGTTATGAAGTCATACAAAATTTTGAAATTACATTAAAATTAAAGTACCCCGACAATCAAAAGTACTTCTTATAAAAAGTCTGTAGTATGTTACAACAAAATTACGACAAGCAGCAATATTTGTCACGTTATGATTGGAATTTTACGTTAATAATAATTTAGAAGCATGTAATACACGCACCTTTACACTTTTAAACCCTTTTACACTATACTCAGTTACTCACGCCTCAAAAAACTATAAAAAATTACAAGTATGATCTGTACTACATTATAAAAATTGATATTCTGCTCTACAACCATGAAATCAGTTATAATATTTTATGTTTTAACCAACACATTTTATGATTCAGACGAAAAGACTGAAATAATAATTCGAGAGATCTTAATAACCACACACAAATATACATACACACACACACACACACACACATATATATATATATATATATATATATATATATATATATATATATATATATATATATATATCACAACATTTATGACTTATATTTACCGCTTTCTACCTATCGACATTAAATAACAGATTCTGACCATGAGTGTAGCTCATGAAAAATTATATGGCACGTCAAAATGTTGCCCTCTTGCCTCAAGCTCCGTTAACCTACAACCCTTTACCTTAAAAAAACTCATTTCTTTAATAAAAAAAATACATCTTAAACATCCACGCTAAATTATACTACAGAGTTGAAGCAGTGCATATTAAATATTAATATGTTATATCCAACCTTTCATTTATAATAATAATAATTAAATACAAAAATAAAAAGTATTACAGTCTTTAAAATTCATTTCATTTACTAGACGGAGTACCTAAATTATTTTTTTCCCCCTCTTAAGATTGACCTACAAAACCGGCCCGAGTCGGCCAGTCCGCAAAGAATCTTTATAGCTACGCCACAAAATTTTCATGGATGGGAGGACCCACGACCCACGTGGTGTTCTAAGTATAATCCTGGCTAAAAACTGCAACTTACGATATACAGAGCAATACCACTGTCAAGCCGGTAGTCACCTATGACTCGGAAACGTGGACGCTGACAAAGAAGGATAACAACCTAATATGTTCGAGGAAGCTGAAAGTGCTTAGGAAGATTATGGCTGGGCATTGAAATGAAAGAGGAGTTAGCACAACTGTACAACAAGGGGTCAATAATAAATTACATTGAAGCCAGTAGACTACGGTGGCTTGGGCACGTACAGCGAATGGATGAGCAAAGAGTTCTAAGGGTTCTAAGGAAAGCAATGAATGCGACACCAGATGGATCCCGATCAGTAGGGTGCCCAAGGAAACGATGGTTAGAGGATGTGTAAAATGACGCTCGGAAACTGAAGGTGCGAAACTGGAGAGGAATGCCGCTGTCACTAAACGACTGGCGGACAAAGGTGATTGCTGAGGCCAAAGTTCTAGGTCTCTTGGCTGAAGCCAAAGTCCTAAGTCCCTTGACTGAGGTCAAAGTCCTAGGTCTCTTGCCTGTTGTCAAAGTCCTAAGTTCCTTGACTGAGGTCAAAGTCCTAGGTCTCTTGGCTGAGGCTGAGGCCAACGTCCTAATACCCTTGGCTGAGGCCAAGGGCAGCGCCAGGAATGCCAGGATAAGTGAGTAAATAAATCATAAAATAGGAGAAGTCCAATAACCTATCAACATCTTTACATGGAATAATTAGCTCATTCTGAATCGTAGCTCATTGAGTTTGAATAAGTTATAGACGTTGTTCGAGTGATGAGTCGCTATGACACATTGAAGAAGAATACAGTCCAAGTTCTCAAGTGCAATCGGGCAGGTCTACGCATTCTAACTCAATTCAATATACTTATTTAATTCCTTCACCAAATTCCGGGCTGACTCAGACCAGTCTAGACAGCGTACCCTAATTCAATCGACTGTATTTAATTTCATCCGTAAAAATCTACAGAAAACTTTATCATAACTGTGTTTTTCTTCTATTTAAAATAAAAATCCTTTGCAGGTACTGATGTTGAGATCAAAATAAATTTTAATTAGTTTTTATCAATCATTAAAAAAAAAGGAACCGAGTATAAACCCTTGAAGCGAATAAATGGTAATTAAATTCTTGTTTACACACGTATAATTTAAGGGAGTAAGTCCACGTAGCGAGAAACCGAGTTATAACTCAAACTTGGATAGGAAGGAGGGGGAAGGAGATGAGTCTAGAAGGAAGTTTGGGTTCTGTGGCTTCGTGACGGAGGAAGTAATAAATCAACAATCAACCAAACAACTCTAACTCCCTCCGGAGTTTAAATATTGGTATAGTATGACTTCAAGTGTATTTATATTGGTGACAAGGGGGAACTGGTTCAAGTTATAGCTCGACCGAAATAGGGAGAAAAACAAACCAGCTGATTGTTAACACGATTTCGTGGTAAATATTAGTCATTTCATTATTTCTACACTGTTCATTTTCCAACACTTGTACAAATAAGAGTCAATTGTTTAGAAGAGTTTAAAGACAAGGGAGTAATAAATGAAAGAAAGAGTAAATGTCTTCCTAAAAATGCAGGATGTGAAGTGAAGGAACAACCATCGACAACAATAAAAGCGAAGGGTTTAAGAGGGTCTGAGTCTGAAATAGGAAACATTATAAGGGTTCCAGCAGACACAACTCTAAGAATTTTCAAGCAAGCGAATACATAGTCAATAAGGTTTAAGAGAAAGTAGTTTTGAGATCCACACTTAAGTCATTGTGGTTCTAGACAATTGGCAGATCGATGTAAAATAAGTCTGAATTTGGTAGAACCCAAATTTAGGGAGTTCATATGAAAAGGTCAGTAATAATTAATTTGCAATTGAATTAAGTTTTCTCTTAATTTGTATTTAGTCTTTAATATGAGAACCTCAACCTCGCCCCCGCATCATAAAATAAATGAACCCCCAAACATAAACCAAAACATCGGTCCGAAACAACTCAGACAAACTTTCTCATATATGAGTTCAAAATTATTTAGCCCAGTGCTTTCCCATGTACATTTAATTATTATTGAAAATTTTATCAAAATGTATCATAAAAATAACATCTCCTAGGCGGGGAATCGAACCCGGGCTCTCTCCGTCCGCGTTTTAAGCTTTTTTCTCAGGAACTAGATTTTTCCCGGGAAAACGGCTTATATGGTTAGATTCGTATTTAAATGGGCTACATTTTAGAATTGTTTAATCAAAATCGTCGGAATCGTTTTCGAGAAATAATTTTTTTTCACGTTTTTTCAGAGTTTTTTTTTTTGGGGGGGGGGGCCGCCCTCAAATTTGGAGCTTAAATTCGTGTCTCGATTTCGCCTCGGGGTATGATGTTTCTGAACATGTATGCCAAATTTCGTCAAAATCGGCGTAGTAGTTTAGGCTCCAGGCGTCTGCACAGACAGACAGACAAACATTTTTGAAAAACCACTTTTTTGGACTCAGGGGACCTCAAAACGTGTAAATCCATCAAAATCTAGAAACGAATTTTCGCGTCATCACAATACTTTTTCTTTATATGAGAAAGTAAAAATTGGAAATCACTCAACTTAGGACGCTTATAACTCCACTTGGAGGGGCTCGGATCGAAAAAAGTTCATATTAGAGTACCATCTCCAAAGAGTCCTCTACATCTACAAGATAGGATTTTTTATTCGATTTGGTCTCCACGTAAAAAAAAATACTCGTGATAACAGGTTAGCATATGCTATTTTTTCCGTGGTAGACAATGAAAAAACATTAAATATTAATCAATAATCAATATAATAATAACAAATATTAGTACATACTTTAAGATTTAAAAAAAGAAACCTTAAAAAGAGGTTACACTATAACAAAAGATAAATAAATCGCATTGACATCTAGCGGATTTTAATCGTACTAAGAAACATTTTTGCAAAGATTGCAGCGCTAAAACGGAAGTTTTGATAACTACTAGCACGAATGTTTTACGTCCTATGACGTAAAAATTTTTTTCTTTACAGCTAGGAGCAATGAAACGATTTTTTAAGTCCACGTAATGAAAAAATGGATTTTAGCTGTGTTTTTTAGGCTCTAAAGTTACTATTTCACAGCCTACCACGGAAAAACCCCTTTTTTGGCACTAGAGGGCACGGGAGAGGTCGGATACAAAAAAGAAACTATCTGTCACTTCAAGTCCTACAAGGTAGGCTAGTTAGTTTTTTAATAGTAACATTTAAGTCAGAAATATCGCCTGTACAAAAAATCCTGTAGTGAAATCAGATAGTGTACATATTTAATGTAAACACAATAAAACTTAATGGACACTTCTTTAGATTGTTACTCCCCTTATAAAGAAAATATAGGGGAGTAACAATCTAAAGAAGGTGTACAAAATGTTCTTCTTTAGGCTGTTACTCCCATTTTAAATATAGAAATATGATATTCCTTTGTCCCAATGTACATTGGACTAAACATCACTTTGTCTTAAAACTAGTTATTTAGTTAAAGTCATTTATATTTTAAAAACTCATAGGGGAGTAACAATCTTATGAAATACCACATTATGGGTGAATCGACACCTGTGCATTAATATTTAAGGGCTTTATTTTTCAAGTCATTTGATGACCTGCTATTTTTATATAAATAATATACATATTATAAGTATAAGTTAGCCACAACATTGCGGAAAATATACATGTAATTTCCATTTTAATAAATAAAAAATCCGATTCCTCAAAAAAAAAAAACAAAAAAAAAAAAAACACTAGTTATAGAATATTGATAAAAGAAAAGAAAAAAAAGTATAAAATACCAAACGAATGAAATAAAAAACGGGGTTTTATATTTGGTTATAATCTAATAATAACAGGGATAATGCCATAATATACACCTTTAGATAAACCATTTAAGTTTAAACGATACTTCACACGAAATCTCAAAAAAAAAATGTTATCGTGTTTTTTAAAAAAATATATCTCATTTTATAATTTGTTATATAAAAAAAAATAACAACGATGCTTTATTCCCACTAAATCTTTATAGTAGCAGATAAAAAGGTAAGAGAAGGCGAGAAAAGAAGATCACGAACTGTCGAGTTGCATGTTGCATGACGAAAAATCCGAAAAAAAAATATGACTTGAAAACGTGGCGAACACGATATGTTGCTAGATTAGGATCTAGAGGGTCTAGTGTTGGCAGGATGCGACCATGTCTTGCTTACTCAAAGGACAAGCAACTCTTAAACTTAATTCAGTACTTCAAAGAGGATTTGTGAAAAACCCCGACGGCACAATGGAATCTTAAGGGGACAATCTCTCGAAAGAATAAGCTAATCTAAAGCATCTCGACCCGTTTCCACTTCTAATGACGGCAGGGGTTCTTCTCATCTGGTCAGGTGCAGCTGTTCTATGGCCTTTGAGGTAGGTTAGAACATAGGATGACAGTAGAAAATGATATCATACAAGAAAAATAGGTCGAGAGATGAAAAGGAAAAATATCGGATATCTTATAATAGGGGTTTTAAGTTCAATATACAACAGTATTATTTTCAATGAAATCACAACTGCAATCGTATTAATATCTCCAATTACACATCAAAGATACGTTAAACAGTAAATAATTACGTCATTAAGTTATTTTAAAGGGACATTTAATTATATAAAACAAATTCCCATACCCTTGTAATGATATAATGAAATGTGCATTACTCGGTACTTCTTTAGATTGCTACTCCCCTATGTTGTTTTAAAATATAAATGACTGACTAAATAACTATTAAGACAAAGGAATGATTAGTCCAATATATTTTGAGACAAAGGAATATCAAACTTCTGTTTCTACAAGGGGAGTAGGTTTAACAGTCTAAAAAAGAACATTCCCAACACCTTCTTTAGATTGTTACTTCCCTATGTTTTTTTTTTTTTTTAAAAAATGCCCATACCCTAAATTTCAAATAAAAGGTATAATTCTAATGGTATAATTCAAAATGAAATGTGCATTAATCGCTACTTCTTTAGATTGTTACTGCCCTATGTTGTTTTAGAATATAAATGACTGACTAAATAACTGTTAAGACAAAGAGATGATTAGTCCAATGTAGTTTGGGACAAAGGAATATCACACTTCTGTTTTTATAAGGGGAGTAACAATCTAAAGAAGAACATTATGTACACCTTCTTTATATTGTTACTTCCCTATGTTTATTTTTTATAAGGGGAGTATCAATCTTAAAAGTGCCCATTACTCAAGGTACATTACTCATTGTCGTAGGATTTCACCAATATTTTATAGTATTAGGCAATATTTTATTGGTAAAAAACTACACCAAGTTTCACCAACATTAGTTCGTAGCATAAACTAGGCATCGCGTGGCTCTATCATTGAAGCGAGCGTATAGTAATAAATATGTATTGAATATTGAAAAAATAGATAATCATGAATCATGATGTGTTGATAGATAATGGGTATAGTAGTAGTGCAGCGGCTAGAAGTAAGGGAACCACCCCGCATTCTCACTATTATTCCTCTAACCACACATCTCCTTTTCAATTATTATAAAATGTATCCCTTTGCTACAAAAAAACTAATGCATGTATCAAATTGAAATTTTACATGCTTCAATTGTGCATTAGATGGTGTATATGAAGTTTCATTAAAATCGTTACGTTAGAAAGTAAGATATCGGTAAAAAGGTTGTTTTCTCTATTATAAACGTTTAGGTTCGCTTTAATAGTTTTAGCGATTTACTAAAAAATGTTATTTGATAAAAATTTTCGTCTCGTCGAATAGATCATGATACACTCTTTTCCCGTCCTGAAATTCCAACTTAATTTTTGAACCTCTCGTTTACGCGAGCGTTGCGCGTGAACTCTTGGACGGATCACGCTGTCCAACGAACTTAGCCTGAGTATTATTAGTAAGAGGATCATGTCTACCAAATTTCAACTAAATCGGTCAACTTTTACTCAAGTTATCGTCACACGTGTAAACGTTACTGACAGACAGACAGACAGAAAGAAAAGATGCATAGTTTGTTGAATGTAAGAAGCTCGCTTACGCTCGCTTCAATAATATTTTTATAAAAATATACACAAAAGGTTGTGGCCCAGCTTATTTGTGCACTATTACCATGTTTCTTATAACTACACAAAATTTAAAAGGACCTAATTGTACCTTAAGAGGAGGTGAAATATTGCCAATAGTGGAGTTGAAAATATTACCCTACAACTCCACTATATTACCCTATAACTCCACTATATTACCCTTTAGACCAGGCATGGGCAACCTTTTCTCGTCTGGAGCCGGATTGTCACGGTTCCTCCGAGTCGCGGGCCGGATCAAAATATCTATTCAAAAATCCTGGGGGGGGGGGGGGGGGGGAGGTCTTTGCGCCAGATATTGAATAAGCATGAATGGTGAATATCATAATTGGGTATAAGATATTTAATGTCATGAGAGTTTTAAAATGACCTGGTTTTTAAAGGAAACTCGAAATATGAATAAGTATTTTTAAAAATAGTGGAAAATTCTTCTGAGAGAGCCTTTGTGTTAACGTTCATTGCCATTGTTTTCAATGATTTTATGATTGGGATTTATTAAAATAAAACAAAGTTGGAATTTCGAGTATTAAGTATATGAATTAAAAAAATTGAATAAAAAAAAGTGATACACATTATAGAAATACTATATAATTTTAAAGAAAAACACAAGTGATACATTGATACATTATCGTAATATTATTATAGATATATCTAATTTTTCTTAACCAAAAATGGTTTTCTATTGAAATGTTTTATGTATTTAATTCTCATTTGAAAAATTGTTGTGGATTTTTCTCGTTCCACCCAAGCATTTTGGTAGGTACCGTACCTTTCGAACTTGAATTTCTCCATGAAATCTATATGGAATCGCAATGTTGATTATACCGTTCGAAAGGGTATTGAATGATGAAGTTTTTGTGAGATTTGACAGCCTCCAAGAGTTTTTTTAGGAAAATAGTGAGTGAGCATTTCAAGTATTCCAGAAGTTTAAATTTTTCTAATTTTTGAACGTTTGAACTGTTATTTTGGTGTTTAGTTATTGGTTTCCAAAAATGAAAGTGCTCTAGTTTTATAGGGAATTTAACTCTAATTTCGAAAATGGGTTCAAAAGTAAAAAAAGATCCAGTTGGAGTGGACTAAATTGTATTAGCAAAAAACGGTGTTTTTCAAAAAATTCTAGATATGTTTTTTGTCTAGTTTTATTCTAAAACTCACTAGGCATTAAAAAAAAAAGAAACTACGATAAAAGTCAGCCTTTTGGTACGATAGAAACTCTGCACGTCCACGGACCGGGTCAAAACATGCCAAGGGCCGGGGGTTGCCCTCATGTGCTTTAGACCTTAAAAATCTGTCTGAGACAACATAGATAAACTTTCTCATAAACGTGTTCTGCTCATATTTATGTACTTAGCCCATTGTTTTCTATTGATTAGTTTTCGAGTTTTCGCACATTAAATTATTATTAAACATTTTATCAAAATTTATCATATAAATAACTTCTCCTCGGCAGGGAATCGAACCCGGCCTCTCTCCGTCCGCGTTTAAATTTTTCAGGAACTAGATTTTTCCCGAGAAAACGGCTTATATCGTTAGGTTCTTATTTAAATGGACTACATTTTAATTTTTTTTTTAATGTTTTTCTTTTTTCTAATGGTTTTCAAAAAATATTATTTTACGATTTTTCATTGTGGGTTTTTCACAGTCTTGTGTAGATTGAGTTTTAAATTACCTCTTTCAGGACAACTGGTTTTTTTTATCTTAAAAAAAAATGTTATTAAACGAAATTTCAATATGACGATTTTTTAACTGGAACGATCAATTTCGTTATATGAAGGTCCGACTGTATATCAAGATAGAAATTAGTCTACGTTAAAAAAAAAGAAAAAGAATGCTACAAACTAAAAAAAAGGGCAGTAACGCTTAAAATAGGCAGAAGTTAATTTACTACTCCATTATAATTTAATATAAATCCACTGAACGGTCTAAGAGTCTACCCTAGCCAACTGCCTTATCGTTTAATATGAGTTTGACATAATCCTGATAGCTTAGACCCCAACCCTTTCCACGAGCTCCCCCTTGTTTCCGGTCGAACAAACTTGATCCACTCTAAAAGGTAAGTCTCCGAGATGTTTACTGACGTATCTAGATAAAAAGTAATTGGATGCCATGAAAGCAACGAAGGAACAGTAGCAAGAACCACGATGACAACCTGAGTTTAAAAATAAACTTTTTATTTTTAAAACGTTATCTATAAAAGATTTTTTTTATACTCAAGAAGTTATAGATGTTGATAGAATGATTGAAGATAACAAAGTTCATGTTTGATTAGTCAAACAAGGTGTTGATAAGTCCATAACAAGAGTTGCTTTTGTAAGCTGAAGAAATTTCAGTAAACAATTGGGCCAGCAAAAATCAAAATTATCGACCCCATAGATTGAAACAATATTATGTATTATAAGACCTGTCCATTTTAACAAGACGAAACAGTTCAAATTATATAAAAAATATATAAATATATATATGTACTTCGAAGCTACAAAGAATATATTATATAGAAAGTAAAAATTAATTACAATTTATAAATATATTTATAATATGTCCCGACGACGCACCTCGAAATTATTTGTTATTGCTAAGCTAAGGCAACCACATTTATTCCAATAAAAATAAATGTTTGTTTTGATTTGTTGGTCTTTATATAGATATAATAATTTATCTAAATTATTTTACCTAATTTTACTTTTTTTTAAAGTACAAAATTAACCCTCTTACCACGGGCTTAACGGCTCGTATTATAATCAACAAACGCGTTTCGACATTTTATGCGATACGAATACGACATGCAGTGTTATGCTAACACAGAAAGTGTAAAGTCTCTACTTAAGTCTAAGTAGAGACTTAAATTTACTCTAACTATGTTAACACTAAAATACAAAATAATATAAAATGTTGAAACGGTTTGTTTATTTTACAATACGCCTATGGCAACAGGCTTAATTTTTTGTTTAGAAAAAAATTAAAATTAAGTAAATTAATTTAGATAAGTTATTATATCTATTTAAAGACCAACAAATCAAAACAAACATTTTATTTTTATTGGAATAAATGTGGTTGTCTTAGCTTAGCAATAACAAATCATTTCGAGGTGAGTCTAGGACACTACTCGTCGACACTACTCGACGTCGGAACACTACTCGATTATATATATAAATGATAAAATTGTGGTGATAATATTGTTGTGTTACTTTCTATTAACCTCTCTCATCATAATTATGAAGTGTTACCACAAAATCTCTGTCAAAACAACTAATCATTTTTTAAAAATGATAATAACAGAGCAATTTATTCAAATGCAATGCATAAAAATTATTCAAACAAACAAAGTGTCAATTTAATTTGAACAATACAAAATAATCTGCTAAAAAATTGTTGAAAAGTATTTCTATTCAGAAAGTTTTGATTTTGGACACACAAAATAAAAAACGTTCTTCAAAATGATTATTTTAATTACGAGCTTACCGAAAGAAACGGATGATCGTTCTTCAGAATGATATTGGTTCCGAGTTTGTCAAAAGTAACAGATGATCGTTCTTCAGAATGATATTGGTTCCGAGTTTGTCGAAAGTAACAGATGATCGTTCTTCAGAATGATATTGGTTCCGAGTTTGTCGAAAGTAACAGATGATCGTTCTCCAGAATGATATTGGTTCCGAGTTTGTCGAAAGTAACAGATGATCGTTCTTCAGAATGATATTGGTTCCGAGTTTGTCGAAAGTAACAGATGATCGTTCTTCAGAATGATCATATTGGTTCCGTAACTTTCGATAAGATCGGAAACAATGATCGTTTAACTATAACCTACATTAATCAGTTAAAAATGTTATTTTAATAATTAGAAGTTATTCTATCGTCCAATTTGTCCACATTTATTGCTAATCTGGAATAAATTAATTTCTGGGGAATGCATACATTTTTTATTTTTAATTCTGTTTTTTTTTTTTTTTTTTTTTTTTTTCAGGTTTTATCCTCTTTCTTCTAACGAATTATCTCATGAAAATGATCATTTATTATTTAAAAAAGAAAGACATTATAGTATAGTGAAAAGTAAAACTATAATAATAAAAAAAAAATAAAATAATAATAATAACAGGAAGGAAGACAAGAAAGAGTGAGGCTAACTTTATTCGAACACAATACCTTCTCCGGAATTATACGTTAAAACCAAAACTATGAGTCAGAATATCGCAGACCGAACTCAAGTTCCAAGAAAACACAGTGAAAACTACCAAGAAATAAACAATAATTGAGCTCTCGACCAACAAGCAGAAGATTTAGACGAAACATTTCACTCAACACAATGTAAACACTAACTATTTTCCATATTTGTCTAAACTCGTAAGTTAGAATATGTTAATAGTAGAATTCTTAGTATTTTGTGTAAAAATGAACACTAAAAAGATGTTCTGGTGCCATAAATGTTTATAAAAAGTCAGTTTCAGAGATGGTAATAAATAATCTATTTTTAAACATTAATAGCCTAGTTGTATAAAAATAAGTTAGAAAATAAACCAACACAAATAACAGGTAGTTTTATAGAGTAAAATTATCCTTTTTATTCATATATTTTCTTCTAAATTAACTTATTAAATCACTCTTGCTAAAAAAAAATAAATTATAATTATAATGTAATGAAGTCGACTGCAAAAACAAGTGTGAATAAATACGATTGTAAGTGTGATAATAATTTACTATTAAAACAATTAATCAGTTAACAAGTTGATTATTATCAAATCAAGTATTTAGTGTGATAAGTTATCAATTAGTCAGTTAACAAGTGTATTATTAAATTAAGTGTAAGTGAGTGATAAGTTATCAATTAATCAGCTAAGAGGTTTATTATCAAATTAAGTATTAAAGAGTGATAAGTTATCAATTAATCAGTTAAAAAGTTGATTATAAAATCGAGTGTAAGTCTGTAAGTCTAATAAGATATCAATTAATCAGTTAACAAGTTCATTGTCAAATCAAGTTTAAGGAATATTGTTCGTTAATAAATGATACAAATTGGGGGTCAAAACAACTTATTTTCAAACCTATGACTAAACTGCAAAAGAAGAGAGAAAATAACGTCGACTAGATTAAAATAAATGAGGAAGATACGACAGCATTTGCTCCTATACCTTGTGATTCAAGCTATTGCTGTGAATAGATAAGGGTTAAATGAGGTTAAATGGATCGTTAGTGTAAGTTGGCAATATTTCCCATATTACAGTAAGTCACGAACAATAACAATAAAATCTAAAAGAGTTGAAATGCCAACACATCTTCCCCATTATTTAACACTACATTTGTACTTTCACAGCTAAAAAATAAAAAAAAATACAATTCAACTGTTGAGTTATATCGAAGATAATTTAAGCTAAGTACCAAAAGAAGATATTCTAACAAAACTATACACAATCACGCCTCTCTTTAACCCTGCAGTGCACGGGTCGGGTCTGTGAGACCCAGGGTGTCACACTCATTAGCAAAACACTGATAAGCGAGGTTCGTATAACACCATCCCCTCCTATACCTTCAAGTCAAACCTTCCTCAGTACAGTACCGCATTTTGAACAATTCACATAATTTCTATCTGTCTATTTATTTACCACAAAATTACCCCTGGATCTGTGAGACCCAACCCGTGTACTCATATAAATATTTTTTTATAACTCATAACAACATTTGATTATATATATTCGTTAATAACTCTCTTGGTTTTAATTTTATTTACTTGAACTTTATTTAATATTAATTTCAGGTATTGTACAAAGTATTTATAATGACTATTTTCGATCGTTAATTTAGTATTTAACATTTTTTAAAGGGAGAAAAAATATTATAATTAATCGCCTGGCAGGAATGTTATAGAATATCGGGAATTTGTATTTAGAATTACCGGGAAAAAAATTCTTGGGATAAAGCTGTGCCTTCGAAACCTCAAGAGCCTAATAAAGGGGGGGGGGATGTTCAATTTGCATTGACCACAAATCTCGTTATTCTTGCAAAAAGTGCAATATATATATATATATATATATATGCTTAGAGCCTTCGCAATTTATGTGCCAAGACTGTGGAATTGAAATTTTTTGATCTTATTAAGTTCCTATATTGATAAATTTTTTCAAAATTCTTTTAATTTTTTTTAATATATTTTTTTTTCATGTTGGACAGTAAAAATTAAAAAATTAGTAGTCATAAAAAAAAAATATATATATTTTTTTTCTAATGCAATTTTATTGATATATTGCATTTTATATTTTTTTACTAATAAATAAAGATTATTTCTATACTAAAAAAAAAAATATATACATATATATTTAAATAATAAACCATCTTAATTTTTTTTAAATATTGGGTCTGACAGACCCAACCCGTGCACTGGTATGATTTTTATTCACCCGTGCACTGCTGGGTTAACAACAGTTTTGATATTTAAGATAGTTATTAAAAAATCTCTAATACGTGTTGTATTTAATAAGAATAACCTAAAATAAAGTTTCTTTCTAATATTTCTGAAGTCAGAGTCAGTGTTTATTTTTATTTATTTTTGCTTTCGAGCTTGCAATGGAAGACATTTGTTGATGTATATACATTGACACATTGATTCTGAAATATTTACTTTATATTATTTACTACGTTTCCATTATGTTTAGATAAATCCAGATTGAATGACGAGTTGAATACAGTTTTTGGATCCAAAGTGTTCATGGAAACCTAGATTCAAAACGGATTAAATACGATCCCGATCCCGATACGACTCACTAAATTCTGGGCTCGTATCTGGATCTAGTTGCATGGAAACACCTGAACTCAATCCTGACATGCGCAGAGCCTGGGTTTGAGCGCACCTAGCGTATATCTGTAGAAACTGTAGTCAAATCTGTCAAAATACGTAATAAAACACATGGTTGTAAAAGTGAAGGTTACAAAATTATTTATAACCTTTAACAAAAGTTACCAAGAAAAAAGTTTGTTTGTTTTATTTCGTATAGAATACGGATTCAATACCACTTTTGGAAACACCTAACTTGTTAAATCCCATATCAGGATTCAATCCGTATTTAAACACATGGAAACGCAGTAATTATTTAAATGAAATATGTATGAATTATTCAATTCCTTGTTTCAAATAAGTTTAAGACTTATCAGTGGGACGAGGATGGGACACTGTTAAGTTTTAAACTTATTTGAAAAACAAGGAATTGAATAAATATATTTCATTTAAATATAAAGTAAATATTTCAGAATTAATGTGTCAATACATCGAAGTGTCAATGTATATATAATTTGTGACATCTGAAAAACAATTTTGTTTATATAGCCTCGTCCAGACTGCCGAACCGAACAGAGGAAACGATCCGAGCATTGGTGTCTGCGCATGCCCCGTCTTAAGTGCGCCTGCGTTTCTCAAACTGGGCATGCGCCGAGACCAATGCTCGGCTCGTTTGCTCTGTTCGGTTCGGCAGTCTGGACGAGGCTCAAACAATAAAACATGATATTACAATAACGAAGCCATATTATTATTTTTATTTTACATACACGGAGTAAATAATAATTTAACTAATCATATAATAAATTATAATTACTTCGTTTTCATCGGCACTTTCAAATCCGTTTTGAAAACTATTTTGATATTCAAACAGAAAATGTTTTGCATGAGGTTTTAATACACATATTATGCATAACACATTATATAGTTTTGAAAACAATGAACTACCGAATTGGTTTTAGTAGTCAGGTTATGCTTTGCGGTTGTGGTTTGAGAATAAAACCGCAAAGAACGCAATAAAAAATGACAACACGCGACAAACACGGAGGTTATAATAAGATAAGGTTATCATATATCTGGAACCATGAGGTTACATTATGATAAGGTTATCTCCTTAGCACTTTAGATGAATAGTCCTTAAAAATTATCAATGTTTTGCAGACATCTCACGACTCCTAATATTTACTTTTAAATATATTTAATTATCTGAATACATATAAATTTCACGGATCCCTAATTTATTTATCTCAGCTCTACTACAGATATATTTACTCAAGTCAAGGGATTCAGTTCCTAAATATATATGTTTAGGAACTGAATCCCTACTAAAAATTAAATTAATTTAATTTTTAGTATTTTTAATTCTTTTTTAAGGACATCGCACGGTTTATAGGTTTAATTTGTGTAGCTTATTTCACCAACTAAACAAATCATACAGCTCCTAAACTTACTGAAACTAAGACAAGGTTTCATTCAACCAAAAATCAATCTGATTCAACCAAAAATCGAAAACGAAATGTACAACTTTATATAAATATAATTGAGGTGGTTCGTGACAGTTCAAGTATAATGGAGACAAGACGCTAAATATCGCAAAAATGAGTGTGCCGGAAGGTTACAATTGACTAACAACAACAAGAAAAGGTTACAAGAGCTGAGTCATTGGATAGCATCTCGCAAAACTATCATTATTGAAATATGTTTAATAATAAATAAATAAAATAGATATTATGGTATTTTATTTCAATATTGCTATGTATATGAAACATTTTTGGTTTTTGTTTTTAAAAAAAGTAAAAAATCACTTTAAAAAAATGTAAATGATATATTATGAAGCTTGAAGCCTTGTCCAGACAACCAAACAGAGGGAACGAGCCGAGCATTGGTGTCTGCGCATGTCCAGTTTTAAGTGTGCCTGTTCATCTCAGACTGGGCATGCGCAGACACCAATGCTCGGCTCGTTTCCTTTGTTCGGTTCGGCAGTCTGAACGAGGCTTAAATATTAACATAAACATTTCATGCCAAAAGAAGCTTCTTTAACCTGAAACATATTATAATGTTGCTTAAATGAATACCAGTATAGTGATTAATGATACAAATAATCATGTGACAGGTCTATTTTTAAATCGAAGAAAAAAGGTTTTACCTGTTTTGGTATCCTAGCTCTTTTTGTCATTCTATATATATAGATAAAAAGAACAGGTTTCAATATAAAGGTGACGTTTGGACAGAAGAACTCACGAAGCCACTACCGTATAAAACGACCAAAAAAGGGTAAAGACATTAAACGTAGCGTTTAAAGTCATTATAACAGAACAGAAAGGAGAAGGAATGCGAAGTTTAGATGGCAAGTAACTGATGAAAGAGGACAGCTCAGGTGAAATATGGTGTCCTGGACTTTATCCAGGTGGGGCCTTCCAAGTTCTCAAGCTCGCATGCAAATGGCCTTCCGTATCAGTCTCATCTCTTTCAGCTACTTTAAGTATTCAACGAACCTCCATCTCTACTACCACCGCTGTACAGACGGTGAAAAAAAGAACCCACAACTCCCGAAGCTATAAAACACTTTATGTTCCTTTACGAGTTTCATACTAAACACAACTATGTACGTGTCACTCTTATATAAATACCGTCAACCATTTTTAAACATTTTGTTGAAAATTAGCATGCAGAAAAGTAAATAAGAAGGAGAAAATGTAAGCTTTACCAAGATAAATTACGTTATATTTACAAAAGTAAATTTACATAGTTACTTTATATCTTTCAACGCTAAGAAATTTTTATTATGATACTTAGTAAATATATTAGGCTAATCTATAATCTCTTGGTCTAATTTAAGGTGGTTAAAGTAGATTAGTGTACTATGTGGTTAATGAACCACACTACAGCCTGAAAATTTACCAAACAAACATAATAAATCATAATAATTAACAGCAAGAATAACTTTGTCAACATATTATCTGCGGTACGATCATAAAACCCAAAGTAATATACGAGTGTACTTAGATAAACCTGCATTAAGTAACTACTGAAAAGACCAAACAGTTAAGGAAATGAAAAGAAAGAAAAATATTTAACTGGAGAATGAGAGTAAAATGTAAAGAAGGAGATTGAAAAGAAACGAGGAGTACCTGCATGAGTAATACAAAGTAACTTAAAATTGCTGGTATTTGAAATTAAAAAAAAAAAAAAAAAAAAAAAAAAAAAAAAAAAACATTTCAGGAGAAAGAAATATGACCATTCAGACCATGCAAGTCCGGACATCTGGTTAATCCAGACAGAAAATAATTTTCTAACTATGTACAATCAATAATCTTTGAATTTATATCAATAAGATGGTAAGTTTGTTTTTTTTATCCTAAATCAATTTGAAGGTTTAAAAAGCGGACCTATGTTGAGACTAAACAGTAATGTTTATGATAATAACATTAATTTCAATTTATCCAGCTAAAACTATAGTTTTACATACATTTTAAAACTGATTCCGTTTAATCCGAACATTCGGTGATCCGGACAGTGCTCGGTCACATCAAATCCGGATTAGTGAAACTCTACTGTACAACTATTCCTGTAGTTTCTGGAATTTCTATTACTTCCAGGAGTTCTTATCCTACCAAACTAGAATTAACAGACCAAGAACTTACATGTTTTATTATTCATTTTACCTGATCACTATGGCCAATATGATTTTCATTCTAAAAACCAAACCAAGATGGTTAATGGTCACAATGAGTAGATGACCGCTTTATACTTGCTTTTGTTTGCACTTATTCAGCTCAAATAATAATAATATAAACGAAAAACTAAAATAAAAACAATTATTTAGCCGATTTTAAATATTTTGTCAAATTTCAACGCACTGTAGCGTCTAAACCGTTCTTTTAACAAAAAAAGTCACGTAAATCGTTGCCAATTTAATGCAGTCTACTTTTGTATAGGTACACTTTTCTCTAAGAGTGCGAATTTTTCAAACTGTAAGCGAAAAACTGAAGTAATAGCATTTCTTTCGCAGTTTTTCGCCCTTTCTCAGAACGCATCGCTTTTACGAGGAGGCAAAATTGAAATTTGGATTCAGCATCCCAAAAAATATGAAGAACGAAAAAGAAAATAACTACATACTTTTTTTCCTGGATAGGTCTCTTGTAGTCACCTAATGAATCGACTATTTAATTTCTGTACATTTTATAAAAATACTAATAACTATACATTACATATAGACTAATTCGCATAAGAATATTGATAGAGCTAGTAAAGCACAGAATAATAGAAAGATATTAGATAAAAAAAATATATAGGAAGATGATAGAATACAATTTATTTTTATTTCAATAATTGTATTATTTATTTATTTTTCTCTCATAAACACTTCTTATTGGGTCTCATAATTGCTAATAATTAATTATTGGTTCCGATGTGACTTTATTCTTTATCAGTATTTATCCTTCTAACATTGGAAATGTTTTCATTATCTTATCAGCAGTTTCTAAGGGAAATCAAAGATTTCATTCATTACTAACGTGGTTATTCATGAGAAGTAATCCTCTCCCATGACCTTCTTCTTATCATATCGTGCTCGTTTCAAAATATTTACAACTCAGCGGTTAAAGCAAATGCTTTTAATTTGAAATAGTCTTCTTTGTAAATTCGATGAAAAATCCTGAGAACTAAGATAATGATAATATCCTTTACTCATATCATTTCTAGGTCCTATCTAATCCATCCTTATCTATAAAAATGTTACAATAATTCAACTGTTATCTTATTATAAAACTCGGATTTGGCTATTACTTATTATGTTCTTTTTAAATAAACCAGGCAGTAAATAATGTTTTTAATGGTACATTACGCGTCTAGTGCGGAAAGTAGCATTTTGCATGCGAGAGTGAAGTTTGCACCCGAGCGATAGCGAGGATAGTAAAACTACACGAGCAAAGCAAAATGCAGTTTTTGCACGAGTTGCGTACCGTACTTTATCTACCATTGTTGGATTTTAATAATAAATAGACTGCCAATTGGTGTAGCTTATAGCTTCCTCGCATCCTATCCAGGCACTTGATTTTATGCTTTTGCAAGCCATTATGGTCTAATTGGTTAAATTAGGTTTGTTCCAACCACACCTCAAACTAGTTTCAAACTAGTTCCAAACTGTACGACGCATGTGCATTAGCAAAAAAGTTCAAGTTTGGTCCGATGCGCATGCGTCGGACAGTTTCAAACCAGTTTGAAGTGTGGTTGGAACAAACTTATTGTATCCCCCTTTTTTTTAATCTATCCGAAATTGTTTTGATTTTTTACTTGAATTAAGTATCAATTAAGCAAAAGTTAAAGGGCGTAGACGGTTCAAAGCAATCTGGGGCTATCTGCGGGCTACTTTCGATAAACTATAAAAGTTTCAGACAAATCAGATAAGTACTTTTGACGCTATAGGAGTAATTTAATGTACGTTTGTGCGCATGTGAAAGAGAAACAAATTAGCGCAGAAGGTTGAAACGTATATGGGAACAACAATGGGCTTCTCATGACGTACCACCCAAATTTCATTAAAATTGGACTTGTAGTTTTTAAGATACGTTGGTTCGCAAAAATTGAACGACAGACCAACCGACAGACAGACACGGAACCAAAAAATGTTCCCTGATGTCTAAAACGGATTTCTGTCTTGGAATTTTTTAAATCGGAGACATAAAAATCTTTTCGTTCTTCAGAGCGATCATAGCTTCCGTTACCTTCGGTAAGCTCGGAAGTAATACAGTAAAAAAAATTAATAAACTTCCTATGTATGTTCGCATTTCTCTTTTGATAAAGATGACATTAATTCATTAGTTGTATTTTGTGCCGAATTAATTATTTCGGGAAGGGTATTATTCTCCTCATTTTGATCATAATGACATAAATTAATAATTGTTTTTCACTAAAAACTCGTTATAAACAGTTACTTTAATTAAACAAACAGTAAATTAGTTTTGTTAAATGTAAAAAAAACTTGCTAATTGTGCGTTAAGGGTAAGAATTCTTTTTTACTGCACTAGGGCGGAAAAAAGAGGAATTATAAAACGCGCATGCGCAATGAATACAAGTATGTAAAGAATCACTTTCTACGCAACTAAACAGAGATACTATGTTTATATTTCGTATCAATCGTAGAGATACGTTTACAAAAAAAAATTTACAATTAAAATGGGATATAGATTTCTAGCAAAATTTTAGAAGGTAAATTTTATAATATCAGTATTACTTAAAAATTAGGTTGCTCTATGATTAAAAGTTAGGTTGTACCGTAAAAAAGTTAGGTTTTGCAAAGCTTAAAAGTAATACTAAGCGTAACGTAAATGAATTGCAACTGAAATGTAGCAATCAGAAAGAGGATAAATGTATTTATAAATTTTACATCGGTCCGAGACAACTCAGACAAACTTTCCTATAAACGAGTTTATAATTACTTTGCCCAGTGTTTTCCATGTATTAGTGTTCGTGTTTTCGAACGTACATTAAATTATTAACATTTTTTTCTCGGCGGGGAATCGAACCCGGCTTCTCACCGTCCGTATTTAAAGCTATATTCTCAGGAACTAGAATATTTAAATGGACTATATTTTAGAATTTTATAATCATTATCATCGGAACGGTTTTTCGTAAGTGTTCTTTAGTATTATTTTTAACGCTTATTATGGTCACTAATAAGCTTATTTAATTTTTTAATAAGATTAATATTAAAACAGAACGTTTTAAAATAATTTAATTCTCAAACTCAAGTACATACTAAAATTGTCACAGCTGAATCACACAAATAAATAAAAAAAAAAAAAACTAACATTAAAATCTTGAATAAACAAAGAATTAGTGTTTGATAGTGGGTGTTTTTGAAACTAAATAATGAGCGTAAGAAGATTGTTAGACCAAAAATCAAAGGATTTCTGCTAAGATCGACCCACGCTTATATAAACCCTCCTCAATCATAACACACCATCTCTCTCTTATAATGAGGGTGAAACAGTGAAACATCACTCGCTTTGGAAAACTCCACATGCCTCTCACAAATATAACTAAATAACCAATTAGTGTACGTCTTTTATAGCTTCTTGTTTCTTTTTTCTCACGTTAATACTGTTAAATGTGACACTTTAGTATAGTTAAATGAGGGTCGGACACCCACTGTTCCGCCTACAGTAGATTATTAGTAGTTCCGAAAATATCTGAAGTAGATTTAAGACCTCAAGAGGATAATTATCTGTGACGATTCGAGCCAAAATAACACTCAAGTGTAATAATTTTCTATCTATATGTATATATTTTTTAAAAAAAGACAAAGTATTTATAAAAGTAGACAGCCAAATGGTGTGGCACATAGCTTCCTCGCATCCTATCACGTACTTTATTGATTTGATACTTTTACAAGCCATAATTGTCTAATTTGTGTAATTGTTTTCCCCGTTTTTTTAATCTGTTAAAATTGTTTGGATTTTTCACATAAACTAAAGTATCAATTAAGCAAAAGTTAAAGAGCGCAGGCGGTTCAAATCAATCTAGGGCTATCTGCGGACTCCATTCTATAAACTATGGACGTTTCATACAAATCTGATAAGTACTTTTGAAGCTATAGGTGTAAATTAATGTATGTTTGTGCGCATGTGAAAGAGAAACAAATGAGCGTAGAAATTTGAAACTTATATGGGACCAACAATGGGCTAATTATAACCTTTTAATGAGTTTTTAAGATAATGTTGGTTCGCAAATATTGAACGACAGACCGACAGACACCAAAAATATTCCCTGATGTCTGAAACGGATTTCTGTCTTGGAATTTTTGAAATCGGAGACCTAAAAATGTTTCATTCTTCAGAACTATCACATAGCTTCCGTTACCTTCGGTGAGCTCGGAAGCAATTGTGTTTTATGAAGAAGACTTTTCTTACGGTTCATAACAAATTGATAGAGATAAAAATGAGTCCAGCATAACTCTCATCTATTCTAAAATTAGAGCTAAAAATCGATTGCAGACATCCTACTAAATCTGCATGCGATGTTTCAACTAATTTGATTAAGCAGTAAACTCCACGTTTCTGCTCGAACCTCCCTAGACTCTATTCCACTGTATCACAAAAAAATGTGATTTAAATATTATATCGGTCAGACAATCTTTCTTATTATCGTACAAATAAGCACCTACGACGTAAAAAATGGCACTTCTTTAGATTGTTACTCCCTTTATAAAAAAAACAGAGAGGAGTAACAATCTAAAGAAGGTGTGTGGAAAGTTTTTCTTTGGACTGTTACTCCCTTTATAAAAAGAGATGTGTGATATTTCTTTGTCCCAAAGTATATACATTGCAATAAACATCCCTTTATCTTAATAGTTATTTAGTTTATGTCATTTATATTCAAAATAAACAGGTCAAGTGTGTGCTAGTCAGCACACAGCGAGGGTCCGTAGGCCACACTATATAGTGTTTAACTGTAAAGTGTATAAACAGTGGTTTTTTAAAATGCTACAAAGCTTACTTTGAACTATCCTAAGGGTCTGATATTCTCAAAACACACTCTGATAAAGTATATTTTTGCCACTGAACCGGACTACAACTATATATAAATACATTGAAAAGACCATAATGATAAAAAAACGTATTTTGTCGATAAAAAAAAAAAATATATTTATTTCGAAATTTCCAAAAAGTGGTATCTTTACTTTTGGTCGAAGAATGTTCAGGAATTTTTTCAGATTTTTTTGCACTTCACATAAGAGAGATAAAGGGGGGGGGGGGGGGCACGTTTCACACCCATTTCAAACTTGCCTACGCTCGCGCTATCAAAGTTGTAACCAAATAATTATATATTTTTGTAAACAGCTCAACGTACCCTTTCATATGATACCCCTCACGATGACGAAAAAAAAATTTAACCCTTATGTTATTTTACCAAAAAGGTTTTTTTAAGTCGCTATATTTTTAACATGTGTGGGTAGATCAAGACATATTATACATGCCAAATTTCAAAGTCATCGGACGAAAGTGTAGCCGTGAGAGCAGTTGATGGACGGACGGACAGACACACGCAGGAAAATATAAGAGTCCTTGGTTTTGCCTACGGACCCTAAAAAAAATGTCCTCTACTTCATCAGTGTCAAATGTGTCGAGGAGGGGTCGGCTGGTGGTTGGAGACATTTCTGCCAGAGTGTTTTGTTAATAAGTTCTGTCACTGTAAACGGATATTACCCTGTAGGCTTGGTTCAATTTTCAATCCTTTAGTTGAAAAAAGCTTTTGTGATTTTAACTAACAGTACTAACTTAGGCTATTATGACTTTAACTAAAAGTACTAACTTAAACTTAAACTAACATAGGGTTCCACCTTGGATCTTCTCTTCATACCCATTACCTAGGTTCCTTCCTAAATCTCTCTGCACTCTAGTCCATTTTGTACTGTTATTGCAATAAAAGCTTGTAAAATATGTAGCTAGTAGAGATTTTACTCTTACTCTGTTAACACTGAAGACAATATAAAATGTTGAAACGCGTTGTTAATAATTAATATAAAATTGTGGTGACACTATTGTGTTACTTTCTATTAATTTCTTCAGCCATAATTATGAAGTAGTACCACAAAATCTCACTCAACTTCACTTCAACATCCACTCTCATTTTTTTGAGCATGAATATGAACCGTTGATCTTTTACCATGTCTTATGATAGCATGTATATATAGGTATGTAATAGGGAGAAGGTTCATAACTGGATTTACACGTTTTAAGTTCCCCCTGAGTCAAAATATGGTTATTAAAAAAATGCCTGTCTATCATCATTTGTGAAGCTAAAAGCACAAAAAGATATTGAAGAATAAGATTGTGGAGAATCTTGACAACAGATTATTTTCTTCTTTATTGGTTTATGATTCTTAATATTTTCTCGATCAATGGTTTGAAAGAAGGGGAAAAGGAGAAAGTTTTTCGCAAGAAACAGTTTACTTTGGGTCTGGACTTCATTTCTCTTAATATTTGCTTTATGGTGAAAAGAGAGAGAAAGCATTTATTGTTTGAAAATGCCCTTAGGCTTGTGCAAAAGAGGGGGGTTACCATTAGCAACAAGGAGGTCCAAGGGGTCTGTATGCCTTTCCCAAGGGTATTTGGGTACAATACCCTTGGGCAAAAGGTACCCCTCCTAAAACCCAAGTTTGGAACACGATAAGGGATAATTCCCTAGCAATAATTCACTGAGAAGGGTAACAAACCTCCTACGTTATTTAACTGAAATGTATGACTGATTAGCATGAATTATAAATCCCTTGTTAACGGCCTACAACTTAACTCTGATTTCAAATCATAAATCAACTTAAGGTAGCAAAAAGGAAAAAAAAGTTGTAGTTATTTATAAGATTAGCAAAAGCGTGTCATTAATCGAAACACGACATCTACATTACAAGCTTAAATGTTAAGAATTAGCGGGAAAATTAATAACTAATTAACCCTAACATCCCTTATAGTATTCCATGATAAAGTTTATTAATATAATACACAAAAAAATTCTACCAAGATTTTGCCTCCTAGCTTACCGAAGGTAACGGAAGCTACGAGGTCGTTCTGAAGAACGAAACAGGTCTACGATTTCAAAAATTCCAAGACAGAAATCCGTTTATATCAGGGATAATTTTTGGTTCCGTGTCTTACACATTTTTGGTTCCGTGTCTGTCTGTCGGTCTGTTGCTCAATTTTTGCGAACCAACGTATCTTAAAAACTACTCGTCCAATTTTATGGAAAATTAGATGGTAGGTCATAATTAGTCCCATATAAGTTTCAATCGTCAGAGCTCATTTGTTTCTCTTCCACATGCGCTATTAATACATTTATTTACATCTATATCTTCAAAAGTAAGTATCCAACTGATTTTTATGAAATTTGGATGAATTGGTTTGTTGTTGGAGAAAAACCCGTTTTTTGCTATTTTTTGTGTTTTTAGGGTCCGTAGGCAAAACCAAGGACCCTTATATTTTCCTGCGTGTGTCTGTCCGTCCATCCTGTCGCCTGCTCTCACGGCTACACCTTTCGTCCGATCACTTTGAAATTTGGCATGTACCTGCCCACATATTTTAAAAATATAGCGACTTAAAAAAAATATTTTTCACACCCAGAGGGAGCTATGTGCCACACTCACTGGCAGACTATTTTTTTCCCATCAAGTTTTTAGAAACTATGGAAACTATGGTAAGTATGTTTTTAATATTTTCTAATTTTAGTTTAAAATTCATGTTTACTGCCTCTTTTACATTCATCCACTGCCACTGCTTCTCGCACTGCTGTATTTACTCCCCTAAATACTGTGGCTGCGTCAAGGGCAGTGAGTGTTTACATTTTCCCTTACTTGCTTCCAATTCTACCTCGGACAATGGAGGACGTCGAAGAAAATTTAGCTTCAGCAAGATATTGGATTTTGTTCTTTATGTTTGAGAATTTCTATCGATATTTCATTCGTCGATATTGCTGAAGTAGTTTCGAAATTATTCAGCGTTAAAGATTCAAATGTTCATATTTTCAAAACTGCGGTATATATCAAAACGGAATTCGGTGGAAATGTTTGTCTTATAATGGAGGTATAATTGCTGCAAATTTCAGCGCAATTGGAACATTTTTATGGTATTTTACGCATTTTTGAAACAATTGCTAACTCAGGAAAATGTAGAAGAGCATAATGGACTCCCTGCAACTCGCGCTGACGAAAAACCGCCAACAAGTTAACAATTTCACAAAAGTAACAAAAAAAACTGAATAAAGTAAAAATTTATCTTGGATTCGCAGTAGGAATAGTCAGTTTATTTAGTAATGTCGGAAGAGGAAGTCAACTAATATTTTGTATGGTCAAATGAAAATAATCTCTAGAGAAAAATAAAAAGATTTATGGGAGCGAAATGGTTTATTTTTTATTAAGTTTCAAAATGAATAACTATATTTCGTGTTTTATAAAATATATATTTTTTTCTAAAAATGAAAAGTACTTTTTTAATAATATATTTATTTATACTGAGGCTGAAGTTATTTCCGTTTGGAAGGTATAATCCTCGGTGAAAGGAGGAAATAACAAAGATGTATTGGCAAGGTTTAAAGAGAAATAGGATTTTGCCGTGGGTTTGCAAGCTAGCGACATTTTCCTTAACTTCCAAGTCATGGTTTGGATTTAAAATGGTTTCGAGGTAGGAAAATTCGATAATTTCCTGAATGAAATAAGACGGAGATTTCGGGTTTCCTGTAAAACTCCCTTGGCTAAAGGGGTTGAGGTGGTTTCCTGAAGTGTTAGCATGAGGGGAGGTTACGATTTGATGAATTTACTTTGGTTCGGGGGTGGGGAGAGAGCTAAAAAGTTATTTTTTTGTTGGGAGGTGGATAAAATGGTTATAAATTCGTTACGGTGTTTGGAAATTTTTTTTAATAGGATGAATACTCTTTAGAGGGATTTTTTTTACGTGTGGTGAAGCGACGGATATCGAATGAGTTTTCGGAATCGACCAAGGGGTTGTGAATTGAACCAAGCCTACAGGGTAATATCCGTTTGCAATGACAGAACTTGTTAACAAAACACTCTGGCAGAAATGTCACTAACCACCAGCCGACCCCTTCATGACACAGAAAAAATGTAGTTATATTTGACTGTGATGAAGTAGAGGGCATATTTTTACATTTCCATTTCACAAATGTACTATGGGTCAGGCAAACAATTCCGTTTAAATATCTTACTTTGGACATTTTACAAATAAAAAGAAGTATTTGCAATGTTACTGCTTTCTGAGAAGAAAATAAGTAGCACTAAAACGTATATATAATAATGATGTATTTTGACTTGGGTCTTCAGGGGTTATAAAAAACACTTTTTATGTATAAAAAGGTGATATTTCATCCCTTAATTGGGATATCTTCAAACCTGCAACAATTTAATTTATTAGCTATAGTCATTTTTTATAAAAATATTAATTACTAATAATATAAAAATAACAATTAATTAAATTTAATTAATTTAAAAAAAAAATTAATTAAAAAATTAAAAATATTTTAGGATGAAATTAACAATTAATTAAATTTAAAATTATTTTATGTGTGGTCTTATCTTTAATTTTAAATTTAATTAATTGTTAATTTCATCCTAAAATATTTTTAATTTTTTTTAAATTAATTAAATTTAATTAATTGTTATTTTTATATTATTAGTAATTAATATTTTTATAAAAAATGACTATAGCTAATAAATTAAATTGTTGCAGGTTTGAAGATATCCCAATTAAGGGATGAAATATCACCTTTTTATACATAAAAAGTGTTTTTTATAACCCCTGAAGACCCAAGTCAAAATACATCATTATAAATATATAGGGGACAGCAAAAGTAAAAATGGTATATATAATATAATGCTTGTGTCTGTGTGTATACTTTAGTATAATGAAATATACTGGTACATAATATTATTAACGTATTTTAGAGTTACAAAATAGAAGGAGTCCCTCAGGGAATGTCGCTTACCCCACGTCTATTCATCATATTAAAACAAACCTAATTTTTAGACATACATAGATAAGCGTGTGAATGTATACTTACATATATTATATATATATATATATATATATATATATATATATATATATATATATATATATATATATATATATATATATATATATACATATACATATATAATTATTCATAATTTTTCAGAAAATGGACCATATTTTTATAAAAGAAAGAATATTAAGTCAATTTATTATTACCTAAGAAATAGTAAAATAAACAAAGATAAGCCAACTCATGGAATAAATCCTTATTTAGTGAAATATATGTTATATGCATTTATTCAATGCTGAGGAAATAGATAAGGGGATTAACTGCTAAGTAGAATAAAACTTAAACTATAATTAATTTTTTCCCTGCGCTGTCTCCTTTATATTTTATATAATTTTAAAAATATGTGTCTTCAGGGGTAACAAACGACGCAATAATTTTAACAAATACGATGTTAAATCATCCCTGTTTTTGGAATGTTCTCAAACCTTAAAATTTATTTAATTTTATTATTAGATTCAAATACATTTTTTATTCATATAGCAATGCATGCCATATTGGTGTTAACCCAATGTATCAGATCTGACTCTTGTTTCTCTGCTATTTTCTTAGATTGAATATTTTGAGCTTTAATTCCAAGCATTTTTTTTAAATATCTTTTATTTTATATCTTCAGGGGTTTATATATATATATATATATATATATATATATATATATATATATATATATATATATATATATATATATATATTCATAACAATACAGTCAGAACTCCCTATAACGAACTTCTTTAACAACGAAAATCTCTATATAACGTTTTTATTGTCCCATCTCTAGATATAAATTTTTCTATAGAACGAAAATAATTTCTCTACAACGCACAAAAACCATTGAAAAAAGGACAAGATCTGAACGACAAACTTTCTGCGAATTAATACCGGCAATGTTTTTGCTTTTCTATATTGTCTTAGATATGGGGATTATCCTTATTTTTAGGGGTTTCTTGCTCTAACATTATAATAATTTTGTGTATTTTAAGTCCATTAGTTTAAGCAGAATCGAAATCATCTTTGCATAAAATATAGAAGTCTCTGTCACAGCTTAGAATTAGTTTCGGACTTTATAAAGCTATTGACTTTTCACAGCGAAATTTACTCACTGTACAAAGGTCTAATAGAAAATTATCTCTTTCAGATAAAAATAATATATTCACAGACTTAGATAAATTAATGAAAAAAAAAAGAAGTATCCTGTAAAAAAGGATTCATTGTTTAAACTACATGAAACAAGTGGAAATTTTAAAGAAAGATCGAAAGCTACGTAAGTGTGGAGACGTAAATGAAGCAATTCTGCAATGGGTGAAAATGGTACGGGATAATAATCTTCCTCTTTTTAGGAACACTAATTTTTTCTCTTTATTATTATTTAATCATAAGGCTGGTGGAATTTGAAAAATGTACGAATTAGAATTTGAAAAAAATACGACCGTAATAATATTTATTTTGGGATCGGAAGATAAACACGATGGTCGAGTAAGCATCTGCTTCCGAATAAGCGGTAATAATTACCAATCAAAACTGAATAAACACTGCTACAACCAGTAATTAAGAGAGGAGTACATTTATAATTGAATCTTGGTTTCATAAAATACAACGATGAATAGCTAAGTCCATATTAAAACATATCAAAATGCAGTTTTTGAATTTTGGAAAACTCATTCCTCTTATAAGGGTGATTCTAATTTAAAGTGCCATTTTCATGTCCTAGATGAATAACTGGAGCGTTTTTCACTTAACTGACAGGATTTTTCTTCATGGTAACTCAGTTAAGCTTAGAGAACTATAACCAAGCAAAAAAATAATGCGCCGCTTAATTTTAACCGCTACAAAAATTTTCAAAAGGCGATTTTGTAACAACCGTGGCTGACCTAAAGTCAGTTTTTCTTATTCACTTCACTCTAGCTCGTACATTAATCGTGTTATTCAAAAACTTATTGGATAATTTTGAAGTGGGGTCCTACCAGAATTAAAATATGTGTTAGTTATTAAAAATAATAAATTATTACTAAATGGAACTTCAAGTTAAAGTTTGTCCTTTTAAAAAATGTAATTACCATGGCATTATATAAATGTGTCCCTACTCTGGTTGTGGCAGGGAGATTTTAAGTGCCGAGAGATTTTTGCAATGCCGCAACACTGGTTTTCTAGCAACAGTTGATAGGGGATGACCTGAACCCTTTAGTTGAGAGCTAGCGCTAATTCCGATTGTTCTTCCAGTTGCGAACTCTTTTAAACGTAATTACCGTGCATGTTATTTAAGTCTATTTTCAAAGACTTTTTAGGTTAAGTTATAGCTCATTGTTTAGGCTTTTAAGAGTGCTATTTAATGGTGTATTAAAATTGGGTTTTTATTTTAAACTACTGATCAAAATATTTTTTTAAAGTGTGAAATGTAACAACCGTGCACGAAAAAGTGTAATTCACGTGCCTAAATTACCATGCTTTAAATAAACTTAATTACCGCCTAAAATTTTGTAAAGATATTTCCCATCTGTCCCGCATGGTGCAATATATCTGAAATTAGTCCGAGAACATTCCATCATTTTTCCTGAATTTTTTTAAAAAGTCAACATTTTCAGTCTAAGTCCAATTTTAGCTTCTAAAATAGCACTTTAAATTAGAATCACCCATAAATTTGTTGGTTTTAGGTCTTAAGGAAAAAATAAAACGCTCCCTTATGCGATATTTCGACCCCTCCTTGGGTCATTCACAAGCTGATTGACTAGAAGATTACACTACATTAAATTGTTTAAGTCAAATTGAAAAATTTTGTGAAAGTAATTGAATCAAAATTTTTGAATTTGAATCGAAATATCGCAAAAGGGAGCGTTTTATTTTTTCCTTATGACCTAAAAGCAACAAATTTAAACGATACAAGGAAACAACTACTCTATCTACTCTCATTCCTCGATTTACCATCGGGATATGATTTTTCTAAGCATGTATACCAACTTTTATTTAAATCGGCCCATTTTTCGCCCTATTTTTGCTCTAAGCGTCTGCACACACAACAGAAAGACATTTTCATAAGCAATTTTTTGGACTCAAAGGAACTTAAAACGTACATATCCATCAAACTCTTAGAATCAAACTTTTCCACCTTCACGATACTTTATGTATGTTACTATATGTACATGAGAATTCGAGAATATAAAAAATCCGTTCATTAATTATGAACAAAATGCTTCCGTTACCGTCGAAAGTAAGCGTAAAATACTTAAAGCTTTAAAAAGCTGCCTTTTAATTCAAAAGAACATACACAAATCGATCCATTTTTGGTATAGCAAAAGTGTTTTCGTTTTTAATAATTTCAAGATAAAAAGAACTTTTTATAAACTACGTTTTTAAATTTTCTGTTGAATCATATGTAATGTTGATAATATAATTGTTCTTGTTATATAATATGTAATGTTAGTAAAAAAAAAAAAAAAAAGTTCTGAATTTATTAACTTCACATAAATGACAACCATCTAGAGAGCTGATCTTAAACCTATAAAAGGACAAATCTTTGTACAACGGATCTCCCCAACACCAAATCTAAACCGTGCCATCGATAAATTGAATAATATAAATAATATAATCGATAAATAATATAATCGATATATTTCCTGTTTTGCTGTCATTCAATGTTTATCTTTTATTTATAAAAATCTCAGAGATAAATATCACAAATTGGAAACCCGTCAAAATGAAGATTGTAAATATTGGATATGGCAAAACAAATAAAATAACATGCGGATTTTTTCCGAACTAACTTTCGACACTGCAAAATCGTCTGAAAACCAATTAATCCTGCTAAAAGATGGCTAAAAGTATTAAAATAATGCATTGTCATAGTGTTCTGAGCTATGCTAAAAGTTTCAAATGTCTAGCTATTCGGGAAGTTAGTTAGAAATCGATTGCCAGATTTGTACCGGACAAACAAACAAACAAACATACAAACAAACAAACAAACAAACAAGAAACCAAGTTAATAAAAACGTAGTAAAAATGAAATGTTTCAATATCCACAAGTTGCATTTTACAAAGGAGTGTCATCTGGCATGACGAAATAAATTACATCAATATTACAAAAAGAAGTTAGAAATGTTAGAGCAGTGCGTGGGGTTCTGTCAGGTTTATATGTTAGCTTTTGTTTTCTTGATAGTGTAACAACGAACCCTTTCAGTCTAAAAACAAGCCACAATATCTTATTTATTCCTTAACCACAACAATAAAGAAGATCTTGCGGTGGTTTTGCTTTGACGTTGTTTCTTAAGAGACTATCTTCTTGTGAACAGCCACCGTGATAAAATTCTACGAGTTTTGTGCTAACCTCTAAAGCTTTAATACTCCCATCGTAAACTGCCATTACTACATCTTCTCTAGGACTTTAGGACCCTATCAAACTGTTTCTAGCAGCCTAAAAAGTGAAATTATGTTCTAATCGTAATTTAAAGACGTCTTTTAAGACTTTGTCCGAAGAATTCTCAAGGTATAAGAATAAATTCTTAGTGTCTCTCTCAATTAGAGCCCTTTAAATGTTCGTTTATTTTTATCGTCTTCTGGAATCGTTATACACAGGTTTCTATTATGACTGGCAGTTGTTTATTTTACCGTCTAGTGTTTTTCTCTGCTTTAACCTTAATTCCGGCAGACATTAGTGCCTTAAGGTTCAACTCTTTACAACCCCAAACATCATAAATACTCTCTGAATCGTACCTTTCACATAGTTTTAAACACATGGAAACTATTCTTTTCTCTCATTCCACATTTATGTTTGATTTAACTACCGTTTTTATGGAAACATTGGATTTAATTTTACTGTCTTCTATTATACATTATCGACTGCTAACGGTACAACAATTGTAAATAATAAAAAATGCATTTCTGTATAGTTTTCTTCGTAATTTTAGTACTTACTGCTTTTTAAATACTTTAACTACTGATTTAAGTGACACTTTATTTTAAAATTCACGACATCACATCGCTCTAAGGTGAACAGAAGTCAAGTTGTCTTTAGCACATGCTTTGCAATTATTTAACAGAGTTACTAACTGAGGATCCCCGGTAGCTTACTGCATCTTTATTTATGGTTGGAGGAGGTTGGAAATTATTAAGGTTATAGATTAAGGTTGGACGTGATAGGAGATGGTTTGAGATTTTTGGAGATGGTTGGTGATAATTGGAGGTGGTTGGAGAGTGTTGGAAGTATGGAAGGGTAAGTATGGATTTAGGGGCTTGAAGGCGTTTGGAGTTGGTTGGAAATTGTAGGAGGTGGTTGGTGGTGGATAAAGGTGGTTTGAGTTAGTTGGAGGTTGTAGAAAATGGTTTGAGGTAGTTAAAGGTGGTTAGGAGATGGTTAGGTGCTTAAAGGTGGTTGGAGGAAATTAAACATTGATGGAGATGGTTGTTGGTGTTGGAAGTGGTTGGTGGTGGTTTGACTTAGTTGGAGGTTGTATAAAATGGTTTGAGGTAGTTAAAGGTGGTTAGGTGCTTAAAGGTGGTTGGAGGTAATTGGGCATTGTTGGAGATGGTTGTAGGTGTTGGAAGTGGTTGGAGGTGGTTGGTGGTGGTTGTAGTTTGTTGGAGGTTGTTGGAGGTTGTAGGAAATGGTTTGAGGTAGTTAAAGGTGGTTGAGAGGTGGTTAGATGCTTAAAGGTGGTTGGAGGTAATTGAACTTTGATGGAGATGGTTGTTGGTGTAGGAAATGGTTAGAGGTGGTTAGAAGTAGTTAGATGCTTAAAGGGAGGTTAGAGGTGGTTAAATTAAACGTTACCAGCGACGACATCTCCATGGCTTCGGCTTCATGGATATATTGTTATCCATATTAGGCCCCTACTACGCGCGGAGATCCACTAGCTGTGAACCCACCATAAACCCTTTGGAAGAACAATCCATCCACAGGCGCTAACACGAAGGATTTTTTTTTATTATTATAACTGAAGGGTATGCTTATCTCTATTATTGTATATTGAATCTACTTAAAACAGTTAAAGGAAAAACACAAACAGTCTCTCCACGTTTTACGTGGAGAGACTGTTCGTGATTGTGTTATTCCTTTAAGATAACCTCCATAGACGGTCCTATACCTAGCATAAAAAAGCTGACTCCACCTCATTCGACATATTCTTATTTGCAACGTATTTGAAAGAGTAAAAATATTCTTAATTACACTGAACATAAGCAAGTAAAAATAAATAAATAAACATAATACGATCAAAACTTACGACGAATATAGTTACGATTTGGTTTCATTTCATGCTTAAAAAAATAAGGTAACAATATAAATGTTTATTACGTCGTCAAAGAGGTCAATCCGAAATGGTTTTGAATTAAGTTGAGGAGAGGCAGTTTTATCGATTATGACAGCGAAGCCTTACTTGAATAAGAACCCTATTTTTTTCTCTTTTTTTTAAGAGGCCTCGGTATAATATTACCCTATATTGGGGTAAGTGAAGGGGGGTTGGTGGTTCTTCTATCCATTTCCTTCAACTCTTAACCCCCACCTCCATCCCTTATAACCCTATTCCACAAAGTAGAACCTTATAACCCCACCTTGGTAAAAAACCTTATTCTTTACCCTCTCCTTCTTTCTTTACCGACCAAAGATTCCTTCATATTTTACATCTGAGGATAGAGGATAGAATAAAGGCTTTTTTCTTATGAAAACCGCGATAGGAGAAAAAAAAAAGTCTGCGGTCCATTAGGGGCCTACCAGATTCTACTATTGACAATATAAAAAAATAAAATAAGAGAAAATATACAGACTAAAGAAAGAGTAAGAAATCGTAGGGAAATAAGATTCTTCTCCCTTTCCGACCTCACTTCATTGGTTACAAAGTGGAAAAAAGAAAGGGTGATCTACCTCTGCCAATGAAAGTGGTTTTGAGTAAGAAGAACCTCAAAACCTTTAATAAATTATATTTTCATAAAAAAAAAAAAAAAAAAAAAAAAAACGAGAAATCTTGCGAACAAATTTATTCTTATAAATAGCAACTGTTTTGGCCATATCAGCGAGGGATTCTAATAAAGGAAAAACATTGATTTCTCATAATTTTAAAAAACTTATTCTACTTTCTAGTCGAGTGTGACAAGAGTAAAAAATCGGTCCAAGACAACTCCGACAAACTTTTTCATATACGAGATCATAATTATTCAGCCCAGTGTTTTCAATTTATTAGTTTTCGAATGTACATTTAATTATTATTGAACATTTCATCAAAATTTATCATAAAAATAACATTTCCTGGGCGGAGAATCGAACCCGGGATCTCTCCGTCCGCGTTTTAAGCTTTTTTCTTAAAACTTGTTTCTTAAGGAATTAGATTTTTCCCGGGGAAACGGCTTAATATCGTTGGATTCGTATTTATATGGACTACATTTTAGAATTTTTTTTAGTCAATAACGTCGGAACCGTTTTCGATTTTTTTTTTTTTTTTCTCGCGTTTTTTCAAAGTTTTTGGGTGTAGCGCCCCCAAAGTTAGAGCTAAAATTTATTTCTCGAATTCACCTCGGGATATGATTTTTCTGAACATGTATGTCAAATTTCGTCAAAATCGGCCCAGTAGTTTAGGCTCCAGGCGTCTGCACAGACAGACGACAGACAGAAATTTATTAAAAACCACTTCTTTGGACTCAGGGGACCTCAAAACGTGTAAATCCATCAAAATCTCAAAATCGAATTTTCGCGCCATCACAATACTTTCTCTTTATATGAGAAAGTAAAAAGGGGTAGATAATAACTTAAGTAATATCTAAGAGTGGTTAATAGTTTTTAGTTTGTGTATATTGCTTATTTAACACCGGGACTCAATGATATGCGTCTTTGTTGCGGGGCTGAATAGCAGCTGCGGCTATTCAGCCCCGCAACAAAAACACGCAATATTGAATCCCGGTGTTAACTAAGCAAGATACACAAACTGTACGCGACTTTGTTGTGGCGCTGAATCGCAGCAGCGCCTATACAGCCCGCAACAAAGACCCGCAATATTGAATCCCGGTGTTAACTAAGCAAGATACACAAACTATACGCGACTTTGTTGCGGGGCTGAATCGCAGCATCGCCTATACAGCCCGCAACAAAGACCCGCAATATTGAATCCCGGTGTTAACTAAGCAAGATACACAAACTATACGTGACTTTGTTGCGGGGCTGAATCGCAGCAGCGCCTATACAGCCCGCAACAAAGACACGCAATATTGAATCCCGGTGTTAACTAAGCAAGATACACAAACTATACGCGACTTGGTTGCGGGGCTGAATCGCAGCAGCGCCTATTCAAAAAAATCTGTGTAACAAATATGAATTAAACTTTCTTTTATCAAAGTAATCCTAATTATAATTAAAATTATAGATCATACAACATTAAAAATGACAGCAAAGACATTGATGTAATCTATAAATTATGATTTGAATATTAAAACATTTTTTTTTAAATTATATAGCCTCGTAAATATGTCAATTATAACTTTTTAATTTTTAAAATATCATCCAACGTATAATTAAATCTCACTATAATTAATATTTTAAATTAATTAAACCAGAATATTAAATTTGCATGAAAATACTAATGAATTATATGTACGAAGAAAAAAATAGATAATTTAAATATGCTAATGACAACCTTTTGAACTTTTTTTTATGAAGAAAATATATTATATCATTGTTAATAAAATCAACAAGTTTTTAATATTTCTTTTTTTCTGTTGGTAATATTTTAGACTGGCTTGTACCAAAATATAATTTTGTAATTATTATTACCTAGTTATATATAGACGAGCCGGTAAGCCCGGGTTAAGTAACGGGCTTAATTTTATATTTAGAAAAAACAAGTAAAATTAATTTACATACTTATTTAGATAAGTTATTATATCTATTTGAAGACCAAGAAATCAAAACAAACATTTATTTTTATTGGAATAAATGTGGTTGCCTTAGCTTAGCAATAACAAATCATTTCGAGGTGAGTCGTCGCCGTCTTCGCAACACTACTTGATTATTTTAATGATTAACTTACCAATTTTACTCTTCACTGCTATTATTATTAAAAAATTTCAAAACTTAAAATTTATTTTAAAACAAAAACCATTTACGATTCATTAATTTTTCACCATGATATACAAAGTATCTGCATACCTGCACTGCATATTTTTACAATTCTCAACTAAATACAAATATTATTATGATTCAACTTCAACGCGTTTTCAAATATTCTAGTCAAATGTTCCCACGAACTTTGCCAAATATATCCTAGAATTGAATGGGTATTTTGCGATATCCGTTCGAAAGACAACAATGCCAAAAAAGAAAGAAGATAAACATACAGTGATTCACAGGGCAATCTATTTAGCAGAGTGATTCCCATTCTCATGACAGTAAGACAACAAGACAGGCAAGTATGCATTCTAATGCACTTCTTAAACTCAACGCATAATATTGTCAAAGGTCTTGGAATAATCATTTATAGTCAGAACTGTATCTCTATTATTAGTCACGGTAACGTTACAATCCTAACGAGAGAAAAACAAGTATCATGTTTAAAATATTAATTTATATAACAATAAAAATTATTTTGATATTCTAAAGGGTTGTGTGGAATAGGATAGAAAACTTAAGAGTAAATAGACTTGAAGAATACAAATACATAATAGAGTAGTAAAGTAAAAACCACGTAGATTGTTATTAAAACTTAATGCAACAAATGTTATTAAAACTTAATGCATCAAATGTTATTAAAACTTAATGCAACAAATGTTATTAAAACTTAATGCATCAAATGTTATTAAAACTTAATGCAACAAATGTTATTATTTTTTTGGGGGGGGCTTTTATACCCGAAGACAGGCAAGCCACTTAGGTGGGCCCCCGGGTTAGGGACCGAAATCTTCACACACTCGTTGACTCCTCTCCTAGTTGTATTACAACCAGGAGTGTCATCATCATGGTTTCCAGGCCGAAACCTGGTGCCGCCACTCTTTCGAGGAGCTTCCCATTTGTTTAAACAATGCTGGGTTGACATTGAGGGGGGGGGGGGGGCTGGTTCGGGAATCGAACCACCTTCTGACCCGGCTCAAAGCTGCTTAACCTGTCTTATCACAAGGCGAGCGCGCTCTAGCCTCCGAGCCACCCAGGCCCCCAACAAATGTTATTAAAACTTAATGCAACAAATGTTATTAAAACTTAATGCAATAAACACTAATATGGACCACCTTTTTTCCAGTTACTGTAGATTAAAGACTCTATAAAAGATCATGTTACCAGAGAATATTTAATCAATTATAAATTAATTACAGATGATTGTAGAGTTCACACTTACTATCCCTCACTTCAGCCTTAATTGTAAAAGTATAATTTAGTTGTTATAACTAAGTCATGTTATGAAACAAAAAAAAAAAAACTTTGAAAATAAAACAAACAAGTGAAGTATAACCTTTACTTTGTTAAAGTAGCCTAAAATAACCTATCATATTTTGATTTTGATTAATCATAACAAATAAATTAATAGAAAAAAAAATAATTTAAAAACAAGCTTTTATTCTTATTCTTCTCAGCAAACCCTTTCATTTAATACCCATACCATGGGCGGGTACTAGTCCGCTCTCTTAGGCTTCCTATTCCCTGTGACTTATTTATATTATGACTAATCATATAGAAATCATACCGTTTAGTAATTTTTTTTTAAAAAAAAAGAGAAGCCATAACAAAAATAGTCTAAAGTTGCCTAAATACACAACAAGGTCCAGAGAGCTGTGGAAATCACTAAAAATTGAACAGCCTAGAAGTTCTTTAGTAATGTCTTTACACTGCATGATAGAAGAGACCAGGACTAAGTAAGTACATATACGAAATATATAAACATTACATCTCTGTTTAGATGCGTAGAAAGTGATTCTTTTCGTATTTGTATTCATTGTGCATGCGCGTTCATAATTCTTCTATTTTTCCGCCCAAGTGCGGAAAAAAAGAGGAATTCTTCACCTTAACGCACGATTAGCGTGTTTGTTTACATTTAACAAAACTAATCTGCTGTTTTTTTTAATTAAAGTAACTATTTATATCGATTTTTTAGTAGAGAAACAATGAGCGATTTAAGAGATTATGACGAAAATGAGGAGAATAATACAACTCCCGAAATAATTAATTCGGCACAAAATACAACTAATGAATTAATGTCATCTTTATCAAAAGAGCAATACAAACTCACATACAGAAAGTTTATTAATTTTTTTTTCTGTATTTATTATTAAAATCCAACAATTGTAGATATAATGTACGCTACGTAACTCGTGCGAAAACTGCATTTTGCTTTGCTCGTGTGGTTTTACTACCCTCGCTGTCTCTCGGGTGCAAACGCCACAGCATGCTAAATGCTACTTTCCACACTAGACGCGTAATGTACTATTATATAAATTAATATAATTGTAATAAAGCAATAAAATTGAATAATATATGGGTAAATTAAACAGTTTAAAATTAATAAAGTAAAATGAAGGGAAGTAAATTTTTATATTAAAATTAAAATAAGTAACTTGTTAACGAAGATATAGTGAATAAGGTATACAATTTAAACAAATGAAACATCTTTGTAAACAAGCCAAATGCTAGAATTTAAAGCTGAATTTACAGAACGTTCAATATGGTTAGAGAAGAATGTAAATAACTATACAAGACCTCATTGTTTCATAGATTAAGTCCTAAGTATACTTGATTCGTGACATAGTATGCATACCTATACAAAGCCCCGAGCGTTTATGACTACGATTCGTGTAGCTAGACCATGAGAAGGGACTCTCTTTAAAACATTCCCCGAGCTCTGTATTATACGGTCTAGTGCGAAGAGGGCTCTTGTATTATTGTGTCACTGGTAATGTTATCCACAACAATTAATGGCTTTAAAGCTCGACCACAAAACCGCACACCTCGCTCTCTGTCATTGGATACAAGCGGTTCGCCAGTTGTACACGGAGCAATATTAATTTGGAATTAAATACAACGTAAAGTTCCCGCAATTTTCCGCATTTAAACGACATTGTTTATGGGATAAATGTGTTTATAAGTAGAATTTATATTTTTAAGAGGACCTAATTTACAAGTTAGGTTAAAACATTTTTTTGTTTTCAACCTTGTTTTTCGTTACATTAAAAGGTGCATATATTAACTAAAATAACGTTGAACTGATAAACATAATGCAAATATGCCTTGTTGACTTTCTTTATCCCATTATATAGGTCTATTTTATGAATGTCAACTGCCGCAAACCACTGACGGTACTTACCTTAAATAAATATGGGGCGGAAAATAGCAACTCCTAACAATTTCAAGCAAACATTTTCCGACTAAACAGAATTTTCACAAGTAAAATTGTAATTTAAGAGGATATTTATTTTAAGTGTTATGTAAATAATTTTGGCAGAAATATTTTGATAATTTTCTTTTCTCTACCGACTACATGAAGGACTGATTATATTTAATTTTTATTCACTGGTAACTTGAGGTAAAGAAAGTTTTTAAATACATAATTAAAACCACCTTCAAATATTTATAAAACTCTTAACCTCTAATTTATTTACTAAAACTTTAGATACCTAAATATGGCCATGACTTTAACTTACGCTTCTGCGTTATTAATGGGAAGAAGAGCTACAGTAATACTTCTGTTTGTTTGAACAAGTAATGGAATAGATAAGTATTGACGTACACTTTTAATGGCAAACGTTTAAAAGTAAACGTATTTTTAAAAACTGAGTTAAAAATAGTCTGCCAATTAGTGAGGCATTTAGCTTCCTCGCGTCTTTTTTATTCCCCCAATTTTTTTTTTAAATTTGTCAAAATTGATTTGGTTTTTTACATTAATTAAAGTATCAATTTAGCAAAATTTAAAACGGTTGAAATCAATCTGGGGCTAACTGCGAGATACTTTCGACAATCCATCCAAATTTTATGAAAATCAGGCGTACTTTGGAAGATATATGTGTAAATAATTCCAAGATAAAAAGAACTTTTTATATACTACGTTTTTAAATTTTCTGTTGAATCGTATGTAATGTTGATAATAATATAATCGATAAATAATATAATCGATATTTCCTGTTTTGCTGTCATTCAATGTTTATCTATCACAAATTTGATACCCGTCAAAATGAAGATTGCTTAAATATTGGATAAGGCAAAACAAATAAAATAACTTGCGGATTTTTTCCGAACTAACTTTCCGCTCAGCAAAATTTGCTCAAAACTAATTAAATTCTGCTGAAAGATGGCTAAAAGTATTAAAATAATGCATTGTCATCGTGTTCTGAGCTATGCTAAAAGTTTCAAATGTCTAGCTATTCGGGAAGTTAGTTAGAAATCGATTGCCAGATTTGTACCGGACAAACAAACAAACAAACAAACAAGAATGCAAGCTAATAAAAACGTAGTAATAAATGCATGTTTGTGCGCACGGGGGAGAGAAACAAATGGGCGCAGAAAGTTGAAACTTAGATGGGACCATCTATGGGCTAATTATGACGTACCATTTAAGTTTCATTGAAACCAGACAGGTAGTTTTTGAGCGACAGACAGACACGGAAACAAAAATGTTCTTTAATAACTAAAACGGATTCCTGTTTTGGATTTTTTTTAAATCGGAGACATAAAAATGTTTGTTCTTCAGAACGATCACATTTGAGCTTCCTTTACCTTAGGTATGGCGGAGAGCAATAAATAAATACGGTTAAGACACGAGGAATTACAGAATTAAGTTAAGTTTTTAAGATACGCGTAGTCAAATGTCTACTAAAATAAAAGAGTATACCTATAGCTGAACAAATCCACAATAAAAACATGACTTGTGTCAGGATGGCGAGGGAAAAAGAAAAAGTGGTAAAAATGAAGACCATTAAAAGCTAAACGTTTTTACTGCGAGAGGTAAAGATGGAATTGAAACTATCAAAAATTCTCTTCCAAATGCGCACAAACATACATTTATTTAAACCTATATCTTCAAAAATACTTATCTGATTTGTCTGAAATTTTTTTTTTTATCGAAAGTAACCTGCAGATAAGCCCCAGATGAATTTGAACCGTCTGCGCTCTTTAAATTTTTTATGTTAAATAATTTCAAGATAAAAATAACTTTTTATATACTACGTTTTTAAATTTTCTTTTGAATCGTATGTAATGTTGATAATATAATTGTTATTGTTATATAATATATAATGTTAGTGAAAAAAAAAAAAAAATAGTTCCGAATTTATTTACTTCACATAAATGACAATCATCTAGAGAGCTGATCTTAAATCTATAAAAGGACAAATCTTTGTACAACGGATCTCCCCAACACCAAATCTAAACCGAGCTATCGATATATTTCAAATAATATAATCGATATATTTCTTGTTTTGCTGTCATTCAATGTTTATCTCTTATTTATTTATAAAATCACAAATTTGAAACCCGTCAAAATGAAGATTGCGTAAATATGGGACATGGCAAAACAAATAAAATAACTTGCGGATTTTTTCCGAACTAACTTTCCATACAGCAAAATTTGCTGAAAGCCAATTAAATTCTGCTGAAAGATGGCTAAAAGTATTAAAATAATGCATTGTCATCGTGTTGTGAGCTATGCTAAAAGTTTCAAATGTCTAGCTATTCGGGAAGTTAGTTAGAAATCGATTGCCAGATTTGTACCGGACAAACAAACAAACAAGAAAGCAAGCTAACAAAAACGTAGTAAAAATCAAAGCACTATTGACATTAAAAAAAACAGGGTAAACAAATTATAGTCCAGGAGATAGCGTGCAAACAAGTGTCTGAATAACATCAAGCTAGGATTTTGTGTGTAAGTAAATGCTTTGGTGCCTTTTAAGGATATAATATGGTCGGCTAAGTTTTCTGCGGGACATAGCTTGGCAATAGGCATTAAAAAAAAAACGGTGGAGAGCGGCCATTTCCCGCCCTTTTCGGTGGACAATGTGATTTTCATGATCCTGAGTACGAAATTAGTTAGCAGACCAAAAATCAAGATGATGGGGTCACTTAATACGTGAACTCTTTTGATTTGGAATAAAATTTGACTAACTAACCATCAACTTGATTTTTGGTCTACTATTTATGGGCAGGTCATGGCCGCTCTCCACCGTTTTTTTTTTTTTTTTTTTTTTTTTTTTTGTTTTGTTTTTCTTTTTTCAAATGCCAAGCTATGTCCTGAAGACGAACTTAGCCGACCACATATTCTTAAAAGGCACCAACAGATTGACTTATATACAAAATTTTAGCTTGATGCTACCCAGTCACTGTTTTGCTCGTTATCTCCTGGACTTTTAGACAAGAATGGATTTTAAAAGCATAAAATCAATAAAGTACGTGATAGGATTTGAGGAAGATATGTGCCACACCAATTGGCAGTCTATTTCTATTATAAATTATGTTAAGACCGTGGTAACATTTATATAATTACTCGTTCATAATGAATTATCTAATTTTGAGAGCACCTAAAGTATAATAATGTGATAAATATTATTAATTTTGTTTAGATTTAAGTCTGTTAGGAGTTTCTCTAGAGCGCAGTCTATTTCCTTGTTGAACAATTGTGACAGTCTTTGTATGATAAAGTTATTTTAAATGGGCCACTGATTAATTCTAATGGTGGTAAAAAAATAGCCAAATCATGTTTTGACATCAAGCATAAAATCTAATTAAAAACTAAAATACTAAAATACTACTAACTAAAAAAAATAGAGAAAATTCCTGGAGTATAAATAAATAGCGAGTTAATCTGAGAGTAATCAGTCATTCGTTCAAATAAAATTATTTAAAATGAAGCAAAATTGGAGATGCGTCGTCGTGCCATTAAAACCTTTTCCAAATGCAGTTAGAACCCAGATTTGGTTATCCCCTAAAACAAACGGCAGAATGGAAACAGATAGATGAATCTGTCGGCTTGAATTGTAAATCCATCAATTAAGTTTGATTTAAGGATTTACTCAATCATTAATTAAAAGAATTAATCAACGAAGCAGATGGATATGACATAGAACTTTTTATGTAGATTTACCATTGGGCTACATCCGTTATCTAATCAACATTGATTGGACAGAGAACTAATAAGTAGAAAATTATGATTATTTTCAAATTCACACATTGTTTATGAAGTTACAATTTCCTAAAAATAGATATAAGTAGGACATGCTTCAATAATAATTATTATGCTTCATCCTGAGGGAAATGCATGCATGTACGTTGCACGCATGTGAAGATATATTCGAGACCATCTGTGGACTACTTTCAATAAATCTCCTATATTTCTGAAGAATTAGATGAGTACTTCTAAGATATAGTTGTTAATAAATAAAAAGAAATATGCGCGCATGCGTAGGAAGCAATAATTAACCTTAATTAAACATTATTTTAGAAGACTTGCATATTACAATATGGTCTATGACATAATATAGACATTTTCGAGTCAAGTAAACGCGCAATGATTGTATGACAATTTGTAAATTCTAATTTTAAAAGCAAAATCTCACCTACTTATTTGAATACATCACTTTATCCTTTATATTATTTTTAACAAATATATTTGAATACAATATATAATTTTTTTTAAAGTTCATCTAAATATTAAATATAAATCTTGCCAAGCTTCCTTTTACAATCTTCATGTATTATATTTCATTTTAAATCTTTATTTATTTAAATTATTGAGCATTAAATAAGGAAATAAGGTGTTACATGAAACCTCCAGATGTTTAAATCTAAAAGACAAAAAAAAAAATCAACATAAATATGTCTTCTCTTAGATTTAACTGAATTATTATTTTTTTTTTTTTTAGTGAAAAGAACAATAAAAGAGCTAGTGAACAAGACAACGACGAACAAGTTTAAAGTGTAAGAAGAAAACCCCATGAAGTAAACATAAGATTGTTTATTTTACAACTTTGTCCTCCCCTCTGAAGGATTCTAAGGGTACTTTTTTTTATTATCAAAACATACATGGGTGTGGCCAGGCTCTTATAACAGCGGTGAACAATCAGTGATAAATCTCAGAGTGCTCGAGTCTTACTCAGTTATACTGTGCACTTCAACCCACTACAAATAGAAATGAATGTATAAACAAGCTTTATTTTTAAAACAAAATAAAGTAAACCTTTAAATTTAGCTAGAGATCTCGATAGTGTTAAATAAAAACAAGTAAGGCGCGCTTCACGTAAGTACATAAGGCGATAATTGCCGGTTACTGAACGATCAAGTTAAAAGTATTAAGTGTAAAATTTTAATAGTTGCATATTCTTTTTCTACACTTCAAGACCTTTAAATTGATGTATAACGCCCGCCATATTGGAAATATTAAGTGTGAAAAGTCCAAAAAGTGCACAGTTGTCACAAATGCCGAGATGCCCCTGGGTGCCAAATTTTATGTTCCTAGCTATAGTAGTTTATGAATTGAAACATGCCAACGGTCAGACAGACAGACAGAGCCGTTATATAAGGTTTCTTTTCCAACTTCGTATAGAAACCTAAAAATTGTCCCATACAACTTGTGCTAAACTATTTCATATTCGAGTATATAAGTACTTGATCCAGTTTTTTTTTATCTGTTAAATGTTTCGAATTTTTCGATTATCAACAAGTATCGGGACCGAATTTATAAAAATAAATTTATCATAGATATATTTGCAATGTTAAAATTCTTCAAAATATAAACCTCCTGCATCAATACACCGCTCTCAGTGTTTTTTCCATTGTAAATACACCCTCTAGAAGTTGGACACCAAAAGGCTCACCACAAAACTCTGTCGAAGCCGATTGGACCGACTAATTTGTCTCAAAACTATGTATTTTCAGGCTCATTTTAACCTAAGGGAACAAAAAGAAGTCGGAGAAGTCAAATCTGGAGTGTAAGGGGGTTGGGGCATCGTTGCCACGTTCTCGTTGGAAGGAACGTGTGACAAAGTCAATTGACGTGATGGAGGATCCAGATATCGGCAACCCTTCGTACGGAAACGGCAGACCCTTATCCTCAATCTTTTGAGCATTATCAGAGTGAAATTACCCGCTGACTGTTTTTCCAGCAGGCGCAAACTCCTTGTCGACCACACCTTTTGCGTCAAAAAAGACAATGAGCATAGATTTTTCTCTTGATTTGTATTGAATTTGTATGCCTCTCAAAAACACCCGTTCTAGACATGGCATCGTCATTGTAAGCCTTACGGATCATACTAGAAGTTTAAGTAGCAAATTTGTACAGTTTAACACAAAATTTGATGGCACAACGCTGCTCGATGGTTCTTGACTCTCGACGCGAGCATTAAACATACTTTCACTTCGAGCTCGATCTCCACCTGTTATGGGTCAGAGGCAGCTGGAGATAGATATCTCAACCACCGATTCTGCCCATAATAGCGAACACCCTCCACTCCTTTCCATAGGCAGAAAAAAAATCAGTCCCGATAGATACTTTGATCAAACTAAATGTACTTTTATTGAACATTTTATCAAATAATACAGTAAAAATAATCTTACCCTATGCAAAAGCGATCTTTGATCTAGCAAAAGCAATCCACGATTCTTCGTCTGTTACTATTTACGATATTATCTAGGACACTAGTTTTTCACTAATTCTTTTGTTTTTGGGAGGGGACTTAATTGTTATATTAGTATTTAAATGGACTTCATATACAAATCTAGTATTGAGGATAGCGAAGATCAGCAGAAGTAAATATGAAAGTTGTAGTTTTACCAACATTTGGTGATGGTAACAAAATTCAGGGTGTATATACACCACAAAAAAATTATATAGGTACATAGAGTAAGTATTACATAATTGCAAGGGTTTTCCATAAGGTTTTATATACTTGACTAAGGGTTGACAACAATACTTTTAAAGAGCAAACAGGAAACAAGGTAAATAAGATGAAATGTGAGATTTAAAAAAAGGTTAGTTTTCATTCACAAATATTTTAATAGAAATCTTCCGAACCGTTCATGAGGAAAAAAGTTTGATACTCGCTTTTTCTGATAAGTCGCTTCTAATTGCGTGAATAATAGATTTATGGCAGAATATAATTAAGTATTTAAATGTGTTATTATATAGTGTGTCCATGGTTTTATCGTCAGGACTTCAAAATCTTGCAGAAAAACTTATTTTAAAGTGGTTTTCTCACATAAAAATAGGTTGTAAAATTCTGCTTTTATGAGATAAAGGGCATTGCATTTTTTTCATTTTATTTTTTTTAAATTGTGTTCATTTTTTAACATCTGAACTATCAAAGATATTCGAACCAAATTTGGTACACAATCTACATGGAAGAAAAGTCATAAGTGTGAATAAAATCAAGATTCTGATTATTTTGATATTTTTTCATATCTCTCACCATTTCGCACCAATTTTGTTTTTATTTATTTATTGCAGTGGAAATGTAATTTGGATGTCCCCATATCTGGCTTGTAAAATTAAACGGAATTTTTAAATCTACACTGACAGTAACGCAAATTCGATAAGGGAGAGTTTAATTCCAAAAATATTCACATGAAAACTAATACCAGTGACTGTCAGTACACAAAGGTTGAATAAAACCATCCATGGCTACCATTCATGTCAACCATGATTGTTGCCAATCTAAATTACATTTCAAAATAAATAAATAAAATTATGTGTTGAACAAGAGATACGAAAAATTCCTGACGAAAAAACTACGGACGCCTATATATTAAAACTTGTAGTTGTACTAATTGAAATTTTATTTATTTCATAAGTTAAGTTAAGATTAAAAAATATTAAGAAAAATATAAGTCAAAACTAATAAATAAAATCGATTAAAAATCAATTATACAAATCTAACCTGATTTAAATGAAGCACGTGTGGCCTTCCTTGATCCATAGTCTCGATACATCCTGAAACAAAAAAGAAAATATTTATATAGGAATACATAAATAACATTTACTCGTATTTTGCTAATTTTGAGTTAAATTAACGTGATAGTTAATATTTAACATATTTAATGAATCTGTTTAATTCGCCATCACTCCTACTTTCTACAGTATGTGTGAGTTGTAATTTTTGACATTCGAATTGGCCTAAATGAGGGGAGAAAATTCCACTAGGCCTGAGTGTGTCCTTACTAAAATGCCACTAGGCCTGAGTGTGTCCTTACTAAAATGCCACTAGGCCTGAGTGTGTCCTTACTAAAATGCCACTAGGCCTGAGTGTGTCCTTACTAAAATGCCACTAGGCCTGAGTGTGTCCTTACTAAAATGCCACTAGGCCTGAGTGTGTCCTTACTAAAATGCCACTAGGCCTGAGTGTGTCCTTACTAAAATGCCACTAGGCCTGAGTGTGTCCTTACTAAAATGCCACTAGACCTGAGTGTGTCCTACTAAAATGCCACTAGGCCTGAGTGTGTCCCTACTAAAATGCCACTAGGCCTGAGTGTGTCCTTACTAAAATGCCACTAGGCCTGAGTGTGTCCTTACTAAAATGCCACTGGAGGGGTGGGGCCAGTGACATTTTTGTTTGTCTATTGGCCCGACCTTCGTGAATTCAAAATTCTGACCTCTTATTGGCTCCCTACTCCAATTTGTCGGATTTTCCTGCACTGTTAAAAGTCAGAACTCATAGCGCGTACTGTGACCAATTAACAGATTACGCGTTTTTCAATAGAGGAAAATTTTTAGTCGAAGACACAGGGCGGTCCGACCGGGAATTGAACCCAGATCTGCAGTCATCCATCTAGGTTGTAAGCACGCCCGATGCTGCTTAACTATATTCATAAGATAGCCAATTTATAGAAGAGTCTATACTGCTTTTCCTATACGAACTACCGAGGTAAAGTGAATTTTCACTTTATAATTGTAATAAATTAGTTGTCCGTGAAGTCTCACGTAAACAGGGTTTCGTTGGTATTGTGAACATGAAATTAGTTAGTAAAAGAGGTGGGGGGGGGGGGCATGTTTTTGTTGAGGCACGCACAATGTTGATGTTTTTTGACAAAATGGCATGAAAAATTAACCAATTTCCACAAGTGTTATATATTTCTGTAATCTACCTACTCTTCAATACCTTTAATTTGATACCCTACACAAAATCTTCATTTTCCCCGTGAAAGGAATTATCCGCCATTTTTGATTCCCAGTTAAACAGATTAAAATTGCTATTATTATTTTTTCTATTGCTCTGTAGACCGCACATTATGCATATTTGTTTTTATATTTATAGTAATAGCAGAAATATAGCTGTAGGGGGGGGGGGGGAGAGAGAGAGAGACACTCAAAATTTTGATCCTTTTTGACAAAATGGCATGAAAAATTAACCAATTTCCACAAGTGTTATATATTTTTGTAATATATTCTTCAATACCTTTCATTTGATCCTCAACACAAAATTTTTAGAAACATTTTTTTAACGTGACAGGAATTATCCGCCATTTTGGATTCCGACTTAATCAGATTGAAATTGCTATTCTTATTTTTTTTCTATGGCTTAGCAGACCGCTAAGCCGTCGGGGGGGGGGGGGGGGGGGGGGGCACTCAAAAGTTTGGTGCTTTTTGACAAAATGGCAGGAACAATTTCCACAAGTGTTATATATATTTTTAATCTACTCTTCAATACCTTTCATGTTATACCCACCTCAAAATTAAAAAAAAAAAAAAAAAAAAAAAAAAAATCACTTGACATGAATTATCCGCCATTTTGGATTTTAACAGCTGATAATTTTGAGGTAGCTATATTTTTCCGGTGCGCGCGTAAAAACGATCTTTAATACTGGAAAAGTTTCATTTATTTTATCTCTTTTGATTCAAAATTTATTGGAGCCGTACAGAGTGACAGACAGACACAGGAACGAAACTGTAAGAGTTTCTTTTTTTAGTTTTATCAACGAAACCCTAATAAAAATGTGTTATAAAATGTTTCGAAGTCAATAAAAAAAAGTTCTAAATCCTACTTTACAGTAGATAGAAAGTGATAAATTACTTTTTGCTGATGGTAAATTAGTACGAGTGCAATAAGGTTAAAGCCCTTAAGGTTGGTTATTTTTCGTCGCAGAGGTCGTTGTCCCCAAACCCTTCTTATCCCTACCATCAATCAACCAAACTAAATTATGGTTGCCTGGAAGCCTTGGTCCATTTCACAAGGATCATTTACAATATTCCGCAGTTGAGTTATGACCCTGCAAAATATAGTTTTTTTTCATCAAAATCCTTGGCTATTAACATGTACTAATCTTCGATCGATAAATACAACGAGAATAACAATAATTTATCATGACAAACACTACATAAAAACATGTTTGATATAGTGCAGAGTACAAAGAAAATTGTTAATAGAACTATTATTTTTTTAAAAAAATATATATTGTAAAATTATTACCTCTTTTTACTTTTTCATATAATAAGAAAGTATTGTGATGGCACGAAAATTCGATTTTGATATTTTGATATTTTACATGTTTTGAGGTCCCTTTTGTCCAAAAATGGGTTTTAAAAAATGTCTGTCTGTCGTCTGACGTCTGTGCAAACACGTGGAGGCTAATCTACAAGGCCGATTTTGACGAAATTCGGCATACATGATAAGAAAAATTATACCCCGTGGGGAAATCAAAAAATTAACTTTAGCTTTAGTCTTGAGAAAATAGCTTTAAACACGGACGGAGAGAGGCCGGGTTCGATTCCTCGCCTGGAAGTTATTTTTTATGATAAATTTTGATGAAATGTTCAATGATAAATTAATGTAACTACGAAAACACGAAAACTAATAAATGAAAAGCACTGGGCGCCATCACAAAAAAAAATAGTTAATAGTATATTATGTTACTACGCTGTGAAGTGAGTTTTTTCTTTACCACGGCAATTACATTTACTGTCGAGCGAAGCAAGACAGTAAATATTGTCAAGGTAAAGAAAAAATACTTCACAGTCATGTAGCATTATGCAATTTTTTTCCGTGGTAAAAGACAATGAAAAAACATCAAATATTAATCAATAATCAATATATAATAATAACAAATATTAGTCTAGTACATACTTAAGACTTAAAAAAAGAAACCTTAAAAAGAGGTTACACTATAGGAAAAGATAAATAAAACGCATTGACAACTAGCGGATTTTAATCGTACTAGAGGCATTTCTACAAAGATTACAGCGCTAAATCGGAAGTTTTGATAACTACCAGCACGAAAGAAAAAAATGTTTATCTACGATTGATACGAAATATAAACATTGTATCTCTGTTTAGATGCGTAGAAAGTGATTCTTTACGTACTTGTATTCATTGCGCATGCGCGCCTCATAGTTCTGAAGAATTCCTCTTCTTTACCACCCTAGGGCGGTAAAGAAGAGGAATTCTTCACTTTACGCACGAGTTTGTTTACATTTAACAAAACTAACTGATCTTTTATTAAAGTAACTGTTTATATCGAGTTTTTATTGAAAAACAATGAGTGAATCAAGTGACTTTGACGAAAATGTGGGGAATATTACTCCTCCAGAAATAATTAATTCGGCAAAAAATACAACTTAAGAATTAATGCCATCTTTATCAAGAGAGAGAGAGATAAAAACTTACATACAGCAAGTTTATTTTTTTCTGTATTTATTATTTAAATCTAACAATCGTAGATAAAGTAGGTACGGTACGCAACTCGAGCGAAAACGGCATTTTGCATTGCTCGTGTGGTTTTACTACCCTCGCTGTCGCTCGGGTGCAAACTCCACACTCGCATGCAAAATGCTACTTTCCACACTCGAGGCATAATGTACTATTACGTCCTATGACGTAATAAAATGTTTCTTTGCAGCTAGGAGTAATGAAAAGATTCTTTAAGTCCACGTAATGAAAAAATGGATTTTAGCTATGTTTTATAGGCTCTAAAGTTACATTTCACAGCCTACCACGGAAAATAGTATATTATGTTACTAGGCTGTGAAATGAGTTTTTTACATTACGTTACATACCAGCCAAACCTCTTAAAATGTCAATCCGATGCGAGCTGCTGCAATTAACATAAATTGACGATTGACATTGCGAGATTTAGTATAAAATTTTGGGATTCCAAAAAATATTTTCTCTGAGAGTTTAACAGAAGATATCGACATGAAACTTGTGTCTGCAGTAGGTGTGGTTCAATAACCAAACAACGTCTTCACACAAACAAATTGTAATTGAAGCAATTGTCCGGCAATTGTTCTAAAGCAGCCTTCTTCAGATAATCTAAAGCTTACTGGATCGACTAATCCGGTAATATCTAGATTACCCGAAGAAGGCTGATTTAGAACACCCAAAATCGGTCCCAATTTTGACCGATTTTGGGTGTTCTAAATCAGCCTTCTTCGGGTAATCTAGATATTACCGGATCGACTTCGAAAGTACCAGTCACTTGTACTTTCGAAGTCCATCCAGTAAGGTCTTCTAGATTATCTGAAGAAGGCTGCTTTAGAAACAACCGAAACCGGTCAATTGTTTCAATTACAATTTTTTATGTGAAGAAATTGTTTCGTACCCCTTTCGTGATGAGTCGCTATAACACACTGGAGAAAGACACAGTCGAGGATCATAGTATCACACAGGTCGCTAAGCTATCCTACAATCCTTATATTGCTCTTAACGACTTTTCCAAAGCTAAAATCAGCACAGATTTCAATCGGTTGACGAGATAAAGGAGAATGGGACGAAGCAGCTGATGACCATTCCAAAATAAGGATTTCGCCGATTGTTTTAAAAAGTAGAAGACGCTAGGATAAGTGTTTGAGGTCCCAAGGGGAGAACATCTAAGGGGACTAAGGCCTTGTTGTTCTACGTACCCTATTTTTCTCAAAATATTAAATGGCTGGATACTTTCCATATGTTAGGAAAAATGTTTTCAATTTTATTAAGAAAAACAGTGTTTAAGGGGGTGACTTCCCACCCACCCTGTTTTATATTATTGGTTACATTCACACATGTATATATTATTATGATGGTTATTTATATCATATTTATCTGTATAAAATATATTTGTTTTAAAAAAAAACCTTACAATTTTTTTTTTTTTTTTTACAAAAATATAACAACGTTTTTCTTTATTTTCTTTACAATATTGTTTTACATCTCTCCCACAAAATGAAAATTACCTTTTCGATATTGTATTTTGTTATTTATATATATTTTCATTTCTTATATATATTTTTTTTTTATCTTTCTCCCTTAAATTGGAAAAGAGGTACAATTCCTATTATGTTCATTCAACCCAGTTATTTTGTCTTCCTCCCGAAACCCGAAACCCAATATAGTTTCTCAATTTCTTGTTCTATTGGAAGATATTAGTTATCGATCAGTGGCGTGGGCGCTCTAGTTTCTCCCTTGCATATTCATATTGTTAGTCAGAAAAGCTTTAATATAAATGTATATTTAGAAATTTTCAATGAATAATTCTTAAGTATTTCTAACTATTCATTCATTGCTTTTCACCTGAATTAAATTTATACAAAACATTCGTTCTACTGCAATAGTATTTTTATTTCTTAACTTTCATTTTTAATTGTACATAAAATAAAAGTTTTAGTTTTATGAATCGAAACAATGTTTGAATTTATACTTATTTATTTTTGTGAACATTTATTTTAATATAGCCATTCCCCCTCATTTCTTTTCTATTTAACAGAATATGTTTTAAAAAATCTACCATTTTTGTTGAAGATTGCATTTTCATAGAAATAAACAAAACAACTATATTAATTTATATTACCTACCAATTAAGAATCCATGTTACTAATAATTTTTTGCTTTGCCATTCCTATAATTAATCAACATTTGAAGTAAATGTGATATCACTAAGTAAAATTATTTTAAGAAAAAGCAAATGAAATTGAATTCTCTTAATTACAGCTTAAAATTATTATTTTGTACATTATGTATTAGTTTTTCTACTTCGTAATGTGAAAATTATATTTTTAAAATAATTGATTTTACACTCTATCTGATTAATAAGTTAGAGTATAAATCTATGTATATATAAATTGAGTATAAATATATATAACATTTTCAAGGCCGACTATTTCATTTGTACCTCGAGTGGTTCGAAGATCTAATTCGATTTATTTTCTCTTGCCTCAGGTTAATTCTATGAGGATTTTACTGAGTAAATTCTCGACAGTTTTAACCTTTTTCTAGTATTTATTTTTTAAAAGAAGTATTTGGAATTTATCATACCCTTTTAGATATTGTTTCTTAAATATAAATGTATTGAAATTTATAACATGTATATAAATTTAACACAAATAGACCACAAAACCAACATCAATTGGTTATTAGTTCACCTCTAACTTATAGTTAATTAAATGTTTGACTAAGTGAATATGACCACAACGTTTGTTTAATCTTAAAAAATATAAACTATAATCGTCTAACCACAATATAAGTAATTACAAATAGCAATCATACGATCGTTTCAGTCGATTTTTCAACTATATTAATTCAGGCTATGTTCTAAATTTTCTCTAAAATTATGATTTATGTTGCCTCTAAGCACCTCTTAAACAAAGAAACCCCATTTTGATAAGTAGTACAGATAGTAGTTATAGTACAGTCAATCTGTCGTGATAAATGGCTGTTTGCGACAAAAATTCGAGATTAATTTTTTTTTTATGGATTGCTAGGGACACATGAGAAATGCTTATCTCCAACTTTGCGGGACCGTCCGGAAGGCGGAAGTACGGGGTAGGGGTAACTAAAGTTAAAATAGTACAATTATTTTACCCTTTATAATGCATTTTGTTGGAAAGCTTTTTAAGAGTACATTAATTGTTACTATGTACACTTTTGTACTTTCATTTATGAGGGGGTTGACATGGAAAACAGGAAAAAATTCTTTTATAATTAAAAATGAAAAATATTACTATTATTGATCCGATATGAATGAAAATTGGTATACGTGCTTCATTTGACGTCAGAAACACGATTATAAAAGCATTTGTGCATATTTAGTACTTTGGATCCGAGGTACCGGAAAGACTCTTGAAACTCATTGGCTGCGGCTGTAAAATAAATAATTGTGGTGCAGGAAGGCGAGTCTCCATGCTCAATTCCTTGCGATCACTGCGGCGGAGAAAATTCCTGCAGCGTACCACTCGTAGACGCTGAAGATGATTTCCTTGAGGATACTGACTTTGACTTTCCCTCCCAAGTCGTATCCTTGCCTTCAACGTCAACCAACGAAAAAGAAAAATATCTTAGTGAGTGAAACAGAATAAAAATAAAATTCACCAGCGAACGATCAACCGGCACAAAAGAGGAAGCGGAGTCAGAAAAAATAATAAAAAAAATTGAACTTGAGATAAACAAAAAAATGAGAGTTTCCCCCTTGGCCTTCCGGACGGTCCCGCAAAGTTGGAATTAAGCTTTTCTCATGTGCCCAAAGCGATTCAAGTAAAAAAAAGGTTCCTCTGAATTTGTCGCAGACAGTCTTTCATCGCGGCAGATTAACTGGTAGGTACTATTTATGATTTTTAATAAAAAATCATTTTTTTCATGTTTTTTGATTTTACCCCTCTCTTAAATGAAAATGTGACAAAATTGTGCATAGCAACAATTACTGTACTCTTAAAGGGCTTTCCAACGACATGCATCATGAATGGTATATAATATTTTGACTTTTGTACCCTGTACTACGTACTTCCGCCTTCCGGACGTTCTCGCAAAGTTGGAGTTAAGCTTTTCTCATGCGCTTTTTGGGCGCAAATTGGGCGTTTTTTAGGATCCGTAGGGAAAACATAACCCTTATACATTTCTACGCTTGTCTATCTGTAACGCACCAGATATCCGAAAGTGCCCAACACAAACATTTGAAGCTATGCAGTTGTGTAATAACCCAAACACAGGAAAGTTATAGGAAAGCCTCAAAAAATCGTCCGTCAAAAACTAGGGTTTGAAGTTGCAGAAGTCTTTATCTTATCGAAATTGGCTGCAGAAAGTTACCTTTCAAACCAAAATTTAAACAAATGTATCAAAGATTAAGTTTAGGAGGAAGGTATTTTAAAGATGTTGAGGGTGTTAGCTGAAAATGTTCTGAATTACAAAACAAATCTCTTTATAGTGGTAATTTTAGGATTGTTTAACCACTTTCGAAACACCTTTACAAATTCTAATAAGATTGTTGAATAGCTGAATGTAAATAGGTTTTAGATTCTTGCATAAAAATCCCTTTTATAAAGCCAAATTAGTCGTTTTATTTTACCCATAATCATGTTTGTTTTGGGAAAACGTTTGAATGTATTAAAGGTTGGGTTTTTTTGGTGAAAAGGTAGTAGATGTTAGATGATGGCGAAAACGTGCTATTTGGTTCATTTACTACTTGTTATTCCACGTCAGTGTTAAGGGGGACTCCCGGAGGGCTTGGATGATATTGAGCCCGCGGGGCCCCTGCTTACGAATTGGCTTCCTACCACTTCTTATACTGTTCTGCAAGCTAACGCAAATACCTCGCATACAAATGATACGACATAGTGACACACCTTTATATGCCATTCTATCCCACTCTCATTCACATTTCGTCATAATCCGACAGCATACTATAAAATTTACAAATTCAGATTTACTCTAATCTTACTTTTTATCCCCTTATGTTATCTTTATAACGAATTCACTTTGGCTATAAATTTAAATTGATCGAGTACGTGATCAGCTAACTGAGATGGAGAGGAGTGCTCTTTCGTTTAATTTGTTTGGAACATTCTGATGTCCCATAAATGAACAATGAAATTTAAACATTTTTCTCCTAGAATAAATTTGGATTGAGTTTTCTAATCCCCTTAAAACTAACATTTAATACCATTGCCCTTCCATTCCTCTTGCCTTACAATTGACCTTCCATTCCTCTTGTCTTACCATTGTCCTTCCATTCCTCTTGCCTTATCATTGCCCTTTTATTCCTCTTGCCTTAGCATTGTCCTTCCATTCCTCTTGCCTTATCATTGTCCTTCCATTCCTCTTGCCTTATCATTGTCCTTTCATTCCTCTTGCCTTAGCATTATCCTTCTATTCCTCTAGCCTTAGCATTGGCCTTCCATTCCTCTTGCCTTATCATTGTCCTTCCATTCCTCTTGCCTTATCATTGTCCTTTCATTCCTCTTGCCTTAGCATTATCCTTTCATTCCTCTTGCCTTAGCATTATCCTTCTATTCCTCTAGCCTTAGCATTGGCCTTCCATTCCTCTTGCCTTAGCATTGTCCTTCCATTCCTCTTGCCTTATCATTGCCCTTCCATTCCTCTTGCCTTATCATTGTCCTTTCATTCCTCTTGCCTTAGCATTATCCTTCTATTCCTCTAGCCTTAGCATTGGCCTTCCATTCCTCTTGCCTTATCATTGCCCTTCCATTCCACTTGCCTAATCATTGTCCTTTCATTCCTCTTGCCTTATCTTTGCCCTTTCATTCCTCTAGCCTTATCATTGCCTTTTCATTCCTCTTGCCTTAGCATTGCCTTTCCATTCATCTTGCCTTATCATTGCCCTCCGTTCCTCTTGCCTTACCATTGCCTTTGCATTGCTGTGTATATTATTGCTACAGGTGGTAAGAGATCGTATTAAAGGTAGTTGGGAGTAAATTTGATTGTCAAAATTAAGTTGTTTCGTCAAAAACCACTAGAAAAAAATCATATTTCCCATATGATTTATTTATTTTTCTAAAATATGAATAACAAGTTGCACTTTGTCAACAAGGTGTGCATACTACTCTTTATCATCTTAGGAATGCACTTATTTGGTTCTTTTGTGGGTAAAATGGGCGCCATTTTTGAAACGCAATACATGTTTGTGATCGACATTAAGCAATATCTTTAAAATGATACCCCACTCAAAAATTACAAAAAATAAAATGTTTCGATGAGTTCACAATATACAACCTGATCAAAGGAATATTGAGTTGTGGTTGTGAAGTTCGCAACATTTTTCCTTTTTTTAGGCAAAAAGGTTTAAATTGTATACTAAATTTCAAATCTCAAGCTACAATAGATCGGGAGATATGATCCAAGATACGACGGACGGAAGGACAAACTACCAAAAGCATAAGGGTTTCTAGGATGACCTCAAAACCCTCAAAAACTGCCCTCTGCGCGAGCCACTCAGTTTGTGTGACACGTAGGCAGTGTTGGTCTCGTATATTTGTAAGGTTCGCAAGAACCCCCCCCCCCCTTCTCACCACTACCCTTCCCCGCGTCTTTTTGTGACCAAAACATGTAAATGCTTAATAATCTAGGTTGTATATAACCAAAAGATGCTTTACATTAACTCACCCTAGTAGTGTTATTCATATTTAACTAAAAGAAGCTAACCCTTAGTAAATTAATCCGTTAAACACACGAGGGATATTAAAATGTATCCTTATTTAAACTAGAATTTTTAAGAATGTAAGATTTTAGTAAAAAAAAATACACTGCCAATTAGTGTGGCACATAGCTTCCTCGCATCCTATCATGTACTTTATTGTTATATTAACATTAGTTTTATTACTTTATTGTTATATTGTTTATTGTGTAAGAACAATTAACATTTCTTAGCGATCTTTAACACTTTATAGGGGTGTCGCTGTAGGTTTTACTAAAAAATTGTATTTGAAAAAAATGTTTTCAACCTGAGCATTGGTATAAACATGTCTACCAAATTTCATCAAAATCGGGCAACATTTACTCAAGTTATCGTCGCACGTTTCACGATTTGCGGACACACAGACCGACAGACAGACAGACACGGAACCAAAAATGTTCCCTGATGTCTGAAACGGATTTCTGTCTTGGAATTTTTAAAATCGGAGTCATAAAACTTTTTTTTTCTCAAAAGTGAACACAATGCTTCCGTTACCTTCGGTAAGCTCGGAAGCAAAAAGCTATATATTTTTATAATTTGCTTTAGAAGGACTTTTTAGGTTAAAATATGTTAAAGTCATTTTGGTGCTTAACCCTTTAAGTATTTGAGGGTCTTGACTTTTAAGCTCAAGAATAAGTGTTCTAATTACCATGTTGAGCATTAGCAAGACTCTTGACTCCCATGATTAAGAATTTTCGAGAGCTTCATTGTAAAATATTTTTTCCAGAGACTTAAATCTTTTGTAGAAAAATCGACAATAATCCTTATAGTCAAGCAAAGAGCGTGCGGAGAAAGTCTGGCTAATATCTAGCTATAATTTTGTGTATAAGTAAATCTTTTGGTGCCTTTTAAGAATATATGGTCGGCTAAGTTCATCTGCGTGGAAAATAGTCCGGTGGAGAACCCCCATTTTAGCGGACTATATGATTTTCATGATCCTTAGTACAAAATAAACAAGTCAATCTGTGTGCCAGGCAGCACACAGCGAGGGTCCGTAGGCCACAATTAGTGTTTAACTGTAAAGTGTATAAACAGTGTTTTTTTTAAAATGCTAAAAAGCTTACTTTGAACCATTCTAAGGGTCTGATATTCTCAAAACACACTCTGATAAAGTATTTGTTTGCCACTGAACCGGACTACAACCATATAAATACATCGAAAAGACCATAATTATAAAAAAAACGTATTTTGTCAATAAAAAATAAAATAATATTTTTTTCGAAATTTCCAAAAAGTGGTATCTTTACTTTTTGTCGAAGAATGTTCAGGAATTTTTTCAGATTTTTTGCACTTCACATAAGCGAGATAGAGAGGAGGGGGGACACGTTTCACACCCACTTTAAACTTGCCTACGCTCGCCCTATCAAAGTTATATCCAAAGAATTATATATTTTTGTTATCAGCTTCATATGAAGTAACCTTTCATATGATACCCCTCACGGTGTCGAAAAAAAATAAAAAAATTTTAACCCTTAAGTTTTTTTACCCTATAATTTTTTTGAAAAATATTTTTTTTAAGTCGCTATATTTTTAAAATATGTGGGCAGGTACAAGACACATACATGCCAAATTTCAAAGTGATCGGACGAAAGGTGTAGCCGTGAGAGCACGTGAGAGGACGGACGGACAGACACACGCAGGAAAATATAAGGGTCCTTGGTTTTGCCTACGGACCCTAATTAGTTACTAGACCAAAAATCAAGTTGATGTTAGTTTGTTACATGATAGTTGGGTTATTCAAATCAGTGGTCACCTATAAAGTGACAAACTAACATTTTTGGTCTTAACTAATTTTGTACTCAAGGTTATGAAAATTACATTGTTCGCCAACATGTGCAGGATATGGCCGCTCTCCACCAGTTTTTTTTTTTTTTTTTTTTTCAAATGCCTATTGCCAGCTCTTTCCCGCCGGCGAACTTAGACCACATTATTCTTAAAATTATAGGCACCAAACGATAGAGAGAAAGAAACTTATACTCTAAATTCTAGCTAGATATTAGTTAGATTCTTTTACATGATCTCTGATTGACTATTATGATTATTATCGATTTTTCTACAAAAGATTTAAGACTTAAAAAAAAAGAAATTCAATGTAGGTTACAATTCTTTGAAGTTGAGAAGGAAGGCCAGGCCCGTTTTAGACGTTCGCTGCGCCCTGGGCACCCCGTCACGATGCGCCCTCCCCCCTCTGATCATCTTGCCTTGTCTTAAGGCAGATCCGCACATACGATTTATGAGCTACATTTATGTTAAAATCATGCTTGCTCTATGAAAACACCTAATATGTTTGGCAAATTTTATATAAAATATTTTTTTTTTTAATAAATATAGCCCAGTAAAATTAGACCAAAAAAAGCCGTGCCTCCGATTAATTGGGACAAAGCTGTAAATAATTTTAATCCACTTACACTTAGGGCATCCCAAATAAGAGTATTATAAGTTTGCGACGGTTTCTGAGGTGAGCTAAACTTTCAGGAGCCAAAAACTGCGTACTTTTCTCAGTTTTTCACTAATAACATCTTAAGGACGCATCGAAAAGAAAATTATGTCCTTACAAAAATTAAAGAACAATAAATTGTGCATTATATGATCCCCTAAAACATTGAATTTGGTACAGCAGTTTGGTCAGAATCAGCAGTCGAAAATAGGCAAATTTTACGATTTTGTCTGAAAAGTGTGTTATGCTCAGTTTCATACACTTGTAACACAAAAACTGTTATTCCAAATGAAAAATGTCATTTAGTACAGCGGTTTGGTCAGAATCGGAAGTCAAAAATAGGCCAATTTTACCATTTTGCCTGAAATGTGTGTTATGCTCAGTTTTATACGCCTGTAACTCAGAAATGGTTATTCCAAGTGAAGAATGTCATATAACTAAAGTTGTAGAGCATTTAATTATGCGTTTAGAACACTCCTATCTTTTAGCTTTTGGCTCCAAAAATTTTAGCTCACCTAAGAAACCTTCGCAAACTTATATTTGATGCCCTAAGCGGATTAAAGCTATTTTTCAGCTTATATTATATGTATAAGTATATTATAAATAAGTAATCTTTTTAATAAATCAATTTATAAAGTATTAGCCTAATAAAATTAGATTTTTGGTGTAGATTCATTGAGACAAAGCTGGAAATAATAATTAACATAGGACTTTCCTAGGATAAGGAATATTTAGTTTACTTTAAAAATATTCCCATTTATATTTTGTCCCTTACAAAGTTTAGCCTTGCCCCCTCTAACATTTTGAGTTGCGCCCCAAACCTCTTGCGCCCCTGGGCACGTGCCCATCGTGCCCCTATAGTTAAATCGGCCCTGAGGAAGGCTCTCGAAAATTCTTAATCATGGAAGTCAAGACTCTTGCTAATGCTTAACCATGGTAATTAGAACACTTATTAATGAGCTTAAAAGTCAAGACCCTCAAATACTTAAAGGGTTAAGCACCAAAATGACTTTAACATATTTTAACCTAAAAAGTCCTTCTAAAGCAAATTATAAAACTATATCTTTTTTTTTTTTTTTTTTTACTAAAATCTTACTCTTCAAAATTCTGGTTTAATTAAAGATACATTTTATATCCCTCTGACGTTTAAAGGATTCATTTACTGAGGTGTGCCTTTTGTCAAGCTTTGTCCACTAGCGAACTTTGCCCACCACATATTCTTAAAAGGCACCAGAAGATTAACTTATATACAAAATAATTCTAGCTTGATTTTAGCCAGGCATTTGTATGCACGCTATCTTCTGGACAAGCGGTATTCATTAGGACATGGCCAAGCTATGTCCCACTGGCGAACTTGTCCAACCACATATTCTTAAAAGGCACCAGAAGATTAACTTACAAACAAAATTCTAGCTTGACGTTAGTCAGATTTTTTTTGCGCGCTATCTCCTGGACTATAAGTATTCATTGGGACATGACCACTCTCCACCGGTCTGGATTATTTTTAACAGCTTATGGCAAAGCTAGGTTCCGAAGACAAAACTTTGCCGACTGCATTTTCTTTGAGGAAACTAAAAAAATATCTAATATTATAAAATTCGACACTTCTTTAGACATTAACTCCCCTTAAAAAAAACTGGGGGGGGGGGATTAATAATCAATAGACGGTGTACGGAAAATTCTTCTTTAGACTGTTACTCCCTTATAAAAAATAGAAGTGTGACCTTTGTCCCAAAGTACATTGGACTAAACATCCCTTTGTCTTAATAGTTATTTAGTCAAAGTCATTTATATCCAAAATAAACCATAGGGGAGTAACAAAATTCTAGCTTGATGATAGTCAAACAAATAATGGCACATTATCTACTTGACTATAAGCTCAATTTCTATACTGTCAAGAAATAAATTTTGTTTAGTTCTTATATATAGATATTGCAGATAGACTAAATTACTTTCAAATGGTGTGGTTATAATCGTATTTAAGCTTTCCTTTACTTGACTGATTTCAACGTAAATTCAATTCGGAAAAAATTATAACTTCTAAGAGGTTATAAGATTAAGAGTTTAATTATTAAAATAAAATCTTAAAAGTTGTGATCTTATTTTACAGCCCTTAAAAAAATATATATTTTCTTTTCCAAGTATTTAAAGTTTTAACTACATAATTTAAAAGGGAATAAAAGGGTCAAAGATTTTCCGCTTTGTTTAACTCGAGGTTGAATTTGGCATTTCTTTATATAGTTGGTAAAAAAAAAAAAGTTTGCTTGAGTGGAAAAAGGTCCGCTCAAAACTAAATTTCAACTCTTTCTTTTTTCTGAAGAAATGAGAAAGAGAAGAGCTCGGCGTTAATTAGATTTGACGCGAAGCTGAGTGCTCATAATTAGCGATAAATGAGTAGAAGTGTCGGGCTCTAGAGTGTTTGCCCTACGCCCTACAGCTATGTACGGCTTTTGATCTGTCTTTAGTTTCTAAAAGCTCTCTGGAGGGATTCACTTCCCTTTTAAATGCTTAAAAGTATAGTACTGGAGCAAAGCTTTTTTGAAAAGCCCCATCATCCTCCTAGGGGGAAACTTTTTGAAGAAACTGGGTAAAATTTTTTGGAGAAAACTGTCGGGTTTTTTTAAAAATTGTTCCTCTTCTATTAAATAAGAAATCTTTTCAAATTTGTTTAGTTTTAAAAAATAATTCTTTGTTAACATTACTTTGACTGTTAGTGAGTAAGTATTAGCATAATTTAATATGTTAACAGTTTTGAACTAGATTTTTACGAAACTTTTGCATTATACGGTAGAACCTCGCTTACACGACCCTCAATAACACGACAATCTCAAAATTACAAGTGCCATTTTCAAATCCCCTTGAGATTGCCATAACACATAATGTTAAATTAACCTCTATAACGCAACTATTATATTATCCAAACAACCTCAATAACACGGATTTTTTCCCATTCACAACGTGATTCAGAACCTCTATAACAAGTCGTTTTGAGAAGTCAACCTCCATAACGCAACTCTATACAGGAATGGGTCGACCTTGAACAAGTCTAGACTTGAAAACCCCGCCCATTAACCTCGATAACACGACCCTTAACTAAAAGAGCACCACGATAACATGACTATTTCCCTAATCTCCTTGAGACACTTCATATTGAGATTCTACTGTATATATGTATAATCTGCTTACACATTACAAACGAACGTTTTAGCAAGTAATGGTTTCTCTGACTAAAAATTAAATGCCAATATAAGGGATGGCTTTCACTAGAACGTGCTCTTTCCAATCACTGATTATTCTTCATTATTGTCATAGCGGCCAACAGCCAACGCTCAGAATAAGTAGTAGGCGCTCAAACTTACGCCCTGGCTATTTAAAATTAAAGTTAAATAAAAGGAAACACACAGGGAAGTACTTGCATCCAGGTACTTATCTTATCAAGCATTTTTGCTTCCGAGCTTACCGAAGGTAACGGAAGCTATGTGATCGTTCTGAAGAACGAAAATATTTTATATCTCCGATTTCAAAAATTCCAAGACAGAAATCCGTTTCAGACATCAGGGAACATTTTTGGTCCCGTGTCTGTCTGTCGGTCTGTCTGTCGGTCTGTCTGTCGGTCTGTCTGTCGGTCTGTCGGTCTGTCGGTCTGTCGTTCAATTTTTGCGAACCACCATATCTTAAAAACTACACGTCCAATTATAATGAAATTTGGGTGGTAGGTCATAATTAGCCCATTGTTGGTCCCATATTCAGTTCGTCTCTAGACGTGGTAGAGTGCAGACGTATTATAGATAACGCTCTTGTTTATATTCCGCTAACCTTTAGGCTCTTGTATTCTTTATTTTAAAAGTTTCCATCTTACATAATCTAGTCACTTTTAATTTTCTTTAAATATAATTTAACATTTTTACTTTATACTACATTATAATATAACTACTACGAAATACTTTAATCGTTTTACTAAGTAAATTTTATAAAAACTTATTTTATTTTAAATAATAATTTTAAACTAAATAAATATAAAATGTTGTGCGGTAGTTGTGACAAGAATGTGAACGAGGATTCCAATATTGTATGTAACCTGTGCAGAAAGCAGTATCATGCAGATTGTGAGGGAATCACTAATTTTAAAAAAATGAGTAAGGAGACCAAAAGCAAGTGGAAGTGTTACAGCTGCAAACATCCCCAAGATACGCATCAAACAACACCTCCCAGCGTCAACTCAGCAATTATTTGCAAAGAAATGAAAGCTATTCTTGAAGAGTACAAAGAAGAGACCAATAAATATATTGAGCTATGTATAGAAAAAAGTACTCGCGAATTGAAAGAGTCGATTGAATTTATCAGCTCCAAGTACGATTTAATTGTTGAGGAAATGAAGCAGATAAACAACAGGAATAAAGCTTTAGAAAAAGAAAATAAAGAATTAAAAGAAGAAATAAACGAACTTCAACAATATTCTAGAATAGACAATATAATAATATCCGGTATCCCCGAAACTCGAAATGAAGACGTATACGCTGTTATCAGTCAAGTAGCTGAAGGAATCGGTGTCCAACATAAAGAAGACGACGTCAGCATCGCTCATCGGCTACCGACCTTCAATAGAGAAGCCCCTAGACCTATAGTAATTAAGTTCACCAGGAGAATAAAAAAAGAACAATGGTTGAAAGCTTTTAGAAATGCGGCAAGAGAAGATCCGGACCCCGGCATTTCTGCTAAGAATATATTGGACAGCTTTCCACAGGGAAGGGTTTTCATCTCTGCACATCTGACGCAAAGTACGAAAGAGCTCTTAAATAGAACAAGAATTACAGCACGGGAAAAAGGATACAGGTATATATGGTATTCCAATAATAAAATATTAGTCAGAAGAATTACAGCACGGGAAAAAGGATACAGGTATATATGGTATTCCAATAATAAAATATTAGTCAGAAAAGAGGATGGATCTAAAGCTTTTCAAATTAAAAATATAAACGATTTAAATCAGCTGTAGTGGTGTTATTTTGATTATTATAAATATTATTTATTCATGTTTTCCCATCTATTTAATATGTATTATTTGTATTTTTTAATATATATTCAATTTTTACCAAAATTAAATTACCCAGAGTTACTATGTAAAGACTATTCTAAATTTTTAAATAATTTGTTACAAAACGAAAGTATTTTTATTGTGATATTAGTGAGTAGTAATATAAAACCAAATATTAATGTATGTGTGTCATTGTTCTTAGTGTGTTGTAATGTTATGTGTGTTGTTAATATTCTCTTAATCTTAAAAAAACATTTATGTATTATTTATTATTTAATAGAAACATTAATTTTTACCTCAAAAATATATTTATATAATATACCATTAATAGAAAAATATTATACCAAGGTGATCGCTATTAAAAAAAAAAAATGTTTTGTCAGTTACAATCTACGTTTTTGTTTTATTTATTAATTTATTTATTAATCTATTTATTGATTTATTTATTTATTTATTTATTTATTTATTCATTTATTTATTTATTTATTTATTTATTTATTAATTAATTTATTTATTTATTTTGTGTTTTTTTTTCAAATTTTTAAAATTGGAACACGTCAAATTAATTTGTTACTGGTTAACTTAAAAAATGCAAATGAATAAAGAGTTCTCACAATGTTTGGACAATGTTGAAGTAGTAGAAGAGCTAATTTTTAAGGATTATAACTTGTCTAAGCTAGGAGAAAACTCCTTTAACATTTTTCATTCCAATATTAGATCTCTCAATAAAAATTATGATTCGTTACTGTTATTATTAGAGAATTTAAATAAAAGTATGGACATTATTATTCTAACGGAAGCCTGGTTAAAATCTTACGGCATACTACGATACGGGAAAAAATAAAGCCGAGGGAATAGTAGTTTTCTGTAGAAAAAATATAGAAGTACTCAAAATTCAGAATAGACCAATTTTAGGCTGTAATAGTATTTTACTTAAAATTAGAATAGACAATAAAGAGATAAGTTTAACTTCTATTTATAGATCTGCCGAAATTAAGATTGAAAATTATTTAGATAATTTAAACACATTTCTTATTGATAATAATACGGCGAATCATTTTTTAATTGGAGACATTAATCTAAATATACTAGAAGATTCTGTAATTAAAACTGAATATTTAAATTTAATGAGCCAACACGGATTTATCAGCTGTGTAAATAAAATTACAAGACAAGAAAGAGGTTTTGGCTCGTGCATTGACCACATAATGATAAAATATAATAATAAACAACAATTGAAATCTTTTATTATTCATAATAAAGTCTCTGACCACTACCCGACTGGGCTATCCATAAAATTAAATAAATTGGTAAGGCGTGAAGTCTCACGTAAAAAGGGTTTCGTTGGTATTGTGAACACAAAATTAGAAGGGAGGGGGAGGGGAGAAAAGTTTTTTTGACAAAATGGCGCCGAAAATTAAACACTACCCCTAAGTGTTATATATATTTGTAATCTACTCTTGAATACCTTTCATTTGATTCCCCACTCAAAATTTTAAAAAAATATTTTTTTTTGAGTGACGTGAATTATCCGCCATCTTGGATTTCCAGTAGCTCAGATCAAATTGCTAATCTTATTTTTTCTATGGCCCAGCAGACCACACATTTTGCATATTTTTCTATATTTGTAGTAACAGCGGAAATACGATTTTAGGGGGGGGGACACGAAAAATTTCGATGTTTTTTGACAAAATGGCGCCGAAAATTAAACACTATCCATAAGTGGTATATATATTTGTAATCTACTCTTGAATACTTTTCATTTGATACCCCACTCAAAATTTTAAAAAAATTTTTTTTTTCGAGTAACGTGAATTATCCGCCATCTTGGATTTCCAGTAGATCAGATCAAATTGCTAATCTTATTTTTTCTATGGCCCAGCAGACCACACATTTTGCATATTTTTCTATATTTTTAGTAATAGCGGAAATACGATTTTAGGGGGGGGGACACGCTAAATTTCGATGTTTTTTGACAAAATGGCGCTGAAAATTAAGCACTACCCCTAAGTGGTATATATATTTCTATTCTACTCTTCAGTACCTTTCATTTGATACCCCACTCAAAATTAAAAAAAAATATTTTTTTTCAAGTGACATGAATTATCCGCCATCTTGAATTTCCAGTAAATCAGATCAAATTGCTAATCTTATTTTTTCTATGGCCCAGCAGACCACACATTTTGCATATTTTTCTATATTTTTAGTAATAGCGGAAATACGATTTTAGGGGGGGGGACACGCAAAATTTCGATGTTTTTTGACAAAATGGCGCTGAAAATTAACCACTATCCCTAAGTGGTATATATATATCTATTCTACTCTTCAATACCTTTCATTTGATACCCCACTCAAAATTATAAAAAAAAAAAATTTTTCGAGTGACATGAATTATCCGCCATCTTGAATTTCCAGTAAATCAGATCAGATTGCTAATCTTATTTTTTCTATGGCCCAGCAGACCACACATTTTGCATATTTTTCTATATTTTTAGTAATAGCGGAAATACGATTTTAGGGGGGGGGACACGCAAAATTTCGATGTTTTTTGACAAAATGGCGCCAAAAATTAACCACTATCCCTAAGTGGTATATATATTTCTATTCTACTCTTCAATACCTTTCATTTGATACCCCACTCAAAATTTAAAAAAAATATTTTTTTTTCGCGACGTGAATTATCCGCCATTTTGAATTTGAACAGCTGATAATATTGAGTTCGCTATATTTTTCCTGTGTGCGCGTCAAAACGATCTTTTATACTGGAAAGTTTCACGTTTTTATCTTTTTTGGTTCAAAAGTTATTGGAACCGTACAGAGTGACAGACGGACACAGGAACGAAACTATAAGGGTTTCTTTTTTTTGGTTTTACCAACGAAACCCTAAAAACAAAAATACAACAAATGCGGTACAAAAGTATATCAAAATAACAAAAACAGATACTAACAAATTAGACAATATAGTAAGACAAATAGATTGGACTGACCTTTACACAATGACAAACTCACAACAAGCGACGGAAACATTTATTAGCACACTACAAGAGAAAATAAATACATGCACTCAAACGAAAACAATACGTATAACTTGTAAAAATAGAAGATTAAAACCGTGGATAACCGGTGCATTAGTCGTCTCGACCAGGGTGCGAGACAAGATGCGAAAAACTTTGCATAAACAACCGTTTAATACAAATCTAAAGAATACATTTATTAAGTATAAAAACCTATTAACAAAGTTAATAAGAAAAACAAAAAATAATTATTTTAGAAATAAACTACCGGAAAGCAACAAAGACTCTGCCCAAGTATGGAAAACAGTAAATCAGTGTTTAAACCGAAAAAGAAATTCAAATAATACAATAACCAAACTGGAAAATAAAAATGTAATTTACGAGTCAACAGAAAATATAGCGAATGAATTAAATAAATATTTTGCAAATGTAGGTTCTGAACTAGCCAATGAGATAATATCGAATCGGACTGACGATAACTTGACGAACAATGACTTGATAGAAAATATACACGTGAAAAATCAACTTAACACATTTACTAAAGTGACTGAAAAAGAGATCGATACTTATATATCGCAACTTAAATCTGATACATCTCCTGGAATAGACAAAATAACATCGCAATATCTTAAAAATTCAAAAATTAATTTAACCAAGCCTTTAACTTTTATAAGCAATATGTGTCTTGAACAGGGTGTATTTCCAGACGTGTTAAAGCAAGCAGTAATAACGCCCCTTTACAAACAAGATGACAAGACAGACCCTTCCAACTACCGACCAATATCAATAATATCCAATATTTCAAAAATTATAGAAAAATGTGTCAAAAATCGAATAGTTCATCACTTAGAAACAAACAGTATTATATCGGAAAAACAATATGGATACATAAAAAATAAAAATACTTCCGACGCTGTATATAGACTTACCGATCTAATAACAAATGACTTGGACTCGGGAACAAAAAGTTTGGCTATTTTCATCGACTTGAAAAAAGCTTTCGACACAGTATCTCACGAAATATTGTTAAAAAAATTATACAAAATAGGAATTAGAGGTACTTGTTACAACTTATTAAAAAGCTACCTGACAAATAGAAAGCAACAAGTAAAAATCGATGGACACATCAGTGAATCCATGACTGCGAACTTTGGAACCCCGCAAGGTACCGTTATGGCGCCTTGGCTCTTTCTTATCTATATCAATAGTTTACTTTACCTAACAGACACATACTCAGACATCATTTGCTTTGTTGATGATACACTTTTATACTTCAGAGACACAACTTGGGATAAAGTGTTTCAAAGGGCATCACAGGGAATTTCTGAAATTAAAAACTGGTTTGACAGAAATTTACTTACTCTAAACTTAAAAAAAACTAAATACATGTGCTTCTCACTCGACATAAGAGGACAGCCCCCCGATACTAAAACACTGACAATACACAAGACAGACTGTAAGCATTATCACAGAACAATACCGCATAACAACACTGACCTCTCACACCAAGTACCCTACGCGTGCTATTGTAGCATGAATATAGACCGACTTGATAATATTACATATTTAGGAGTTATTATTGATAATCACGTAAACTGGAAAAGTCACATAAATTGGGTAATAACAAAAATAAGGAAAACTATGCATATTTTCCTAAGAATACGAGGTTTTGCAAGTATACAAATATTAAAAGTGCTTTACCATGCGTTCACAGAATCAATTCTAAGTTACTGTATACTTGCCTGGGGCAGCGCTTCTACAACTCACATAGACCAAGTTAGAATCGCACAAAAAGCCATTATAAAAATATGTCTAAAAAAACCAAGACGACACCCGACTAACAAAACCTTCTCGGACTTCAATGTCTTACCTCTCGACTTACTTTTTAAACAAGCAGTGTTAATTAATTTCTTTAAAAATGGAATTAAACTAACAAGACATAACGACTACTCGACCAGATCACACACTCAAGGCAAATTACTGACTCCATTCTGCAAAACTAACAAAAAACAGAAACATGCTTCATATTTGGGACCACTTTATTACAACCAACTACCGCACTCACTTCAACAGGTAAAATCATTAAATTTGTTTAAAAACAATTTAAAGAAATATATGTTTAATATCATCTAATACAATATTTATCACAAATAAATAAAAAATCTAAAATTAAAATAAAATTTATCGAACAACAATCCGGGACATACCCAAAATTACAAAATAGAGACACTATAAAAAAAAAAAAAAAAAAAAAAAAAAAAAAAAAAAAAAAGCATAAGTATATATTATTTTTACATATATATACCTACATTTATATATTGCATGTAAAAACTGTATGTAATATTTTATTATTATTACTTTAATTATTGTTATAATTTTTCAATTAATTAATTAATTTTTATTTTTACTTTAAATTAATTTTATTTTTTTATTTTTATTATTATTATTAAAATATACATTTGTTTTAAGAGACGGGGCCCTCGCTCTAGGTGATTAACACTTATTGAGGGCCCTCACCTTGTATTTATATTGTAAATATCTACTTGTTAATCATGAGGTGGAAATAAACAATTATTATTATTATTATTATTATTATATAAGTTTCAACCTTCTGCTCTTATTTGTTTATCTTCCACATGCTCACAAACATACATTTATTTACTGCCATATCTTTAAAAGTAATCATCCGATTTGTATGAAATTTTTATGGTTTGTCGAAAGTAGCCTGCAGATAACACCTGCCTAATTTCAACTTTCTGCGCACTTTAAATCGTGGTAAATTAATATGTCTTATACTATAAAGCCGCATGGCTAACTGACCCACTGACTGACATTAATGTTTACCCACTACCAGAAGAACTAGAGACTTGCGGTTTGCGCCATTCGACGCGCAACGTCCATATTGTGAACAAAAATAGCTATAAAAAGTTCACTTTTCCCCCTTCTTCCCCCCTTATAAAATAATAATGGGCGACTTGATTTTTAAGCTGGTTTGGAGCTTATTGCGGCTAAACGGTAAGTCGCATTACAAAATGGCTAGCACAAATGGTAACTGATTTTAAAAGATCTACAACTTTAGTCCTATGACCTTTTGTCGTATCATCATCGGTTGTACCTTAGATGGTGATAATTTTGTTATTTTTTGGTTTTATTTTTTTCCATTTTTGTCTCTGAATGGCCATAGTTTCTATAATAGTTGGCCGATTTTATTTCTGATTGCGGCGATTGAATCTCACACTAATGCTCTTTCAATTGAGTATATTTTATTTCATTAGTTCATCCTACTTGGTGAGAACATGAGAGTAAACTTTTTCCCATGTGCCGTGTCACGTGACCACTTTTTTTGGTTTTTAATATTGTGTAGTATATCATTTTAAAAGCCTTGATATGTACATTAAAGCTATTTTATTTGTTGATTTTTTAAAAATGTTGTACATGTACTTTAGTACCGATTTATAATTTTGTTGTAGGTTAAAGGGTTTAAATACTTTTTTGATATTAGGTTTTTTATTTATATGTATTTATTAGTTAAATGAATGCCCTTTTGTATTGTTTGTTTTTTAAAAATATAATTTTGGTACCTCAGAGTACAGGGGTACAAATGTTAAAGTTAATCTTTTATAATTGATGTATATCGTTGAAAAGCTCTTGCATAGTAGATTAATTTTTGTTATATTCTATTTTGTGTTATTTTTAGTTTTGAGGGGGGTAAAATATAAAAAAACTTTTTATACAGAGGTTTCTACGATTTGGTTGCAGTTTTATAATTGTTTATTAAATTAATCATATGTGTGCTAACTTTTGGTGCTTGTTGGAGGCTTTATTTCTCCAACAAATGTTTAAATTTCTTCAACATTATTAAATATTTACTGGAACAGTGCCACGCCGTTCCAACTTTTTGATTATTTCTATCGAGCTATTTTTCTTAATTCGGTCTTTTCTTTGCGAGGAAGCTATGTGCCACATTAATTGGCAGAGTATTTTTTCTTCCCACCCAGCTCTATGTGAAAGAAAAAATAAAATAAAATAAAAAATATTTTTTAAAAAATAGCACTAGCCGTTATAGGATGGTTAGAGAGATAATTTTTTACTTTCATATAATGAGAAGGTATTGTGATGGCCCGAAAATTCGATTTTGAGATTTTGATGGATTTACACGATTTGAGGTCCTTTGACCAAAAAAGTGGTTTTCAAAAAAGTATGTCTGTCGTCTGGAGCCTCAACTACTGGGCCGAAATCGAGAAATGAATTTTAGCCCTAATTTTGGGGGCGCTACCCCTCAAAAACTCTGAAAAAAACGAGAAAAAATTATTTCTCGAAAACGGTTCCGACGATTTTTATTTAAAAATTCTAAAATGTAGTCCATTTAAATACGAATCTAACGATATCAGCCGTTTTCCCGGGAGAAATCTAGTTCCTGAGAAAATAGAAACGCGGACGGAGAGAGCCCGGGTTCGATTCCCCGCCCAGGAGAAGTAATTTTTATGATAAATTTTGATGAAATGTTCAATAATAATTAAATGTACATACGAAAACTATTAAATGGAAAACTCTGGGCTAAGTAATTATGAACTCGTATATGAGAAAGTTTGTCTGAGTTGTCTCTAACTGATTTTTCCTATAGTGTGGGTCAAAATGTTTCACCATTGTTTTAAATTTCAACTCTCTTGCTTGAACGGTTCGGGAAATACTAAACCAAATTACGACGTACAGACAGACACATCTCGGCATAAGGGTTTCGAAGAGGGTCTCCGAAACCCTCAAAATCACTTAACGATTACCCATTACAATTTATTTATTTAATATATTACATAGAACTTTTATTTATTTTTTAATTATAAGAAAGTGCTCTGTTAAATCGATTGGTGTAGATCGACAACAGGTGTAGATCGACCACAGGTGTAGATCGACAACAGGTGTAGATCGACAACAACTATCAGCCAGCTTAATACAATAAATGACTCAAAAATCTGACTTACAATAATTTACTTGTGAGCTACCGAGTTATTTAGTTGCAAACTTTTTCTTAGAAGTATTGATAGTTAACATTTTTATACAATAGTAAGTTGAATGTTTTGTTTTATTTCATAATTCCTTGTAGTATTATTCCTTTTGATAGTGTTGGTACTGGTTTAGAGTGCTTAAGCCAGCACTAAAATTAAGCGTTTTATTTGTGGAGAGGTGTTTCCCCTTTTTTTCTTGCACACTACCCCTAGTCTTAACTAAACAATTAACCCTATCTTAACCCCTTCACAATACATAAAAGAGTTTAAGGTCTTTTAGACAAATTCTCGAGGGCAAAGCTTTAATAGATTTTTTGCTTAATGGTGCAAACCCTCATTTTTAAGTTCTATAATGCTCGAAGAAGGAGATTGATAGAGTACAATTTCTTTAAGTATTAGGGGATTAGTCGTAGACATTTTGGGGTTGGAGTTAACAACTATTTACAGTTATTTAAATTTAATTTTTTTACTTTCTTATATAAAAAGAAAGTATTGTGATGGCGTTAAAATTGAATTTTGAGATTTTAATTAATTTATACGTTTTGAGGCCCCCTGAGTTTAAAAAAGTAGTTTTAAAAGAAAGCCTGGGTGTCGTCTGTGCAGACACGTGGAGCCATAAATTACGAGGCCGATTTTGACAAAATTTGGCATACAAGTGCCGAAAAATCATACTCCGAGATAAGTCAAGAAATTATTTTTTTCCGTAGTAGGCTGTGAAATAGTAACTTTAGAGCCTAAAAAACATAGCTAAAATCCATTTTTTCATTACGTGGACTTAAAAAATCTTTTCATTACTCCTAGCTGTAAAGAAAAAAATCTTTTAGTTCCTAGGAACTAAAATATTTTTTCTTTACAGCGGGTAGTTATCAAAACTTCCGTTAGTATCGCTGCAGTCTTTGTAGAAATGCTTCTAGTACGATTAAAATCCGCTAGATGTCAATGCGTTTTATTTATCTTTTCTTATAGTGTAACCTCTTTTTAAGGTTTCTTTTTTTAAGTCTTAAGTATGTACTAATATTTGTTATATTGATTAGTGATTAATATTTAATGTTTTTTCATTGTCTGCTACCTCGGAAAAAATAGCATATGCTACGCGACCGTGAAGTGTTTTTTCTTTACCTTGGCAATATTTACTGTCTCGCTTCGCTCGACAGTAAATGTAACGTACGTGTTAATGAACATGGCTCGCTTTCGTTTGGTTTCGTTCTTCAGAACGATCGTATAGCTTCAGTTATCATCAGTAAGCTCGGCAGCAAAATTTAAACTGTAGAAACATGAGAATGTAGCCGAAAGCATGTGTTCCTTGAAATACATTAAAACTAGAGGCTGTAACTTAGCATATTGGATTTTATTACATCTATGACGAAATGTACTCAACGACCAAAAGCTGTTTTTTCAAAAGCCATCGAGTATTAATAAAGATGAAACGTTATGAGAGCTAAAACTGATATAAAAGCTGGAAGAGTTACGTTCCAACTGCACTAACTCCTAGACCATACAGTTAAAAACTAAGAGGCCATTATATTATATAGCTCTTGCAGTCCGAACTTGGACCAAAGAATAATATTTCTAAAGAGTGACGTCACATATACATCCTTCAACCCAGTTTTAAACTTAATAAACAGGTCAAGTGTGTGCTAGTCAGCACACAGCGAGGGTCCGTAGGCCACACTGTATAGTTTAAGTAGTACCCTATTGATAGTGTTTTTTAAAATGCTAAAAAGCTTACTTTGAACTATCCTATGGGTCTGATATTCCTATCTATTCTGTTATTATCAAAATACATAATCAAACTTCTGATAAAGTATTTTTTTGCCACAGAACCGGACTACAACCATATAAATATGTACATCGAAAAGACCAAAGTTATAAAAAACGTATTTTGTCACTAGTATTTTTTCGAAATTTCCAAAAAGTGGTATCTTTACTTTTGGTCGAAGAATGTTCAGGATTTTTTGCACTTCACATAAGCGAGATAGAGGGGGGCGGGGGGGGGGACACGTTTCAACCCTCTTCAAACTTGCCTACGCTCGCCCTATCAAAGTTATAACCAAAGAATTATATATTTTTGTAATTAGCTCGACGTACCCTTTCATATGATACCCCTTACGGTGTCGAAAAAAAATAAAAAAATTTTAACCCTTAAGTTTTTTACCCTAATTTTTTTGAAAAATTTTTTTTTTAAGTCGCTATATTTTTAAAATATGTGGGTAGGTACAAGACACATTCATGCCAAATTTCAAAGTGATCGGACGAAAAGTGTAGCCGTGAGAGCAGGCGACAGGACGGACGGACAGACACACGCAGGAAAATATAAGGGTCCTTGGTTTTGCCTACGGACCCTAATTAAAATAAATGATATATCAATTGATTTATTGATTCTATCAATTTGTGGCAATTTCTTTCAAATTACTCAACACATAAATCTGGATATGATAGTTTTGATATTTGAAAATGATCGTTGCTTTTTTGACATGTATATTTGGTTAGCTCTTTGGTAGAGCAGAAATGATCGTCATGCAAAAAACGACATAAAAATGTGACGCTTTTAAATATCAAGCCAGAAAGTTAGGATTTAACAGGAGGTCGATAGGTTTTCATTTATAATGCAATATTTTGACGATAGGGAGGCTGAAGTTTTAATAAACGACATGCAAAATGTGACAATTTTAAATATCGTGCCAGGAAGTTAGAATATAATTGGAGGGAGACTGATTTTCACTTGTATTCATTGTAGTACTATATTTCGCCGATATAAGTTCTTAATTTAATATAAAATGATATCAGAGCTCCTAGCGGACTAAATGGTAATCATAAAATCATAATGGATTAATGTTTTATTATTCCACACCTTAAGATCCATCTACTATATCAATTAGACAAATCTATACTGGCTTTCTCCACTTTATGGAATAGCATTGGAGTTTCGATATGTGGATTCAATGCCCAAAAACATATCCACGATTGGATGTTTTTCCATGAAATAAAGAAAATGAGTATTTTTAAAGCTTTTATTTAACTTGCAATGTTTGTATGTATGTCCGTGTCCGGGTCAAATCTTGCAACTGAATTTCAAAGCAGTTATTATCCTCAACCGATTGAATTGAAATTTTGCATACACGTTTAGTTTGGATGACAATGCATGGATGCCTAACTGACGTAATTCTAAATCCAATATGGCGAACAGCCCAAGATGAAAGCTTGTTTATTTTTGCTTCCGAGCTTACCGAAGGTAACGGAATTTATGTGATCGTTCTGAAGAACGAAAAAATGTTAGGTCTTCGATTTAAAAAATTCCAAGACAGAAATCCGTTTCAGACATCAAGGAACATTTTTGGTTCTGTGTCTGTTTGTCGATCTGTCATTCAATTTTTGCGAACCAACATATCTTAAAGATTACACGTTCAATTTGAATGAAATTTGGGTGTTAGGTCATAATTAGCCCATTGTTGGTCCCATATAAGTTTCAACCTTCAGCGCTCATTTATTTCTCTTCCACGTGCCCACAAACATACATGTATTTACACCTATAGCTCCAAAAGTACTTATCTGATTTGAATGAAACTTTTATAGTTTATCAAAAGTAACCCGCAGATAGCCCCAGATTAATTTGAACCGTCTAAGCTCTTTAACATTTGCTAAATTGATACTTTAATTCGTGTAAAAAATCAAAACAATTTTGACAGATTATAAAAACGGGGGAAACAATTAAACCAATTATACAATAATGGCTTGTAAAAGCATAAAATCAATAAAGTGCGAGGATAGGATGCGAGGAAGCTATGTGCCACACCAATTGGCAGTCTATTAAAAATGTTTTTTTTTACAATTAATGTTTTAAAAACAAACATATTATGAGAGCATCGGCAATCCCCTAATCTCTGTCTAAAGACATGAAAAATTATACATAAGTAAAGAATGCTAATAAAGGCAAATAAGAATTATCACGGTAAGCAAATACCCATAGCTGTTTTCTTTATAAAACAAGACGCTTTTTAGCATGTGGATAGTGGATATCTCATTCTGTCTTCTTCCTTATACACCCAATGGTGGTAACTGATCTGAAAAACCCCAAACGTTTTTCATACCTCATATTATAAATAGCTCAGACCGAACGGAACGTTTCAAATTACATTGTTGGAGCAAAAATTAGAGAAAACAATAAGCTTAATTAATTGGCCCACCAATACACACATATGTAGTATCAACGCTAAAAAACAAGTGAGATCAAATAACAATTGTACTCTAAAACCAACAATTAGCCTTCACAAAAAAATCCCCCTTTTTTCGCATTTCACAATCTTTTTTTTATTTTTTTAAAAAAATTCTCTTCTTAACTGCTTTTTTTTAGCTTCTGCTACCGCACAATAAAGAAAAACGCATCCAACTAAGGCGTATGCTAATGAATTGTATTTTCAGTTTGTCCAACCGTAATTCTCCTTTTTTTTTTATTAAACAAAAAAGAGTTAGGGCACTTTTTAATTTTTCTTTCTTTTATTTTTTAAATTTGTTTAAGGCTTAATTCAGAAAAAGACCTCTTGGAGTGAAAGAGAGCTAATAAGAACGTTAAAAATATATAATAAAAAAAAAAAAAAATTGTAGAAGAAAGATTCTTTTCATGGATCCTTCTTAACTAAAAGAATAAGGGAATCTGTGAGGTATAAAATAGGAAGAGAATAAAAGACTGGAAAGCAAACAAGAAGGCCGTGGATTTTTTCACTCTTGGAGTAGAACAACAGGCGCTGTGTCTGAAGACTAAGGATAGGAGGTGCCAGGGAGTCGGCTTCCTTCAGAACCCTATCATGGTAATATAATACTCTTTTAAGGTATTATATTTTTATAAGATGCCGTACAGGGACAATAGGGTTACCTTAAAGTGTCTTCCAATCTATATATTGGCCCATTTTCTTTTCATCATGATATCGCAGAAGAAAAACATGCTTGCTTTTTATAAAGAAGTCTTCTTTTAGGGAGAAAATTTAGTTCAAGTTTCCCTTGTCATGGTAATGCATTTTATTTTTAAATGGAAATCCTATAAGTACGTCATTTATATTTATAAAATCACTTTTGGTTTTTCTGAAAAACCATCTAGAATCGCGAATGTAAGGAAAGACACTAAACTAGATATTACAGTCCAACCTCTTTATAATGAAACTTCTATACAACAAAAATCTCTGTTATTATTATCATCCAATAATAATACAGATCTATTAACATTATATCCAATTTATTTTATTTTCCCCCGTTTTTTAAATCTGTCTAAGTATTTTGATTTTGTACATGTATGAATGTATCAATTTAGCAAAATTTAAAGAGCGCAGACGGTTGAAATTAATCTTGGGCTATCTGCAGGTTACTTTCGACAAATCATCAAAATTTCATAACAATCAGATAAGTACTTTTGAAGATATAGGTGTAAAAAAAAAAATGTATGTTTGTGTATATGGGGAAGAGAAAAAAAATGAAAGCATTAGGTAGAAACTTATATGGGACCAACAATGGCCAAATTATGACCTCCCATCCAAATCCGCAAGCCGTACCAGTGAACCAACGTCTCGGAACCCTCATATAACCTTCCAAGTTGAGTGAGAGTCCCACCCGGAACTACCGTCTACTCCAATCATCCTTTTAAACTATAAACTCATCATGATTATCTATTAATTTTCTTAATATTAATTATTTATTGCATTTAGCTCGCTTCAATAATAAAACTATGCCATGCCTAGCTAGTTAATATATTACTTAAAATGTATTTTTTTTTACTTTTTGTGTCCGGTTTTCAACAAAATTTATTTTCATCAATATAAATAATAATAAACGGCTTTTATCGTCAGATTTGTACTTTAATGGACCACATTTTAGATTTTTTTAATGAAAATCGTCGGAACCGTTTTTGAGAAATATTTTTTTTCACTTTCTTTCACAGTATTTGGGGGTAGCGCCCCCAAATTTGGAGCTAAAATTCATTTCTCGATTTCTCCTCGGTGTATGATTTTTCTGAACATGTATGGAAAAATTCGTCAAAACCGAACCAATGGTTTAGGCTCTGCGCGTCAGCACAGCGACATACAGATTTTTTTAAAACCGCTTTTTTGGACGCAGTGGACCACAAAAAGTGTAAATAAATTATAATCTCAAAATTGAATTTACGCGCCATCACAGTACTTTCTGTTTCTGTTTGTATGAGAAAGTAAATTAAACAAGGATTTGAGCATTAAACAAAATCTCCTTTTAATAAATTAAAAGTTGGTTGATTGAACCTTTTTCGATTTCCAGCAAGATCACATTTATGTTTATTCAATAAAAAATGTTCTTTGATTTTTAAACGTCTTAAGAAAGATTACAATGCTTCCGTTAGCTTCGGTAAGTTCGGATGTAAAATCAAGTTTACAATATAAGTTCGAGGGGTGGTTTAAAAGTTCAGAAGAAGGGTTCTACGTGTTCAGCCAAGCATTGAATTCGATGGGACATTGCACCATGACAACGCCCCATGTCAGGATTTTCACTATCCGTCACAGAATTTTTGATCAAGAAGGACGTTGGAAGGACGTTGAACTGCCTAACTCCCCTACCCTACTCCTGTGAATTCTTTTGCTTTTTTCTACACTACAAAATCCCTCAGGAAGGACATGATTGAATAAGCATTAAATATTAAAGTGCAGAGTTTTGCTGCCAATATGAATAATAGCATTGCAGTACTTCTACATACAATTTATCGTCACATGAAGATGCTACCTTAGTAAATACAATCCTTGGAATTCAGATTGAACAAAAATTTAACGATGTTCCATAAACTTGCATCTCGCTGACAGTAATTTGTCTGCAAAGAACATCAATCTTGATGAAGGAGCCAAGGAGCTAATTCCATCAACCCTTCAATTACTTATGAAACTTCAACGTGACTGTTTTAATAATAATATTCTAACTCCATTTTCGTGTCACTCAATTTATTTCAATCCTTCAAATATTCAAATATTTCAAGGAAGTAAATTCTATGTTTTTGATTAAAAAATAATTCATAACTGTTTATTACTTTCCCATGTAAAGAGAAAGTATTGTAGTGGCGTGAAAATTCCATTTGGAGATATTGATGGATTTACACGTGTTGAGGTCCCCTGAGTCCAAAATAGTGTTTTTTTTTTTTTTTTTACAAAATGTCTGTGTTGCGTCTGTCGTCTGTCTGTGCAGACACCTAGAGCCTAAACTACTAGGCCGATTTTGGCATACTTGTTCACCAGAAAAATCATACCCCGAGGTGAAATGGAGAAATAAATTTAAGCTCCAAATTTGGGGGCGCAACCCTCAAAAACTCTGAAATAAAATTATTTCTCAAAAAACAATTTAGACCATTTTGATTAAAAAAATTGTAAAATTTAGTCCATGTAAATACAAAAATCTAACGATATAAGCCGTTTTCTCGGGGAAAATCTAGTTCCTGAGAATATATCTTTAAACATGGACGGAGAGAGGCAGGGTTCGATTCCCCGCCGGGGAGAAGACATTTTTATGATAAATTTTGATAAAATGTTCAATAATCATTAAATGTACGAAAACACGAAAACATAGAAAACACTGGGCTAAGTAGTTATGAGTCTAAGTAGTCTCGGACCGATTTTTTCAAATAAAAACAGTACAGTGATGGTTTCAAGAACATTATGAGGGTATCAACCCAATTTTAAAAAATAAAATCAGTTCCCTTTTTGAAAGTAAAATTTCATTGAATTAATTTCAATGGTCATGTTTTATCCTAATTTTAAAACGACCTAAAAATTATAAATTTCAAAGTCTAAAATAAAACACACACACATACATATATTATAATGTATATAATATATCACTTGAAAAAGAATAGAGCATTTTAAACAAATTTGCAGTAAATTTCCCCCACAAAAATGCAATTAATAAACTTTTACGTGCATTTACTTCTATTCCGTACATGAATAAAGGTATTTAATTTGCTTTTAAAAAACAGTAAAGTATGATTATTTTATTTTTAATAAAGTATTTACTTACGAAACATGAAGGTCATAGAGTGTATTGAAAGTCAGTTTTTACAATGCGGTAGGCCATTATAAACCGATAATATTATACCTTACGACTATAATTTAAAAAATTAATAATTACACAGTTATGTACTGAGTTTTAAAGCCATTACAAGGGTCTCAATTAGTCATTAGTAAACCATAAATTAAAAGAAATCATGATTTATCCTTCACTTTTTACGAGGTTTTTTTTATGATTATGATCTAAGTATTAGGTCAAATACGGTAGATCAAGGTGATAAAAATAAATAAATATAAATATTATGTCCATTTAAACTTAATTATAAGTGGAATCAAATTATAATTAAACATAAATAAAATAATGACCTGCTCTTGTATAATTTAATTTACTAATAACTGATTATTTCAGAGATCAGGGAACATTTTTGGTTTCGTTTCTGCTTGTCTGTCGTTAGCTAAATTTTTGCGAACTAACATAATATCTTAAAAACTACTCCCGACTTTAATGAAATGCGGATGGTCATAATTGGCTCATTTGTTTTCTCTTCCATATGCGCACAAACATGCTTTTATTTGAATCTATGTTTATAGAAGTACTTTTTTCATGAAATTTGGATAGTTGGTCGAAATTACCCCGAAGATAGCCACAGATTAATTTCTAATCATTAAATTGATAATTTAATTAATGTAAAATATAAAAATAAATTGACTGATTTAAAAAATAGGGGGACAATTAAATATATTTGACAATTATAGGTTGTAAAAGCATAAAATCATAAAAGTATATGAAATAAGACGCGAGAAAGCTATGTGCCACACTAATTGGCAGGCTATTCTAATTCTTATGGCTACGTTACTAGTTAAAAGTTGGAGATCATAATTTATTTTTCTACCAGATGCTTAATACACGTGGTTATCATAGTATTTAAATGATCCTCTGCATTATTAAAGACAGAAGTTTTTTTATTTAAAAGGGTAAATAAAACCTGATAGACACGTTCACGACTATAAAAGTTTTTACAACTCAGTTTGCGACCTAAGAAACTCTAAAGCAAGATCTTGTTAAAAATCTTTAAGATTATAACCTCCTAACAAGTACTTTTAAGCCATAAAAAGTAAAATAATAAAGTTAGACGTAAATAAACAACATATTTTAATCTCTGATACTAAATGATTAACATTTAATAATCATCGACCCTGAATATAAAAATTTTATACTAGAGTTAAAGGCTTGGTTTGGGTCATTTTGCTTTTTTCATAGCGTAGGTTTTTAAAAAAATTGGGTGATTGGATTGAGTGTTCTATCCAAGAACGTAAGATTTCACGGCTAGTAGTAAATAAGAAAACTAAGTATTTTCTGTATAGTTGACCGGATACAGTCCGGATTACTGAAAGTCGGGATTAAAGAATAGCATGTCTGTAAAGTTTTAGTTGGGTGTAACTACTGAAATAGATGTTTTGCAGGGTTTCGAGGTCATCCTAGAAACCCTTACGCTTTGGTAGTAATCTTGGAGTGTATTTCTCGACCTACTGTAGCTAGAGATCTGAAATTTGGTATACAAGTTAAATTCTTTTGCCCCAAAAACAGGGAAAATATTGCGAACTTAAAGATAAAATTTCTTCGATCAGCAAGCAATTGAAAACTGATCGCAATATTTTACATTTTTGTAATTTTTGAGAGGGGTACCATTTTAAAGCAATGGCGCACCCACGGGGAGGCGGGGGGGGGGGCTGAAGCTGAAGCCCCCCTCCCCCCCAGAGGCTTCAATAAAATATACAGACTAAAGAATATACTCTTTACTCAGCGTTTCCCAACCCTAGGTTCGCGACCCAAAACAGGGTTGCGACAAAATATTTTAGGGCCGCGAAAATTCTTTAAAACTATACAGAAAAAATAATTTTAAAAACCATACATAAATAAGTTCAATAGAATTTAAATAGGTAAATACATTTAATTTATTTAAGTAAAAATAATAAAATTATATTGATAAATTCATTAGAAAAGATAAAAACGAACACTTCAAAGGTTGACAAAAATAAAGGGTATTGCAACAAGAAGTAATAAAACTTCCTAGAAGCTTTAAACTCTTTTTTATAAAATTCGGACAAATAGTCTTTGTGCGGCCCGCCAACGTAAGTCCAGGAATTAATCGTTCTATGTAATACAAAACTGATATAATTCAGAACAGACAAGATAAAAAAAATAAACATATCAATCAATGTCATTAACCGAATTAAGATGATCTGTGTACTCAGTTTTTTAAAAGACTATCAGGCTACAGTCCCTCCTCTCTTATCCAGTAATGATTTTAGTAGAATTTAGCCTCTTGGAGCCATGCATATTTGCATATCCCTGCAATCCTTGCAGGGTATGCAATATGCAATACACTATATTTAGGGAGGGTCGCAAAAATGTTAAGGAAACATTTAAAGGGTCGCGGCATCAAAAAGGTTGGGAAACGCTGCTCTTTACTTATTATCTTTAGTTATAAGAAATACTCGTTAGGAATACGATTAAAGAGTATTTTTTAATACTTACTGCTCATGAAACACAATAAGTGTCCTATATTTTCTTATATGAACTAACATACCCCCCCCCCCCCTCCTTCTCCTTAGTTCCAGCCCCCCCCCCCCCTAAAACAATTCTGGGGGCGCCACTGTTTAAAAGGTATTGAAATTTCGATCCCAAATATATATTGCGTTTCAATAGACAATAAATGGAGAAACCCCGATAATCTGAACTGCCTCTGGTTCCAATTAGTTTAGGTCCGTCTGGACTAGTGAGGCCCGGAATAGCGAGACTAACAGTTTCAGATGATTACTAGATGTAGATGTAGATATTAAAAGAGTGGCTTTTAATAACAGGTTCAGCCAAAAATTTAAACTTTCCTCGGTAGTCGACTGTAATCTTAGAATTTACAAAGACAATACCAATTGTTGTTACTAGTACTAGAGGTTTTAAGTAGAACTAGAAGCGCACTAAATGCATGGATTTTTATCACTCTCTCTGTCACATCATTAACCTTTCCATAGTAATCGACCCCTAAGACCAAGGATTGTTTTTCCTGTTGTTATTCTAATCCTTCTAAGAATGAAATTGGATATTATTGTAATCCCTAGGCAAAGCTCAACACAGAGTCAAGTTGCTTAGAAATCAAGTTTTCCAGAGAAACCCTTCGAATGAAGACCCACTGGGCATGGGACCTTTAAACCTTGCAACTCTATATCCTAAAGGGAGATCTTATCCAACACTATACTCTACTTATACACAACTACAACTACAACTACAACTACAACTACAACTACACAAACACTACAATGCTTCCGTATCTATTCAGCAAAACCAATTATATTTAGACCTCACAGTCTAATCGTTAACCTTACCTCTTTTCAGTTCAACCCATAAAACAAAATCCTAACTCATTCAATATTTTACAGGTTATGTGTCATAACTAGAAAATACGACTCTTTAGAATAAGTAACAAATCACATTATGACTCAAATAACTTAAGTTGAAAGCCAATAATCATAAAAAGAACAGTTATGAGCCCTTAACACGTAGCTTTAAAACCTCTCATATAACTACATAAAAGAGTTGTAATAATAAAGATAATAACCAATTTAATAATTTATTAATACTATAATAAAATAAAAGGTCGTAGGAGTTATAAAAACTTTAGAATTCACCCAAAAAGTGTTAGAGAAACATAATTTTAACTCGAACTTTTTCGTATTACTTTTAATTTCGTACTGAACAAACTCATAATGAATTAAGCATTATAAAGTGTAAAAATATCAATGAAATATTCAATACATCACAGTTTCAACCACTTTAGTTGGTCCGGATGAATTCACTGATGATGAATCTACTTTTTAACCCTAATTAACATAACTTAATTAATGCAGGTCACAAGGATTAGAGATAGACCACTTTACTCATCTACTCAATGTTATCATCAGAGTGAAACATGACCAACATCACTGGGATTCGAACCAGATAAGTTGGAGTTTGGACCTTGGTTTCACGCGAGTACTGATTACACTAAAAACTCAGCTCCACAGACACCTAGACCTTCATATATTAGAGATGACTAGTTTTATAAATTTTTCTACTCGATGCTAAAATTACTTCTAATGCTAATAAAAGCGGCTTAGTACAAGTAATTTACATCTTGTTCACTGATTTCTTAACCAATTTGGTTTCTTTTATAAGTGTAGTAAGTAGTCTGTAATCCAAAATCTTCTCACAAAAATGAATTCAAACAAGCAGAGTAGAAAGGCTATAAAACTAATTAAATAATGCTACTTAGAAAGTACTGGTAAAGAAATTAATAAAATGTCAAACATTACCAAAAAAAATGCTGTGGCTGAGGAAGAGCCATGTTTAAAATGCTTTTGACTCTATAAAAACGCAACATCTAATTAAACATGAAAGAGGTGTAGTTCAATAACTAAACAATGTCTTAACACAAAATGAAAGAACTAAATATTATTTTATAACCTTTATTTATGTAACGTGTAATAATAATGAGTAATATAAAGAGATACCTCTTGATCAAAACCCTCAGGGAGGTCATAAACGTGGCCGAAAAAGAAGCAAAGAAATGAGGTAGGACCTGTAGTCATGCTAAATGAATGGCAATTAATCGTTCCTACTGGAGAATATTTATACTTAAGCTCTTTATACGCTACTTATAGTACGCTCTTTAACACCGCATTTACACATTCGCGCTCATTCGTGCCTCGCCTCGTGGTTCGCCGGCACTCGTGAGGCCTAATCGTCCACTCGTCCCCACAACGCGAGTGGCCGTAATACATTCGCACTCGCGAATCGCCTCGTGCTTCACCGGCTCTCGCTAGTAATTCAACTACCAACACAATTAATGGCAATTAGTACACACTATAAAAACACACTGAGTGGATTAAGCTAAATGAAAATAGAAGTTTATATAAAGTTTTATATACGTTTTATATTAGTTATATATAATCTTTATATAAAGTTTTTATATAATTTTGATATAACTTTATTTATCTTTGAACAGTGTGTTTTTATTTATGTGAACTAGATATAATTTTATTATATTTGATAACCGTAAAATATCGGTCAATACAACAAATTTATTACAGAAGTGTTAACCTATATTTTATTTTTGTACTTGCATATATGTACTTATATTGTACTTATATTATTAAAAAAAAAATTGTCAGATGAAGTATGGAAATTATCTTTGTAGAAATGCTTTATATGAATTCTGAGGAATTTTTTATTTATAACTCTTTAATCCGTATATTAAAAAATTAAAAGCTGGACGATATTCGAACCCATGAATCGGTGACATTTTTCTTGTTTTTATGTAGTGGATGTTTTGGGTCCCAAATAGCTGGTTCACAAAGGTACATTTCCAAAAATTCAAAATTTGTCCATTCCATTCTCCAATTAAAGAGAAAAAAAGTAAAACAGCAAAAAAAAAAAACACATGATTAAGATAAGGGCTCGTTGTGAACTGAACAGCGAGTGTGTAAACACTGAGGTCGCCTCGCCTCGCGTTGCAACCCTTTGACTCGTGCCAGGAAACCGCTCCAGACACGAGCGCCACGAGGGACGAGGCGAATGACGAGTGGGTCGTTTACACATTCGCCTCGCGGCTCACTTCGTCACTCGTGCGAATGTGTAGATGTGGCTTAAGGATCGACATATCGTTCTGTATTTAAAATTTAGATTAATTACTATTTTTTAAACGAATAAATATTATCTTTAAGTATTAAATGACAATATTATATATTAAAATGAACCAGGAGAGCCATATATGAAAAAAAGTGGCAGTCACGATAAAAGTAAATAAATTAAAGAACCATGAAAATTAATTATTTTCAGTTGTCCAGATGGAGGCAGGAAAAAAAAAAAGAATAGAGATAGAGACAGTTTTTGGGCATCAGCCATTAAAATGAGTAACAGGTCACCTCAGGGGGCTGTCCAGTGCCCAGGCATCAAAATAAAACCAAGTGAAAAATTAGCAATTCAAATTTAATTTAATTTTCTCCCCTGAGTAGACCCACAAGTCAACTTATTCTTGTCTCAGTATGAATCTAAGAGTTATATTTAGTTTTTTTTCATCACAAATATATATATATATATATTCAATGTGTGTGTGTATGTATACTTTAGTATAAATGAATATAGTGGTACATGAAATTAATAACGCATTTTGGAGTTACAAAATTAAAGGAGTCCCTCAGGGAATGTCGCTAACCCCACGTCTATTCATCTTATATAAACAAACTTAATTTTATATATATAACATTTATTTTATATATATATATATATATATATATATATATATATATATATATATATATATATATATATATATATAAAGCCTAAATACAATTAATATTAAAGTTCAATAAATAAATAATAACTTTAACTTTAATAACCGACTTGTAAGAGAAAAAAACTTGTTTGAAAAATGATTACAAGCTTTCAATTTAGAGTTGGAGAAGTCTAATACATTAAAAAGCTTGTAAGAAAAATGTTAAATTTAATGTGATAAATAAATAATTTTTAAATTTTTATTCTATATTCATTGACAATGATTATTAAGTTGAATTGGATTCACAATAAATAGTGACTTTAATAAAGAAGGATTTAAAGATTAATATTTTATATGTATTACATATTTATATGTCGTATTTTGTAAATTATAATAATAAATAAGAATGAAATTATAGTTCAAAATTAAAAAAATAAAATTAAGATTTGATCATTCTGACGTAGTTGTAAGTTAAACGAGGTTTATATTTTATTTTATATATTATACTTCTCAGAAATCTCCAACAACCCTCCCAGATTCAATGAAAATACATATTCCTAAATTTGTCAAAGCTTTATTCAAATATATATAATATTATACAAGGCATAGCGTGGCTCTATCATTGAAGCGAGCGTATAGTAATATATGTATATGTATTGAATATTGAGGAAATATACAATCATGATGAGTTCATAGTTAAAGAGTATGATTGTAGTATAAAGTCTAGTAGTGAAGCAGCCCCCCCCCCCGCATTCTTACTGTTCCAATAACCACACATCTCCTTTTCAATTATTATAAAATGAATTACTTCATTACACAAAAATGTCTGCTTGTGTCAAGTTGAAATTTTACTTGCCTGTTTCAATTGTTTTTTTTAGATGATATACATGAAGTTTTATTAAAATAGTTACGTTAGCACGTAAGATATAGGTAAAAATTATTGTTTTCTCTAATTTAAACGTTTAGGACTGCTTTAATAGTTTTAACGATCTTTATCACTTTATAGCAATGTCATTTGGTGCTACTAAAAAAATTGTTTTGAAAAAAATCTTTGATAATTTAGAGTATTTTAGTATTTCATTTCTCAGCCAGTTACTATCCTGATTCAAATATGAAACAGCTGAGCAAGTTCTTATAAAAACTCGGTTTATTATTCTTTAAGTCTTACAAAGTAAATGGCTAATGGCTGCATTAATATTTAGATAGACTGCATTCACAATTCATTAATCAAAAACCGATTTTGAGAAAACCTCTTGTAGCCAGCTTATCTAAATTAAGTGACAAATTTCATTTTTAATTTTATTCCGAATTTGTAAACTAAATTTCATCTAAAGCCTCGTACACACCAAACGCGCATTCGCAAACAGGGTTTGCAAACAACTGCAAACACGACGTCCAACCGGACGCGAATTCTAGACAAACCGGTGTTTGCAAACGTTTGTCCTTTTTCCCAGTTATTTTTCATTACTTTCTTATACACTACATCATCAAGTACTAAATAAAACTATATTGCACTTGCATTAACTTTGTAATATGGTTCTATCAAAATGAGGTATAAGCGCCGGCTTATTTATTATCATTGGTGAGTTAGTACAATATGGCATTAGTAAAAGAAGAAGAAGAGTCTGGACACCTACAAAATATGTAAATAAAATAATCAAATATATTTGTTAGCACAGAACTTTCTCTCAATATAGAACAGAAGTAATATGTAAGAGAATAAACAAATATTTACATATTATTAGATATGGAAGCGTCTATGGAGGACATAACAAAGGAATAAAAGAAATTGTCTCTCCAAGTAAATTGGAATTTGTTTAAACAAAGCAGCTTTCAGCCTTGTAAACTCAAAAGCAAATGTAAACTCAAAAGCAAATTTAAATTCACCTCCATTATAAACTCAATTCATTTAGTAATGTAACTCTATTTCTTCAGCAATTCGGCTCTGTTAATGGCTTTATTAAGGCTGAAAGCTGCTATGTAAAATAATGAAATATCAATTTAAGTAGAGATATGGTGCGTAGACTTCCGCAGGTTGAGTCGTAATAAATAGCTGGGTTTTTTGGTGAAATCTGCGTCACTAAGGGTTTGTAGTCCGAGGTTTCGCTTCCACTACTGGAAGCATATTCAAGGGTGTGGTGCATCGTTATGTTTACTTAAAGCAACATCATCAAGACATACTGCTGCTTCACGTAAACATCATCAAGACATGCTGCTGCTTCACGTAAACATCATCAAGACATACTGCTGCTTCACGTAAACATCATCAAGACATACTGCTACTGCTGCTTCACGTAAACATCACACCCCTGAAAATGCTTAGCGAAACCTCGGACTTCAAACCCCTTTGTGACGCGGATATCACTCCCAAACCAATAAGTCAATCAAGTACCCTGTATGCGTATTAAGTGAACAGCTGACAGTATGTTCAGTCAAGCACCCTTGATACATGTTTCATGTTAACAAGGCTTGGTTACAACGACCAGGAGATAGCGTGTAAAAACGTTTCTCACTAATATCAAGCTAGAATTTTGTGTACAAGTTTATCTTTTGATAGCTTTTAAGGATAGGTGATCGGCTAAGTTTGTCTGCGGTACATTAATGGGGAATAAGCATTTGTAAAAAACAAACCGGTGAAGAGCGGCCATGTCCCACCAATTATGGTGGACAACGTGATTTTGATGTACAAAATTAGTAAATAGACCAAAAATCAAGATTATCTACGATTGATACGAAATATAAACATTGTATCTCTGTTTAGATGCGTAGAAAGTGATTCATTACGTACTTGTTTTCATTGCGCATGCGCGTCTCATAGTTATGAAGAATTCCTCTTCTTTACCACTCTAGGGCGGTAAAGAAGAGGAATTCTTCAGCTTTACGCACTATTAGCGAGTTTGTTTACATTTAACAAAACTAATTTGCTGTTCTTTTATTAAAAAGTAACTGTTTATATCGAGTTTTTAGTGAAAAACAATGAGTGAATCAAGTGACTTTGGTGAAAATGTGGAGAATAATACTCCTCCAGAAATAATTAATTCGGCAAAAAATACAACTCACGAATTAATTCCGTCTTTATCAAGAGAGAGATACGAACTTACATACAGCAAGTTTATTTTTTTCTGTATTCATTATTTAAATCTAACAATTGTAGATAAAGTACGGTACGCAACTCATGCGAAAACGGCATTTTGCATAGCTCGTGTGGTTTCACTATCCTCACACACTCGCATGCAAAATGCTACTTTCCGCACTCGACGCGTAATGTACTATGATGTTAGTTTGTCACTTGGTAATATTTGAATAACTAATCAGTCAAGTGACAAAATAACATCAACTTAATTTTAGGTCTACTAAATAATTTTGTTAATGAGGATCATGAACATCACATTGTCCGCCATAAAGGAAGAGACATGGCCGCTCTCCACCGTTGTTTTTTTTTTTTTGTTTTTTTTCAAATGCCTATTGCCAAGCTATGTCCCGCAGACAAACTTTGCCGACCACATATTCTTATAATTCTTAAAAGGCACTAAAAGACAAAATTCTAGCTTGATGTTAATCAGACATTTTTATGCACTCTATTTCCTGGACTACAAGCTATTTATTACGTAGAGATAGTACATGTTATTCCCTCATATAAATTCAAAATTAGCTTTTATTCTTTAAACTAAATTATAAAATTTACTAATAGTTAAGGTTTTTAAGAAGCTAAGAGTATATAAGAAGACAAATAAAATGTCTAATTAAAACCGATGTTCCTTTTTGGAAACGAAGAATAATACCTTTTTTGGTCCCATAGTCCGTAGTCTAAAGGTTATTAATACTGGAGAAAGTTTCTAACTGTTAGATTTAATTGTCCGGATGGCAACCCAACTGACAGACATACAACTAGCAGGAAGGTTGGTTCTCCTTTTCAGACACAGACTCAAGAGAGGAAGGTCAGGGGATTCAAGTACCCTGTATCTGTACTAAGAGAACAGCTGACAGTATGTTCAGTCAAGCACCCTTGATACATGTTTGATGTTAACAAGGCTTGGTTACAACGTGACACTATAGGGTGGGTTCGTGTGACCGTGAAACAAGCCCCGAGCTTGAAACATGTTTAGATATTAAGCAGGATGTCGCCATGATGGATAGCGGATAGATTGCCCAGGTGGTTTGAGTGGGGTTAGCGGAATTTCACGGTATAACCTGTGTTTCATGGCTCCACGGCTTTTCACGCCTTGTTGATTAACCACCATCCGAAATCCTTAATGGAGAAACCTTATTTCCTCCGCTACTTTTGTTTCCTGCTCTTTATATCCTTGGAAAAATCAAGACTCCTTTTAACATTTTCCTCAACACGATAATATCATCTTATTTAATATTAAAACTAGAAAATTAAATTTAACTTCAGAGGAATTTGAAAAAAATTAATCTCATTTGTACTTAGATTGACAAATAAATAAATCTAGTTTCCTCTATAAAATATCCTCTATAGATATGAGTTGTGAAAAATAATAAATAAAATAATTACTTAATAAATCTCATTTATAAATACTCTGTCATTTAGTGTGGCCCACAGCTTCTTCGCGTCTTATTTCGTAAAATTTAATGATTTTATGCTTTTAAAACTAATGGTTATGCAATTTATTTCATTCCCCCCCCCCCCTCCCGTTTTTAAATCTGTCAAAATTGTTTTTATTTTTTATGTATTTCAGTATCTATTTAGCAAAATTTAAAAAGTGCGGAAATTAATCTGGGGCTATCTGCGGGTTACTTTCGACGAACCATCAAAATTTCATGATAATCAGATTAGTTATTTTGAAGGTATAGGAGTGAGTATATTACCTTCTGTATTTTTATGCACATATGGAAGTAAAACAAATGGGTGCATAAGGTTCAAAAGTATATGGGACCTACAATGGTAAATTGTTTTGACCTACCATCGAAATTTCATTTAAATCGGACCAGTAGTTTTTAAGATATGAAGGTTCGCAAACCGACAGACAGACACGGAACCAAAAATGTTACTTTCGATAAACTATAAAAGTTTTATACAAATCACATAAATATTTTTGAATATAGGTGTAAATAAATGCATGTTTGAGCTCATGCAGAAGAGAAACAAATAGCCACATAAGATGAAATATATGGGACCTCGGTCGGACTTAAATGGGAAAATCGGACGAAAGTTTTTATGGAATGTTGGCGCACAAAACTTGACCGACAGACCGACATACAGACACGGAACCAAAAATGTTGTCTGATGTCTAAAACGGATTTCTGTCTTGGAATTAAAATTTAAAAATAATTACATTTAATTTTAATTATTTATTAAAATCGGAGACATATATACACTTTTTTTTGTTCTTCAAAACGATCATGACATAATTTTGTTACTTCGGTAAGCTCGGAAGAAAATTCATTCCTCAATTTTCCAAGCAGAAAAAAAAAACAAGATTTTGTGAATCCCGACCGACGTTTCAAACTATTTCAGGGATCTTTCTTACGGAAATTGCTCATGACTCTTATCATGAGCAATCCCTTTTTAATGATCCCTGTAATGTGTTCGAAACCAAGGGATCACAAAATCTCTGATGCTGTCTCCACCGGAAATAATAGATTTATTAGACTCTGGCCACGTAAACCTAAGCTATTTTTATTTTTAAATTGTAATACACGATGAAAAAAATAATTGTATAACTTGTGTATCTAGTTAAAAAAATATTTTTAAAGAGAATAATATGGATATTAAAATAAACTTTTACAACGTAAACAAAATTCACTCTAAATAAACGAATCTAATTAAATTAAAATTAAACTTTGTACTAAGTTAACTCTGAAAAAACCAACTTATTATACTTGATATTTAAGTTATATTTAATTTAATTTTATTAAAAATTGTTCTTTAAAATCTACAAGTACATATTAAAGCTATATTTTAACATTTTAAAACTGTATTTTATACGCACTATAAATTATTAAACAGAATAAACACACCATAATTGACATGGACAAACTTATAATGGATAAAATTCCCAGCTGTTTTTTTCTAAACCTAAACGGTAAGAAAAAAACCCCTACAGAAAAAGTTTTCCAAAATCAAATGCCATTTTAAAGAAATGGCATGGATAAAAAGAATAGCGCAATTCTAATTCAGGTTTTATTTGGTCAAAATGTATAATGGTTATCCAGGTAATCCCCACCATTGTGAAGAACGGTGGCTGAGCACTGCTTTAAACCTCTTTACACTACCCTACCCCTTTCCACCAAAAAGGTTGGAGATCTCTGGTCTAAAATGATTTGGAATATCCTCAAATAAATTAAATATAGAATAAAATAGACAATTAACTTCTGATATACAAAAGTGCAAGACCTTTAACAACGCATCTATGATACAAATATACGTATGCGAAATGATGTTTCACGAAATATTGGTGCAATTTAATTTCTTTTATCTCTAGTAGGGAGAAAAAGTTATGTTTTTGAATTAGTTTAGAGGGACTAAAGTAAGTCTTTTCATCCCTTAACTCAAAAAGTAGGGTGGAAAAAGTAAAAGTAGGGCGAAAAAGTAAAGTAGGGCAAAAAAGTAAAGCTTGCAACCTAATTATTTTATAAATAGAAGAAAATGAATGCCTAATGTAATGAAGTTTTTAAAATCAGGTTGGCGACACTGCACTTATTCGACCATGTTTATCTTTGTTTATAACCTGCATCTAAATAACCTTCTATTTGAGTTTAATTCCAATTCTTATTTGTTTTTAATATTGAATCTCTTATATCTACTATTAAAAGTGCTAGAGGTCGACCAAGAAGTCATGAACACGGGAGAAACGGAAAGCTTAACTTTGTTTAAAATCGGAACTTCCGAGTAGTGCCGAAGTCAGTGCAGTCGGGTGCTAAGACAATACCCATTTCTAGTTTGTATGACATGCGCACAGAGACGGAACTAGATCTGCGGAGGCCCGTGTGCAAGATTTTTTTTGAGGCCCCTCCCCCCTCCAAGATGACCAAATATTTTTGTTACCTCATTTTTCAGGATAGGCATGAGATTTGTAATAAATTGAAATTAAATTCGTATTTAAATTGACTACATTTTAGATAATTTTAATCAAAATAGTCGGAACCGTTTTCGATAAATAATTGTTTCATAGTTTTTAAGGAGTACCGCCCCCAATTGTGAAGGTAAAATTAATTTCTCCTCGGGGTATGATTTTTCTGAACATGTATGCTAAATTTCGTCAAAATAGGCCCAGTAGTTTTGGCTCCATTTTTCTGTACAGACAGAAAAAAAAACTACTTTTTTCGACTCAGGGGACCTCAAAACGTGTAAATCCATCAAAATCGAATGTTCACGCCATTACAATACTTTCTCTTTATATCGAAAGTAAAAAGTTATGAAAATGAGCAAAAAAGTTGCCTGCAATGGTACTTTTTTACTTTAGGATCCCCCTATATCCCATTGTGTTAATAGTTATTGCGCAAAAGGAACATTATTCAGAGTAGCATATATTCCTTAGACTAAATTACTGTTAAGACGAAGGGATATATTTATTCTAATGTATCTTGGGACAAAGGAATATCACCTAGTTCACACTATCATCAAGTTAAAAATGTATAATTAATTTAAAAACTTACTAAAGATAGTTACATTTTGATGAAACATATGCAGGATAATACAAAACATTAACAGTCTAAAATACCCAAATGTATAAAAATCACGTCATGTTGTAAGTCAATTTTTTATATTAATAATATTATCTTAATAAGCATTTAACGTCAATTGTCTAAAAAAAATGATAATAATAATTATTATTATTATCAAGCAGTTATGTCAAATCTCAAGAATAACAACAGCAAGGTTCCCAATCTGTTAGGTTTCCTGTTTTGTTTGTTTTTATACAGTACGAATTATAGTCACAACTATCCTAAACGATTTGTGAACGATCCACAAATCCACGGGATGATGCAAATGCAAAGGATGCTACAAATAACGGGGTTGGAACAAACTTATTATAATATGTAACTTAATAATATTAACTTATAATATTAACTTATTATATGTATTTGTTATTATAAAAATGATTGCTCTCCATGACAATTAATATCTGTATGGATAGGTACTTCTGTTGTTGAACTGCCACTTTGCCAATAATGTTGTTGTGTTTAAAATACAAATACACATTGTAAACTATTTCACATCCTTGACTGTGAAGAGTCTTTCTTCCTAATTTTGAATTCGTGTTATTATCCATGTTTATATTAATACCAGGAAATTAAATTTACTAAAGAGAAAATTGCCAAAAACAAGCCGAGAGAGGTAATAGTAAAAAATAATTCACAAAAAAGTAACAACTAAAATCCAGAAATAAAAAAGTAACACATCAAACTCAGAAATAAAGAGGAAGAAAAAAATTTATTAAGAAAGAAGAAAATCGATTTAGATTTAAAGAATATTATTATGAATAATCAATAAATAATAATATAAAGATATTATCGTATATTATTAGTGATTTCTTATCAGGTACAGTGTTGCCTGTTGCAAAAAATATAGAAGTTATCAAAAATAAAATTATTAATAACAAAAGAACAACACTGTGTTTTTTGACAATGGTCTATTTTATTAAAAACTGACTATACATGACGACTCTAGCGCACTCCTCTCATTTCCATGACTTCTTGGTTGACCTCAAATAATTATGTTGTTATTTATTAAAATAAAAAATAAAAACTGTGCAATGGACGAAAATGTGTATTTTCTTCCTACTGAAGATAAAATATTGTATGTACCTCGTGAGTAAAGTGCTATTATTCCCCTCGCGATAATTATCTAATTAGAGTTATTCCCTTGGCTGCGCCTCGGGAATTAAAGAGTCTAATTCCCTCTACTTCGCCTCGGGATTTAGGGACCTTGGTTCCTTCGGCTTTGCCTCAAGAACCAACTTTTTCGCTCAGGGAATAATGGCTTAATTTACTCCCTAGGTGCATAAATGACTATTATCAAGGACGTTTTAGCTCTAGGAAATAGAATAAATGTCCGTGACGCAAAAAACGACGCAAATATCGTGTCAGGAAGTTAAGATTTAACAGGAGGTCGATATGTTTTTCATTTATAGTACCTACAATATTTTGACCATAGGCGGGCTAAAGTTTTAATAAACGACTTTCAAAATGTGATGCTCTTAAATATATCTGGCTAGGAACAGGCCTGTCGAGAGCCGTAGCGGGCCCCACGGCTAGACCTATATGGGCCCATTCTTTTTATTCGTTTTTATTCGTCATTTTGGGACATTACACTAATAACTTGTGTATTGAATTTTTCAACTCTTATAATAAGTTCTATTTTATATTAATTGTAAGTACACATACTAATAAACTCCTATTACTGATAAATGCAGACATACTACTGAAAATTGTTTGACATCCAGACTCTTCATATTCTTTTACAATTGTCATTTTTTACTAACTCATACCAATGATAATAAATAAGCCGGCGCTTATACCGCGTTTTGATAGAACCATATTACAAAGTTAATGCAATTGCAATATAGTTTTATTTAGTACTTGATGATGTAGTGAGTAAGAAAATAATGAAAAATATCTGGGAACAAGGACAAACGTTGGCAAACACCTGTTTGTCAAGAATGCGCGTCCGGTGTGGACGTCGTGTTTACAGTTGTTTGCAAACCCTGTTTGCGAATGCGCGTTTGGTGTGTACGAGGCTTACTATAATCGTTGTGTAATAAGATTGTTTGGTAAAATCGGATTGTACGTGCCCCCACTTTGAGGTTAGGTGATAAAATCCCGCATATTAAATTAAAAACCTTAATTTTGTGTACCCTTGAATTTTCTATAGCCGCTCCGCTCATTTTCTGAAGAAAAACAACCCTCCTGTGTATAAACCAGGTAGAGGTCCAACTCGAAGAAATTTCCAGGGCACGTACAATCCGATTTAGCCGATTGGGTATTATAACTAAACATAAATGATTCGATTAAACTTAATAGGTAAATAGAAAGAATCAATCTACCTTTATAGCTTCGCTTTGTTCTTTCAATCCATCCTATGTATATCTTCATATTCCATTATATTTCCTAAATGCTGTTATAAATATACGTAGAAATAACTTTGAAATATATTATCGTCGATATTACACTCAATAACGATTCGATCTATCTCCAAAGACAAGATTTCAACACAGAACTACATACACGAAAGATGTTCTTTTCGAAAGAAAAACGTATAGAAATCAAAAAGAAACATTTGAATTATAACACACTGTACAAAAATAAAGACCCGCTACCCGATTTAAAATACTTTTTCTCGATTAAGAAGTGAATTTAAAGTAAGATTCCACAAAAATTACTGTTGACCTAATTAGAGAAGTAAAAAACAATATGGCCGACGCACTAAAACTAGAATGAGAAACCACCACGTCGGTCGCAGCGCTTCGCCGGCCTTTACAGGGCTACCATCGTATCAAAATTAAATAATCTAAAATTTATTATAAAAAATTGTTTAAAATAAAAATATTATAAATAATAATTATTCTTCATGGTAATATTATATTTTAAATATGTTTTTAGTTTAACCGAAACAAAATATGTTTAAGTTATTTTATTTTTTAATAATTTTGTTCGCATTATTGGCTTAACCTCATCGTACTGTGGTAAGTGAAAAAAATATTTTGTTTACATAAGTTTAAATTAATAAATGTTTAATAAAAAGACTTTGTTTGTTAAAACAAGTTAAATCAAATGCTATTTTAAGTTGAAAGTAGAACTACAGTATAAATATGGCCCCTACTATACATCGTAAATCTCTACTATCGATTGTTATATTGGCGCCATATTTCAATATACCTAAAAAATGTGTGATTTGCGTAATTTTACACGTTTTAACGAAAATGTGTTTGTTTTGGGTTTGAATTTAATTTTGTTAACCTTAATTTGTTTTGCCCTAGAATTTTTAATCGCCGCTCCACACCGCTTTGCGGAGCGCTCATTTCTAAAGAAAAACAACCCTCCAGCATATAGACCAGGTAGAGTTCCAAATCGAAATATAAAAGAGTTTTAACAGACAAGATATATCGATATATTAAGTCTTGAAAGAGGTCGATAGTGAGATAACGTGTTATCAGAAAGAGCCCCATATACTGTAGTTCAGCCGTCAAGGGCTACTTGTATGTTCTATATATACAAATCTACAGTTTTGGTCCGATCTCGATGAACATTTGCTTATTTGACCTTCAAAGCAAGGAGAAAATCACTGTCTACATAAAATTTAGAAATTTAAATTTTGGTACACAGGGGTACGGGGTAAACACAAGTGATGAACACGGGGTTAAAGTAATGAATACCCTTCATGATGCATATCATTGAAAAGCTCTTTAAGAGTATAGTAATTGTTGTTATGTACATGTAAGGGGGTAAAATGGAAAAATACATCTAAAAGTCAACGTACGTGTGTATCTACAGTTTTTGTCTGATCTCCATGAAAATTTTCACTTTTGACCTTCAAAGCAATGGGAAGGTCACTGTCTACATGAATTTTCGAAATTTAAATTTTGGTACACAGGGGTACGGGGTACAACTCAAGTGATGAATATGGGGTCAAAGTAATGAATACCCTTCATGATGTATATCGTTGAAAAGCTCTTTAAGAGTACAGTAATTGTTGTTATGTACAGTTTTGTCATATAGGAGGGGGGTAAATTTGGGATATTTGCAAATCATCTTATCAAACAGGAGGGGATATAAACATAAGTGGGAGGGATGGAATCTAGATATTCTCGCATAGTAAAATAGTCTCTTGACGGTAGTTTATAAACTTATCAAATTAAAATAACACTCCGTAGCGAAGCACGGGTATCCATCAGCTAGTATTTATGTGGTTTCAGTGCCCAAAAACATATCCATGATTCAATGTTTCCCATGAAATGGTGAATATGAGTATTTATTATGTACATACCTGTCGCTTATCCTTTTCGAGAAGTTCTGCATTATCCTTGTATAAAAAAAGTGCTCATTCTTTGTTTTTCATCATGTTACACACATAAACGGTGAAAAGGAACGTTTATAGAAAAGAGTCACGCAATTTGTAAATAGAGTAAAAAATAAAACCTTCCTTGAACAAGATTAGCTAATTTTTTTACAATTTAACCAAAATCGAGGTGAGACATTTTTCTACAAAAAGTTGCAAAAACCATGATGTGTATTGTACTTACGTTTAATAGTAAAATCTATTTTTTTTTTAGGTAATTTCAGCGCAAAATACACAATGCACGTAAAAACACGAAATATATATATAATTTTTTTTTTTACTTTGGTCTCTTTAACCGAAATAAATTCTCTTCAAGGGACCAGAAGAAGGTGGTCAAAATAGGGCAGATGGTCACAATAAGCAGAAGAAAATTTACTGGAAAGTATTGAATTTCTGAAGGGACCATGAAAAAGTGGTCACATTGACCAGGTGGTCAATATACACGGGTGGGTCACTTTAGAAGGTTTTACTTTATATAATTAAAAAATAAAATGTTTAATAATTAATTTAACCCAATAATTAATTGGGGGTCTCACTGGGGTCTGTGTGTTATGTAAAAAATACCAAAATGTGTGTCGTTCTAGGGTTAAGGGCAAAGGGAGATGATGAACCAAGGGCAAAGGTAGAAAATGAATCGAGGATAAAGTCACGCGTTATACTAAAATATAAAAGCCTAGGGCAGTTATAATTAACAAACATGGCTTCCATCCCTACTCTTTATTTTATACCCCCTTCTTTCTTTATAAATCCTAGAACGTTGAGATTCCGAAGAAAGTTAGACAGAGAAAAAAAAAACAACATTAAATTCAAAGAAGAAAAAAAATAGTTTTGTTTTATTTTGGCTAGGGCGAGAGACTAGATAGCATGACCGGAAGTTAGAAGTTAAGACGAATTCCATCATCCCACCATATACCACAATATTCAAGGAAATAGAAATTAAAAAAACACATTTTAACCAAGACTAAATCATTATCCCTATTGAAAAAAAACTAATTTCTAAACTTTTATTTAACACAGGTCTTATACAAATGTCTGGTAAAGAGCCAAATAAATTGTAATTTGCTTCAGCGTTTATACTTTTGATTTTTTTACTTCTCAAGTAATATGTAATACTTCAAAATAACATCTAAATATTTTATACATATTTCAATGTTATGACAAGAGTAATAGGCTAATAGAAAGTAACAGAACAAGAACAATATTGTCATCACACATTTAATGTTAAAATAAACAAACGCGTTTCGCCGTAAAATATCTCTTTAGAGTTGAGTTTTAAATATAGTATGAATAAAATCTTTACTCATACTATGTTAACGCTTAACACTGAATATGATATTATATGAAACGTGTTTGTGTATTTTAATATAAAATTGTGGCGAATATTGTTGTGTTACTTTCTATTAAGCTCTCTAGTAATAATTATTATGACGTGGTAACACAAAATCTCTGTCAAAGCAACCAATCATATATTATTGCTTCCGAGCTTACTGAAGGTAACGGCAGCTATGTGATCGTTCTGAAGAACGAAAATATTTTATGTCTCCGATTTCAAAAATTCCAAGACAGAAATCCGTTTCAGACATCAGGGAACATCTTTTGTGTCTGTTTGTCGATCTTTGTCAATTTTTTTTGCGAACCAACAATCTTAAAAACTATGCGTCCGATATTAATGAAATTTGTGTGGTAAGTGGTAGGTCATAATTAGTTCATTGTTGGTCCCACATCAGTTTCAACCTTCTGCGTCCATTTGTTTCTCATCAAGACGTTCTTATACATTTATTAACACCCATAACTTCAAAAGTACTCATCTGATGTTTATGAAATCTGAATTATTTGTCGAAAGTAGACCGCAGATAGCATCAGATTTATTTCAACCGTCTGCGCTCTTTAACTATTGCTTAATTAATGCTTTAATTCATGTAAAAAATTTAATCAATTTTAACATATTAAAAAAAAAATCGGGTACAGGGTACCTCGGAACTTTTCCTCACTTCTGAGCCACTAAAGTGGCCTCTCCTGCTGCTTCGCAGGAGGAGGAAGCAGCATTGGACGTGGTCAGTACTTGGATGGGTGACCGTTCTGAACTAATTGATTTATTATCATTCTTAAAAAAAACCTTATTTTTAATATACCTATATTTTATTTAATTATTTGAAGTTTGGCGGTATTTTGACAGACGTAAACAAACTTTGGCGTCATCATAATTATTGCACTAATAAATAATTATATTCGCTTATAACTTGTAAACTAATTAATGGAATTTCATCGGTTTTTTTTTATATTTGTTCCTTAATTTTTTCCGGTTCCAACGATATGCTATATGACAAAAACCTATTGATACTTTCAGTATTATTAACCGTCAAAGTTTAAAAATTCAAAATTTATAACTCCAAAATCAAAATGAAATTTAGTGGGCTTGTTTGTCATACAGAGAGATACATTCGAGCTAAATTTTAACTCGATCAGGACCATTTTCGATTTATTACGATTTTTTTTTAATTTTTGCTGACTCAGCAAACTGGGTTCAAGATGGCGGAAAAAGTTGATTTTCCGGGCGGCACAACTACAGGTTAGGACTGATTTTTCTGCCAAGTTTCAACTATCTAGGTTAAATACCTTGGGCGCTACGATGATAACACACATACACACATACATACGTCATGCTGAAAACCACTCAGGAGGTCTTAAAAACACCTAAAACGGATAATTCCGTTGAAATCTCGAAAAAAATTTGTTTGGTGAAAACAATACTTTTCCTACTATTAGTAGTGAGGAAAAGTAAAAAAATGGGAGAAACAATTAAATAAATTAGATACTAATGACTTGAAAAAGCTTAAAATCAATTAAGTACGTGATGGGATGCAAGGAAGACTTAAGCCAAACTAATTGGCAGAGTATTTTTTTTTTTAATTTCATATACTTAAGGTTCTAAATAGACGTGGGGCGTTAAAAGGCTTAAGGGATTATTGAAATTGATAATAAAGAAAAACTTGGCAGAACTGATCAAATTAAACGTGGAAAGATGGGTATGATAAAAAAAAAGGTAATTTTTTTCTCTCTGTTCAGTAATGGCAATATTGAAGTTGAGGGGAGATTAAATTACTTACTGATACTTACTTTATGCCATTAATTTTCCTTTTTTACAAAATAAATTACTTACTGGTACTAACTTATTAACATCATTAATCATAATTGAAATAATGGTAAGGGATCTTAACAAAAAAAATCATCATTTACTATTTATTGTTAATTTTATCTTGTTACGGAAATTTAGTAGGAAGGAAATTTACTGATCATATTGGTCCTACTATTTGGTTTTTTGCATTATATTAACTGCGAAATCTTGTTCAAGACATAAGCAAATTTATAAAAATATTATGTAAATTTATGATTGTGCTAATTAATGGATATACATCAATTATCAATATATAACTTTATTTAGTAAAAGCCTAAGATAGTAATTTCGTCTTCTCCTAAATAACCAAAAAATAAGACTATGCGGGGATCGCTGTAACTGAGCATTTAGTGAACAACGATTTTGGTTCAACATGAACCAAAATCCAAACACCGTGAAACGTATTTCACTGAAGAAGTGTGAACATTTCTATCACACTACTAGTTTGACAATATGTACTCTAAAAAGCAACAAGTAAGATCACTTTGCAATTTTTGAAACTTAATGGAAATAAAAGTTTTTATAATTTTTCTTAGAGGTGATCCCTTATTTAATTATTTTAAATTTTAATTGTATAGAAAATTATATTCGGGTATATTTCTATTTTGTTCTTTTTAGGGTTTAATTAAAGAAGTTGTTATCTTCTCCTTTCATTTTATAAAAAAAACAAAAAAAAAAAAAAAACTATATTCCGCTCTACCTTAGAAATTCTTTAGGCTGCTAACATTCTTAATGTTACAGAAGAATGTTAAAAACCTGAAAATACTCTGAGTAAGAGCAAAATATAGCTGTTTAAAAAAAAAAAAAAAAAAAAAAAAAAAAAAAAACAGCTATAGGAGAAGAAAACAACCTTTTCATTGAAACCCTAAAAAGACCAAACGAGAAAATATCTCAATATAGGAGAATACAAAAAATGAAAACAGTTTTAATTTTGAAACAGTTGTTAAAAATATAATATATTTATTGTATATTGTTCGTGCAGACACGTAGTCAAAATTATTTTGGATCGATTTAGAAGAAATTTGGCATTCATGTGCAGAAAAATCATACCCCAAGGCGAAATTAATTTTAGCTCCAAATTTGGAAGGTGCTAACCCCCTTAAAACAATCTCTAATAAAAACTAGACTAAAACGGTCCCGACAATTGTGCGCATGCGGAAGAGAAAGGAAATGGCGCAGTAAATTAAAGACCCCCCCCCCGCCTCCCTTTAGGGTTATTTTATCATAAAACTAAGAATTGTTTTATTAAATCTAATACTATAAGGGCCCTCTTTAATTAAGAGTTGATAGGTAGGCCATAACTTAGTAAATTTAATAAAATGTCTTAATATATCTTTTAATTTAAGCTCTAAAATATTTTAACAATAAAATTCGAATTATTCAATAAGAAAGATTTTTTGTTGTTGTTGTTGATATATATATAAAATCTCATTTATTATTCCCTCCTATTCTTTCTCAATTTTAGAACTCATTAAATATTTAATTTCTGGTTTTTTTGTTTTGTTTTGATGCATAAAATACAATTCGTAATCTAAACGGAAAAACGAAATGGAGGAGGAAAAAGGAAAAGGGGGAAAACAATCTTCAAAAAAGAGAAAATAATAATGATACAAATAAAACAGTCTTAAAAATCAGACATTTTTATTGTCTTATAAAAAGCATAAACAAACAGTATTTTCTCATAAAGGATTCAGAAGGGGCTGAGGTAAAAACAAGAAAATGTAACGGGGGGGGGGGGGGGGGGGGGGTATTCTGAAATGTTTACTTAAACATCTTTTATATTATACAGTGTTGTTTTTGAGTTCGAAAACTCTATTATTTTTTAATAAAAAAAAAAAAAAAAAAATACTAGAAACGAATGAGAAACTGTTGCTGGGTTAGCATGCCATGAAAGTTTATTTAGACTTAAAATAAACTAGTGTAGAGAATTGCGAGGTGTAATCGATCGAAAAAATGTTCCTTGACGAAGAACAGTGGTAAAATAAAATATACGAAGAAACAGCTGAGAGAGAGAAATAAAATCTAAAATACAGATCCATTTTTGGTATTGAGAACGATTTTTTAGTCTTCTTCACTTCTCCGCATCTGGGAATAACAGGATTTATTTTTAATTTTTTCTCTCTTTCAGATAAAAAAAAGTAAAAAAACCAATGATGTTTTCAGGAGGGAAAAATGAGTGGCAGGTTATAGGTTATCTTTTTTTTGTTTTCTTTCCCTGAACGATTGTTTATCACGCTCAGGTCTTCGTGGTTTACGATATTTGAATAGAGAAACAGAGAACTAGGGATGACGTTAAAAATAACTTTTTTTCTACTGACAAGAGGAAAAATATAACGAAACGGGGGGAGGGGACAAAAAATACTGTCAATCAAATTTTAAAATGAATGAAAAATAAATAGAATTTACAATCAAAATATTATAATAGAAATGCAATGAATAATTCTAAAATAAAAGTGTGGCACATTGATTCCTCACAATGAGATCGATTTAAAAGAGATGACACTAAAAACTTTAGGGTGTTATCATTATAAAACTAGTAATAATTTATTAGTGCCTACACACCTACACTGAAAAATAACAATTTATTAGTGCCTACACCGCGTTTAAACCTATTTTCTCAGGAACTAGATTTTTCCCGGGAATACGGCTTATATGTATTCGGATTTAAATGGACTACATTTGAGAATTCTTTAATCAATATCTAGAAACCGTTTTCGAGAATTTTTTTCACGTTTCTTCAGAGTTTTTAGGGAGTAGCGCTCACAACTTTGGAGCTAAAATTCATTTCTCGATTTCACGTAGGGGTATGATTTTTCAAAACATGTATGCCAAATTTCGTCAAAATTAGCCCAGTAGCTTAGGCTCCAGGAGTCTGCAGAGACTGACAGACATTTTTAAATAACACTTTTTTGGACTCAGGGGACCTCAAAACGTGTAAATCCATCAAAATCTCAAAATTAAATTTTCGCGCTATGACAATACTTTTTCTTTATATGAGAAAGTAAAAGTGGTTGGAGACCTAAAGCTCTGGATGTGGACCTCTTTTTTTTCTTCTTACAAGAAGAAAAAGAGGACAAAATCACACTCTTTACGACTTGTGACACTTTTTTTTTAATTGCTTGGAGTTCATAAGGCACCGAGAAATTGTTCATTATTGAGATAAAATAATACAGCAAAGACAGGACGGTCGGTTCATTCAATTCCGATTTGGGATTGAAGTCCAGTCTGTAGGCTCCCCTAACATTTGGTTTCTTTATCATAATCACCCCTAGCAAATGGATCCTTAACAAAGTAAAGGGAGCAGAAGGGTCTAAGCAACTAAAATGTTGCTTCCTTCTCGTCAACGCCATTCTAAATCTGAGCCTAATAGGCGTATTGGGATATCTGACCCATTCTATCTTTGAAGGGACAGATTATGAACAAAATGGTATCTCCCCAGCAATATAAAGGGACATCAGTAAAGGGAAACATTTCCTCATGAAATAAACGAGGCATATGGGACATTCTGCTGGGGATTAGACTGCCCTATCGTACTACTGCTGATCGCTATAGCAGTATTTCTAGAAAATATTCGCTAATAAAAGAATAATTTACAAATGATGTTCTGAACCAAAGAGTGACTTCAACCTTAAGAAAACATTATTGAACTGGTGAGTCAACAAAATTTTAATAGTAAAAGAAAAATAGGCACAATTATGTACTATATAAATCGAAGAATACAATTTGAAGAGTAAAATAATTTAATTAATTGCCAACACAACAATAGAAGAGTTTTTAAGGGCAAAAGAAACATTTCTCGCCATGAAAAAACCTAGATAGCACATAGCTTTAATGTGCAATTTCTATTTGCTATAGATGTTGTTTTCTATAACATACTTAAGAGCACATAATATAAGTAAATTACATTCCAATTTATTTATTTTTAAGTTTCTTTCGGTTCAATGGAAATAGAAAGCTATTGAATTTTAATATAATAAAATTGATTTAAATGAAAAAGCTCAGAATTTTCCTCTTATAACTTCTATTATGTTATTATGCAAGTAAAAACTTTATGAAAAGTAAAAGCTTAATGAATCAACTTCATTGAAATTATTGAAGAACATTTTCCGTCGTCATTCCATTCAATGTTTGAGAGTGTTCTACAATTAATGTCTAAATAATACCTAAAATAGTGTACAGACAACTTACATAGTGAATGGTAAAGTTATATTGGAAATATTTAAATGTCGGATGATAAATAGAATAAGTTTAGTACCTACGTTGTCGATATAAGTTTCGAATCAGGGAAGTTGAAAACGTTAAAAAGCCACTTCCTTCGTTTTCGAAAAAGTATTAGCTGTCCCTTGCAATTAAACAAAAGGTTGATATTAGAAAGTTGAAATGCAACTGTTATAACCACAGCAAGGCCACATCCAGAGCTTTAGGTCTCCGAACCACTATTGTGTCTAAAACTTGTTCAAACTGCTAAAACTTGTCAAGAACACCTGGGGAAAAGGGTGAAAATTCCTATCTCGGGAGTAGAAGTAGACCGCAGGAGGTACAGTTTGAAAATTCGTTTCAGACCCATACCGATGGGGAGGGAGGGATTTTCGCAAAGTCTGAACGTCAGATTCAGATTGCGTTCCCTTCTCTCTTCATCCGACATTGTTCGCAAAATTCTAAAAGTCAATTTGCGTCGGAGACCAAGCTCCTCGGTGCTAACCGGAGTATTCTGGCAAGAGACCCCCACAGATTTCCACAGGGTTGCGTCCACGTCCACTACCGGCATTTATTTGCATTGCAAATAGAGTGAAAACTTTGTAGCCATTTTCTGAGTGGTGGAGTATTGTAAACCCCCATCCCTACTACCTCTGTTTTGCTTTTCAAAACCCTCCCACCCTCTCCTTCCTCATACCTATATACAAAGCATTGTAAAACCACCCTCGACTTTCCAGGTAAACTCGGTAACAACCTGCTCCGTACTAATGCTTGCAAAGGGTCATTTGCAAAATTGGCAGTTCTTGTCGAAGAGAGGAACTGGGAGAGAAAGCCGGAACTTGAAATTGTACTATTAAGCCACTCCGATATCTCCCCCTTTATTCCCATCCTCATCCTTGTAATCCAAATTGATACAGTAACATTTTCATTACTGACAGTCTAATCAGATAGGATACGTGCGGAATTTAAACTAGATTTTAACAGCGAAACATCTTCTCGAGTTGATTTGATTTAACTGAGAGATGACTTAAACTAACCAAAGTAAATTAATTGTTTTTTAAAGGAAACATTAGTAAATATGTAAATCAATGTAATCTAAATGTTTACATTTTAAGTAATTAATCTTATGCACTAAAGAATACTTGGTTACAGTCAATTTCAATTTAAGAATTATCTAATTTATGTATTCCAACTCTGAATACTCCCATTCATATTTGGTATTGGTTTAAGATATTTTTGAAGTGAAACTTCTTTAGCCTGCTTGGATGAAATTGACATTGGGAAACGAAGTTCGCTTTTCGAGACTCGTCCAAGTGAGACATTTTTGATGTGAAGTTGTGAGTTTTTATTTTAAGACACCACCAAGTGAGAGATATTTTATCAACTGCCGGTCTAAGTTGGCAGTTAATTTTCCTGTAAAAAAAGAGCCAGCGTGGCCGTGTGGGTTAAATTGCTTACCACGTCCATCACTGATTCATGAGCGGTATGAGATCGTGGGTTCGATTCCTCTCCGTGACGCTCTGATTTATATGGCTCACTATTGATCAAGTCATACTCGCTTCGGAGTGAGTTGGCTGGAACTCTCTACCAACGGGGCTAGTAAAAAGGGCCTAAGTGATGGCCTAATTGCTAGGATCGAACAAGTGGTTCGTCCTACCCGTCTAGTACTATTACTAGGTCCTTACTATTTCTACTACCTGTAAAAATCTTTCTCTGGACGAGTTTCGAATTATCGACCTCTGAATTTGAAGTCAGACGTGCTAACTAATATACCACGGGAGTAGATGATTTTTCTTATACGCAGAATAGAGATATATAAGCGTATTACACTCCTGCATTTTTATTTATTTTTTTTAAAAAAAACTTTACCCAAAAGATAATTATATTTTATTTTATATATATTGTTTATTAAATTTTTAACCAAATCTTTAAAATGGAAAAATGTTTACTGCAGTAAAAGGTTTATGTAATTCTAATTTTTGTATACTTATTTACAGGTTTGAAAATGTCCCAAAAAAGGACGAAATATAACCATAATTTTAAAAATCAAAAATGAATTAGTTTATTCTTTTTAATTTTTATAAAAACCCCTATTGACAGAAAACGAAGATATTATATGTATTAATTATACTATATTAATCTTATATTATATGTAGGAGGGAACACAAAAGCAACTTTTTCTAGAACTTAAGTTTCACTTCTAATGCGTGAGACTCTCATACATTTTTTAGGGTCCATAGGCAAAACCAAGGACCCTTATATTTTCCTGCGTGTGTCTGTCCGTCCGTCCTGTCGCGTGCTCTCACGGCTACACCTTTCATCCGATCACTTTGAAATTTGGCATGTATGTGTCTTATACCTGCCCACATATTTTAAAAATATAGCGACTTTAAAAAAATATTTTTAAAAAAAATCAGGGAAAAAAAACTTAAGGGTTAACATTTTTTTTTTTTTTTTTTTTTTCGACACCGTGAGGGGTATCATATTAAAGGGTACGTCGAGCTGATTACAAAAATATATAATTCTTTGGTTATAACTTTGATAGGGCGAGCGTAGGCATGTTTGAAGTGGGTGTGAAACGTGCCCCCCCCCCCCCTTCTATCTCGCTTATGTGAAGTGCAAAAAATCTGAAAAAATTCCTGAACATTCTTCGACCAAAAGTAAAGATACCACTTTTTGGAAATTTCGAAAAAAATATTATTTTATTTTTATTGACAAAATACGTTTTTTTTATAACTACAGTCTTTTCGATGTATTTATATGGTTGTAGTCCGGTTCAGTGGCAAATAATACTTTATCAGAGTGTGTTTTGAGAATAGCAGACCCTTAGAATAGTTCAAAGTAAGCTTTATAGCTTACTTAGTAGCATTTTAAAAAAACACTGTTTATACACTTTACAGTTAGACACTATATAGTGTGGCCTACGGACCCTCGCTGTGTGCTGACTAGCACACACTTGACCTGTTTATTTTTAATTACTAACAAAACATATTATTTGTTGGTCCAATTCTTCATTCTGATTAATGTAAAGACAAAACTTTAATATTATATACATACATAAAATTTGCTGTTTCATCCGATACATTTGTTGTAAGTACAATACGATAAAGTTCTCATGTTGAGTAGAATAATAATTGAAATTTAGTATAAGATTGTTGGGGATAAAATGGCAACCAATTACAATTTACAGATACTACCCGAATAAAGTAATGTAAATTATTTGGAAAAAAAAAAAATAAATAAATAATAATAATCTGCCATTGTAATTTTTAATAAAATGGTAAATCAATTTAACACATTGAGTTTTATTCAATATAATACATTTATATAATACATATCTCATCTGAAAGGATTCGAAGCTTAAAGTTTCCCTCCCGCTTTGGGAAGCAATTCATTTATGATATGACTCTTGTTCAACCCTACTTAATGCTCAATCTGGTAGAAACATTTTCAATAATACGGTAAATTTAAAATACAATAAAGATTTACGGCTTAATCGCATTATAGTCGTTTTCTTATTGTGTGCCTTAAAAAAGAGGAATGAATTCTTACGTATAATATTCAGCTATTCTTTTGCCGTGTTGAAAACAACATATGGTATATCGATTTTAGGAATAAACCCATTCTTACACGCAGCTTATACTTGTGTTTGTACCTTTAGAAATGCCAATGTTACAAAGAAGAGTCCCAGTCTTTGGATTTAGTATTCAAAATAATTTTTATTTTGATATATTATATAAGACTGTGTATCAAGTTACAAGGGTAATTTATTACCAAGTCTAGAAGAGGTAATACATCGGTCATATAAACCGGTCTTAAGAAATCAATCAAACCGCGTACATCTGTGGTCTTTGAGTAATAATTTAGAACGGTTTCCTCACCTTGTTAAATGCCTACGTCTAGTAATCTTACAGCTGCACCTAAAAATATCTGAATTCCTCAAATAAAAGGTCTGGATTTTCTTTTTAAAAAATTCTAAAGTAAGATCAAGATCTAGTGCGAAGTAATTTATCAGATTTAATCGTTCTTTGTGGAATCTTTATTCAGTTAAGGAGGAGTTGGAAAAGTGGTCACCATAGGTTTTAAAATGCCGTGCTTCACGATAATTTGTTTTACTTTGCTTCAGATCTGAGACAAGGGATATCTGAGACCAAGAAGACGATACCATTTATTTGGCAAGGACATGCAAACACTTAATCTTGAGTTGGTTAGGCGATGATATGATCCTGTCAACTTGACAACGAAATATGGGTTTAGGTTTTAAGATTCTTGATAAAAGATAGAAAATGTCACGGAATCATATTTAAAAAGTTTAAATTATATTTTGCTTTACACACTGTTTATCAGACAAGAATAGACTTGAGAACATTTAAACTTCAGAAAGATTTATCTATAATATAGTTAATCTCTATTCTATACTAAATAATAAGTATTTAGTATAGAGTGTACACATATAGTTAGCTTGTATTTTATTTAATTTTTAAGTTTTTGGTAGTCAAATTATAATTACTATTTACAAGGAGAGACAGACATAAATAAACACAACAATAAATAAATTGACAGACAAAAATAAATTGGTAGTGCGTGCTCTCACGTAAAAAGGGTTTCGTTGGTGTTGTAAACATGAAATGAACACAGTGTGGGGGGGGGGGGGGGGCAAAATTTGGATATTTTTTGACAAAATGGCGTAGAAAATTAAACGCTTTCCACAAGTGTTATATATTTTTGTAATCTACTCTTCAATACCTTTCACTTGATACCCCACTCAAAATTTAGAAAAAATATTTTTTTTCCCCGTGACAGCAATTAGCCGCCATCTTGGATTCCCAGTTAATCCGACCAAGTTGCTATTCTTATTTTTTCTTTGGCCCATCAGACCGCACATTTTGCATATTTTCCAATATTTTTAGTAACAGCGGAAATACGATTTTAGGGGGGGGGGGGACACGCAAAATTTCGATGTTTATAACAAAATCGCGCCGAAAATTGAACACTTTCCCTAAGTGGTATATATTTTTGTAATCTACTCTTCAATACCTTTCATTTGATACCCATTCAAAATTAAAAAAAAAAAAATTCGCATGACGTGAGTTATCCGCCATTTTGGATTTGAACAGCTGATAATTTTGAGTTCTCTATATTTTTCCTGTGTGCGCGTCAAAACGATCTTTAATATTGGAAAGTTTCACGTTTCTATCTCTTTTTATTCAAAAGTTATTGGAACCGTACAGAGTGACAGACAGACAGACACATGAACGAAACTGTAAGGGTTTTTTTTTGGTTTTACCAACGAAACCCAAAAAATGTTAGTCTCATCAAATAGGTGATGATAGAATCTTTTTCGGTCCTGAAATTCCAATTTTACATTTGAAGCTCAAGTTTAGGTGAGTGTTGTGCGCGAACTCTTAGGTGGCTTTCACGCCGAAGTAGCAAGTCGCAGGTTGCATGCGACCTAGAAACACCGGATTATCTAAGGAGTCAAGGTAATTGAACCAGCCGGCTGGTTCTCGAGTCGCACGTGCATCTTGCTTTCAGGATGCACGTCGCACTTGCATCTTCGGTATGCAGGCTCGTTTAATTATCTAGACTCCTTAGATAATCCGGTGTTTCTAGGACGCATGCTTGCTACTTGGGTGTGAAAGCCGCCATAGACGGATAACGCTGTCCAACGATCTTAGTCTGAGCGTTAGTAAAAGGATCAAGTATACCAAATTTCAACTAAATCGGTCAACTTTTACTCAAGTTATCGTCGGACACGTGAACGCTACTGACAGACAGACAGACAGACAAGATGCATAGCTTGTTGAATGTAAGAAGCTCGCATACACTCGCTTCAATTATGTATTTTAACTTAACATTTTTAAATGATGATGCCTTTATATAGGCTGTGAGCTGCATGCATTGAACAAAACATCTAATGTATGTGGAGAGACTACTTCCTTAATTCCATTAGCTTTTCCATATACAGGGTGGTCCAAAAGTCTCCCCCCCCCCCTCTTAACTTTTAAACGGTTTGAGATAAATTAATGAAACTTGGGGGATCTCTACCATGCAAAGGGAAGTTTGTTTTCATGCAATCACCCACTAGGGGCAACCATCCACTTTGCCCCCAGGCCACACAACTTCAAAATTTCAAATTGGAGTGTATATTTTTGACAGCATATTTGGATTCTACAGTGAAAAATAATAAACTTTTAGTTGAACTATTTTTTCTATCTCCAATATTTTGCCCCCTATAGAGGGGCGAAGGTATAAAAATGGTAGATTTTAGCGTCTGGGGGCAAAATGGTGGTTGCCCCTAGTTCGGGAGTGGATAATTTCACACTTCCCTTTACATGGTACAGATCCCCCAAGTTCCATTACTTTATTTCAAACCGTTTAGATTTTATAACGATCTAAGTGTTATTTTTTTACTATTTCGGAAGGGTTATTTCGCTATATTTGCCCCCCTGTAGGGGGCAAAATATTGGAGATAGAAAAAATAGTTTTAAGTAAAAGTTTATTATTTTTCGCTGTAGAATCCAAATTTGCTGTCATAAATATACATTCCAATTTGAAATTCTGAAGTTGGGTGGCCTGGGGGCAAAGTGGGTGGTTGCCCCTAGTGAGTGATTGCATGAAAACAAACTTCCCTTTGCATGGTAGAGATCCCCCAAGTTTCATTAATTTATCTCAAACCGTTCAAAAGTTAAGAGGGGGGGGGGAGACTTTTGGACCACCCTGTACTATGCAGCAATGAGTAACAATGAAGTAAAATACATGAAATACATGTGGGTATGTATGAAGAGTAATATGTATTTCTATTTGACTAATATTTGCTCTTGTATATCACACTGAATGAAATCATTAGTTTAGACACACAACCTCAAATATTAGTTTATATTTCTAAAGTTAAGAGATATAAAGAAGAAGAAGAGGAATGTTGTTTCTCCTTATAGAATCTCAACACTTATTCAATCAATTCCATCATTTATAATTTGTATCAAGGACAAATTCTTACATTCATAATTCTTTAATAGACAACTGATGCTAGCCCCCTTGTTTTCATGTAATTTAAAACTCACATCTGGAATTCATTTCTCAACGAAGACTGAAAAGAGATCGTTATAAAACTAAAAACATTCAAATCATATGTTTAAAATGACACGGCTAAGAAAGAATAAAATTTTAAAAAAATATATACACCATTTAAAAACGTCGAATAGATTTTTATAAAGAATTCTGATGTTGGCCAAAGAAAAAAATGTTTAATAATCTTTATTTTATTTTTTCTATAATAAAGTTAATTAAAAAAAATAGTGTGCCAATTAGTGTGGCACATAGCTTCCTCGCATTCTATCCGGTACTTTATTGATGCTATGCTTTTTACGACCTTATCTCTTCTCTAATTCCATCGAAGCTTACCGAAAGTAACAGAAACTGCGAGATCGTTCTGAAAAACTAATTTTTTTTTTCAAAAATTCCAAGACGGAAATCCGTTTCAGACATAATAAGAGAACATTTTTGGTTTCGTGTCAATGTAAGGTTCAACCTCCCGCACCTATTGGTTTATCTTCCCCTAGCGCACAAACATAAAATTACAGTTATAATATTTTAAAAAGTAATCTTCTAATTTTTAAGAAATTTGGATGATTTGTCGAAAGTATCTGCTGATATCCCCAGATTAATTTCAACCGGCTCCACTTAACAAATTGTGCTAAATTGATAAATACACGTAAAAATCTAAAAAAAAATGTTGACAGAATAATAAACGGGAGGGATTGTAGGTTGTAAAAGTATAAAATAATTTAAATATTTAAAATAAAACGCGAAGAAGCTAGTCCAGGAGATAGCGTGCAAAAAAGTGTCTGACTAACATCAAGCTAGAATTTTGTATACAAGTCAATCTTTTAGCGCCATTTAAGAATATGTGGTCGGCTAAGTTCGTCTGCGGGACATAGCTTGGCAATAGGCTTTTGAAAAAAACAAACCAGTGGAAAGCGGCCATGTCTCACCAATTATGGCGGACAATGTGATTTTCATGATCCTGAGTACAGAATTAGTTAGTAGACCAAGAATCAAGTCGATGTTATTTTCACACTTGATAGGTTAGTTATTCAAATATCACTAAAAATCAACGTGGTCACCTGTCAAGGGATAAACTAACATCAACTTGATTTTCGGTCTACTAACTAATTCTGTTCAAAGGATAATGAAAATCACATTGTCCACCATAATTGGTGAGACATGGCCGCTCTCCACCGGTTTGTTTTTTTCAAACTTCAAACGCATATTGCCAAGCTATGTCCCGCAGACGAACTTCCGACCACATATTCTTAAAAGGCGCTAAAAAACTGACTTGTATACAAAATTCTAGCTTGATGTTAGTCAAACACTTTTTTGCACGATATTTTCTGGAATATTATCTTTATTCATTACTTATAAAGTATCAAATAACTTCTTATTTCCCATCTTTCATTATTTTTAGGCTGGAAAATGGCTCGAGTAGCCGAAACGTTGCCACATCTCCTGGACTATATGGGCCATAATTATCGGCAGGGTATTTTAAATTAGTCAAATTATAACACTATAATAAATAATCCTCTTAAGATTCACACGGAGACACTATGGTCGAGCCACCAAGTTAAATCTAGAAAGTATATTGTCTCTTTATGACGGGGACGCCCCCGTGACCCCCACGTCACACCAAGTCACCCGTGACTTGGTGGCGCGGCCAACAGACTCACTCAAAAGAGTAAAGTGGTGATATCAGTTGTTACTGTCCAAAAAATCGCCATAGTTTTTTTTATTACAGACCACTTTCAACCATTTTGAAATTTGCTCTAACATTTATTAATCTTGATTTATATCGATTATATTAACTTACCAATCAAAGTAGTTTGACTTTAAAATTATCATTGCAGCACTTAAAGTTATAATCACTAATAAAAGTTTATATGGAAAATACTCTTATCACATTTCTACGTCTTTACTTCTCAAAAGAAATAATCGATTATACTTAAATGCTAGAAATGTTCTCGAACATTAATTATGATTACAAATCGATTTATATCGATTATATTAACTATTAATTAAAGTAGTTTGACAATTTAACAATTACTTTGGGACTTCAAGTTTAATTCGTAATAGAACTTTATAAGAAAACACTTCTTAAGAAATCATCATTTTAATTAAAAAAGTTCTCGGAAAATTTCGAAAAAGGAAATTAATAGTTTTAGATGAAATAAAGAACGAAGTGAAAACTAAGTGAGATGAGTGAGAAAGAAAAAAAAATAGAGAACTAGAAACCCCGAAAAAGACAAATTGCTTTTTACAACAGCTCGAAGAAATATCCCTTTTCACAATACTCAAACTAACATCCTCAGTGTTACCAATCCAAACTATAATAAATGGAGTTGAAAAGAGAGAGAAACAAAAAATTTCCCTAAAAATAAAAATACTATAAATCAAACCGGACTTTTTTCCATCCTAACTCCACCCCTCATTCTAAAATGCCCATTTCCTCGACATTTTCTTCCAAAATACTTGTGTGAGTGTGGTGACTAACTCTACAAAACCCTCTTTAGTCAATTTCGTTCACACAAAAAAAAGTTACAAATTGAAACTAATGAGAAAAAAATAATTCTACCACACATAGAACGGTTCTTTTTTTCCCGAAAGAGAGTATGAAAAAAAAACACTGAAAGAGAAAAAGCATTATCTAAAAATAGTAAGAAACAAAATATAAAATTCGAGAAAGATTAATAGTCTTTTTTATTTATTTTTTTGTGTGTTCACAGTATTAAATAAAATAGTATGTGATGGAGAACAGAATGAAATACAACGTCGTTTATTTATCTATATATTATTTTCTCTGACTTATATTATTTGTATGTAGTTTATCGTATTTTCTTATAAACCGGTGGGAAATATATATTAAGGCTAATATATAGCTGTATTAAATTATATAAACATGTATTTTCTACATATTTATTTCAACATTTTTTTTAAAAAAATGATTTAATAATATGAATCATTAATAATATAAACCTAAAAGATGTGTTTCTTTAGTTTCCATTATATTAATCAAGTAAAAGTAATGGCAAATCATGTCTGGCTTATTAAATCATTCATTAGTTTTTAATTAAAAAGGGAGGAAGACAAATAAAAATGTTCTCAGGTGCTAGTATTTGAACCACTTATCCTTTCATGTTGTGAAGGACTTCTACGTTGTGTTGCTACAATAGTGAAAGCTTTCAATTTAAATTTTATACAATAAAATAATTGAACGATCGTAAGTGAGATTCTTCATTTCAGAAGCTTGGAATTTAAAAGTTTGTGTGTTTCTTTTTGTCTAACGATGACGCGTAAAAATTTATCAATTTGAATGAAATTTGGCACACTGATACATCTCAGCATGCGTGGCACCAGCGGTTTTTAGAACATTTAATCTTATTATTTTCAAGCTCAATATGGTGGTCGACTAAAGATTTTTGTCGGCATGACATTTAATTGATCGTTTAAGAGAAGGGTAATAATACGCAACCATTATTTAAAAAAGAAAAAAAATCATTTTTGCAGCCATTTGAAAACAATATGGCCGAAGTGAGGGTGTTCAAAATAATTGTATGCTTATAAGGCATGTTGCAGTTAATTTTAAAGCTCTCGACGATTAGAGAAATAAAAAATAAATATTATGACAGTATTTTCAAACTGGGCACCGCAAGTGACCTGTTCATTTGTGTCCGTTAATATGTCAAGTTGTACAAGAAATTAATAATATTGTCCTTACATCCTAAATTTGCGAGTTCGGAATACAACGCATTACTTGTTATGACAATATTAATATTATTTAAGATACCCAAGACAGTTTATCTACTTTCTAAGCTAGCAATGACGAAGTTCCTTATGGCACGTTACAGCGTCTGGAGCCCGGAAGTGAATCCGAAAAAAAAACCGGTAACGAATTCGACCACTACAAAACCGACCACCAGAATTGGAATTTTAGGACGGGAAAAATTCTAATTTCGTTTATTCAAACAACTTTTATCAATACATTTTTTTTTTATTGAAACCAACACTGGCACCGCCATGAAGTGTTAAACTCGATAAAACTATTAAAGCGGACCTAAATGTTTAAAATAGAGAAAACCACTTTTTTACCGATATCTTACATTCCAACGTAACGATTTTAATAGAACTTCATACACATCGTCTAAAGTACAATTGAAACAAGCATGTAAAATTTCAACCTGATATAAGCAGAAGTTTTTGTGTAGAGATGTGATATATTTTATAATATTTTAAATGGACGTGAGGGCTAGGAATAGTCATGTTACCTCACTACTCGGCTCTTTACTACAATAATCCTCTTGAATTATCAACTCATAATGCTTAAAATTTTCCTTGTGGCGAAAAAAACTAAGCAATTTTGCTTTTTAAATTGCATTCGATTTGCACAAAAACTAAGTAGAATCATCTGGTGTCTAGAACAGAATTATTAAAAGTACTTACATCTAACGTAGTAAAACACACATCTGAATGGTTAAATTTCCACTTACCTGGAACACAGAACAAATAACATTAATATATTTTTATAACAATCTCTTTTTCATAACAGGTAATAAGTGATAACAGGAAAAAGGGTGAAGTTTTTCTAAAACAAAATTCTAAAAACTGCTCTTGTCACGCATGCTGAGATGTATCAGTGTGCTCTAAATAGCCAATAAAATTAACTCCTCCATTTTTCATAACTTCATTATTATTTGTCATAACTTCATTGTTATTATCATTTGTCATAACTGCATTATCATTTGAACATCTTCATTATCATTTGTCACCCCACATTTTTTAAATCGATCCCAGATTATGTTGGTATTTTGAATTGAAAAAGAAAATTCTTATAAACCTCAGGTAATATATTGATTGAACCCCCATATTGATTGACCTACCAGGTATATAATTTTTTTTTAAATTCCTTTTAAAGTATATATTTATATACTCGGACATTTTAACTAAGCAAATAAAATTTGCTTTGGAAGAAATTGAGATTTGGAAGAATTTATTTTAGTATAATAAATGATTTACGACGAGACAAGAGTGGACGGATTGAAATAGGTCAAAGCTATAAATGAGAATGACCTTTGACCTATGAAATATATATTTTATGATGGAAAATCCTTTGCAGACATCCACCATCAACCTCTTCAACTATGGATAAATATTGTCTAATGAATCTCCAGTGGGTAAGAGGGAATATATTTTGAAAGGAATATTTTTATTTCTATTGAATTTTTTCAGCCAGTAATAATATATTAATCTAACCCAAGACCAAACCATTTTTATAAGAAGTAACTTCTTTTTTTTATTATGGAATTCAATTTATTCTCTACGACAAAGTTGTATAGACTTATAACTACTAAAAACATTTTCAATAGAGGAATAAAATATTAAACATTTTTAAATAAAAATCTTAAAAACTTAAGAAGTTTGTGAATTTTTTAAGATTTCATATTTTCACTAAATTACTAAATATCCAAAAGTGGATCATAATAATTATTTCCGTTCCATACATTAAAACATTTCTTTTTACTTTTCCTCATCTATAGAAGGAAAATTATTGTTTTCACCCAAACATTTTGTTTTTTCGAAATTTCAACTGAATTATCCGTTTTGGGTGTTTTTAAGAGACCTCCTGAGTGGTTTTCAGCATGACTTTTGTATGTACGTATGTGTGTTATCATCGTAGTGCCCAAGGTATTTAACCTAGAGAGTTGTTATGCCGACCAGAAAATCAACATTTTCCGCCATCTTAAACCCAGTTTGATGAATGAGCAAAAATTAATAAAAAAAAAAAAAAAAGTTGTCCGATCGAGTTGAAATTTGGCACGAATGTAGTTCCTCTGTATGACAGACAAATCCACTAAATTTAATTTTGATATTGGCCACCATTTTGAAGTTATCTATTTTTTAATAATAATTTGGTTGTATAATATATTGTGAATTAGTATTGAATCTATATCTTATATTAAAAGTGTATACAATAAATATATTCGTCAATAATATTGAGCGTCGACACCTAATATTGAAAGGTTGCAGGATATATTATGTAAAAATATTGAGCGAAAATTTAATTTTGCTTCCGATTTTAACGAAGGTAACGAAAGCTAAGTGATTTTATGTCTCAGTTATATGTTTCTGAAATTCAGGGAACATATTTCGTGCCGTGTCGGTCTGTCGGTCTGTCAGTCGGTTTGTCTGTCTGCCTGTTGCTTAAATTGTTCGAATCAACATATCTTAAAAAATACACGTCTGATTTTAATGAAATTTGGATGTTAGGTCACAATTTGCTTATTGTTGTTTGCATTTAAGTTCAAACTTTCTATGCCCATTTGTTTCTCTTCCACATGCGCACAAACATACATTTATTTACACCTATATCTTCCAAAGTACAAAACTGATTTTTATGAAATTTGAATGGTTTTTCAAAGGAAGCTCATAAATTTCCCCAGATTAATTTCAACCGCCTAAGCTATTTAAATATTGCTAATTTGAGGTTTTAAAAGCATAAAATCATTTAAGTATAAAACGAAATAACGAAATAGGAAGCGAGGAAGCTATGTACCACACTAATTGACAGACTATAAAATTTAAATTATATTGGAAAAACTTAGTAATAAGAAGTTGCTCCTTTAAAGCTTCTCAACTGGCACATTGAGTTGTGGCAATTCAAGTTGATTAAATTTTCTAAAGCAATTTTGAGTTGTATTTTAGAGTTTTCATCTAATTCATTGTGAATTGACTTCAGGGATGACAAGTTGCATAGTTTGTAGTTGATACTTGTTTAAGTGTGAAAGCCGACTCTTGCAATTCTAGTTTCACCAATTTATAGATTTCAAGTCATTTTTTAGGTTTTAATTGACTATAAACTAGAATAAGAAGAGTCAGCTTTCACACTATAACAAGCAACAACAAGAATGAAGCAAGTTGTTATCCCTGAAGCCAATTTTTAGTGAATTAGAAGAAACACAGCTTTCACACTAAAACAAGCAACAACAAGAATGAAGCAAGTTGTTATCCCTGAAGCCAATTTTTAGTGAATTAGAAGAAACACAGCTTTCACACTAAAACAAGCAACAACAAGAATGAAGCAAGTTGTTATCCCTGAAGCCAATTTTTAGTGAATTAGAAGAAATACAGCTTCCAAACTAAAACAAGCAACAACAAGAATGAAGCAAGATGTTATCCCTTAAGCCAATGAAGTGAATTAGAAGAAATACAGCTTTCACACTAAAACAAGCAACAAAAAGAATGAGGCAACTTGTTATCCCTTAAGCCAATGAAGTGAATTAGAAGAAATACAGCTTTCACACTAAAACAAGCAACAACAAGAATGAAGCAAGTTGTTATCCCTGAAGCCAATTTATAGTGAATTAGAAGAAACACAGCTTTCACACTAAAACAAGCAACAAAAAGAATGAGGCAACTTGTTATCCCTGAAGCTAATTTTTAGCAAATTAGAAGAAATACAGCTTTCACACTAAAACAAACAACAACAAGAAAGAGGCAACTTGCTATCCCTGAAGCCAATTTATAGTGAACTTATTAGTCGAATTATGATTACAAGTAGATAACACTAAATTATAGATTCTTTTTTATCTTTCATATCCGATAATAAATGTTAAATGAAATGCAGAAGAGTTGCTGGTTTCAGGCCTCCTCGTTTCTCCAGTCTTTACAGTGGGATAATTATTTTTTGTTTAAGTTTATTGTCACCGGTCATCGTCCCACGTTCTAACCAGGGCCGTGTTGTTCCCACACGCTACTATATTTTTCTCACAATAGACCCTGTTAAAAAGGGAGACCTTCCCTAATAGTGTTTTGACTTCCTACAATGGTCGTTTTTTTGAACAGAGAGTGAGAGAGAGAAAAAAAACCACTTTTTCCTAAACCATCAAAACATTCTATTGACACTGACACAAACTGTAGGTAGGAGGGAATCTAATGTGAAAGAGAGTCGAGGATAATTACAGTGTTCATAGTTTAGCTTGAAAGAATCGCTTAAGTTGAATAGATAGCGCTATTAGCTCTAGTGATAAAGCAGGAGGAATAACACCTACTAACTATTAATTAATTATAAAATCATTTATAACTTTAAGTAATTAACTTGTATAACTAACTTTTGTTAATTTTATAAAGATTAATAGAAAACTATAAGAACCTATATCAATTAATTAAAACTTAATTAATAACTTTAAGAATAATAAAATATAATTATTAACTTAAAGAGTGAAACATAGATAATTGTCTATTTTAATTGTTAAAATAGGTATAAAGAAATATAAAATAACCTTTAACTATTAATCAAATACATATATAGCAAATTATAACTTTATGAATGAACCTACTTGTTTGCTTATTTTTCGAAGAAATAGCAGGTATATAAAAACAATAACAACGTTCATCTATCAATTAGTTGTAAAAAAATTTATAACTTTATGAATGAACTTACTTGTTTGCTTATTTTTCGAAGAAATAGCAGGTATATAAAAAACAATAACTAAATTCATCTATCAATTAGTTGTAAAACAATTTATAACTTTATGAATGAACTTACTTGTTTGCTTATTTTTCGAAGAAAAAGCAGGTATATAAAACCAATAACTACGTTCATCTATCAATTAGTTGTAAAACAATTTATAACTTTATGAATGAACTTACTTGTTTGCTTATTTTTCGAAGAAATAGCAGGTAAATAAAAAATTATAACTATACCTTTATCTATCAATTAAGTTATAAAATATTTTATCATTTTACAGAAACAAAACTTGTTGTTTTATATTACAAGAAAAACAGTATAGTTATAAAGAACATGATTAAGTACCCGCATGTTATTTAAACATAATTCAATTCGAGGTTGTACCACCATTTAATTCAACTAGTCTAAAATATGTTTTAGAATCACGAATAATTCAATATTAATTTATTTTCTATTACGTACATACTTTTTTACTAATTTAAAATAAATTTTTGTTTAGTAAACAACTTATTTAAGTAATATATGCTGGTATCGGTAAAAAAGTGGACAAATTCTGTAGATGGGGGAATAGAGAACCTCTCCTGCCGTCAGTACACTCTCGGGCCGAGATAAAGCAACACATCTGACGAGGCCCGTAAAACCTCAGCTAATTTTGGATGGGTGGCCCACTTTTGTGGATGATCGGGATCTATTTCCCTCTCGCTTCGCCTTCTTTTGACTCGTGCCACTGACTTGGACCCAGGCGGGACCTAAAGAAGCCAAGGCGAGGCGAGAGCAAGCAAGTGCATCTAAATCACTCCCGCGTTCGGCCCCTCTCGCCTCATCTTCCTTTGACTCGTGCCACTGACTTGGATCCAGGCGGAACCTAAAGAAGCCAAGGCGAGGCGAGAGCAAGCGAGTGCATCTAAATCACTCGCCTAGTCGCGGCTACAGTGTACTGCCAGCATAAAGGCTGAAATACATATGCTAGTAAAAGCATCCCAGTGGCGAGTAACTGCTGCAGAATTTGTTTACATTTTCCAGTGATACAGCATGCATTTATCATCTGGATGATCAATCATGTTCGAGCTATTAGCACAAGGCACGCTGTATCAGTTTCCCCACTCCTCGAATCGTGACATTGGCGAGACAAAAATCAAACCTTGCGCTATTTACTCACATGATTTTTTATGTATACACTCAGAACTCAGAGTAACATTCCTCTGCTCGCTGCTCGCATGGTTTTGAGTGAGTTACTAGCAAGTGTTCTTGCCCCTTTCAATTGTGAGGTGTAGTTGAGGAGCCTTTGGCAAGGGTCGGAAATACTGACACAGAAATGAGAACTGGCGAAACGAGAATGCCCAAGGGAAAGTGAAAACGCCATTTACACTCTCCATACTTGCCGACTCTCGGATGGTCTCGCCAAAAGTGTGAAGCCTGCTTTAGACTTATTTATTACTGTTAATAAATTAATGCTATATATTATAATATTAAAGGGGGGGGGGGGATAGTTTAAGAAAACAATTTCAGGACAAAAATCGACATGTCAAACAATAATAAAATATCCGAAAATTGAAAAGCAAGAACAGTTAACAGTTCTGAATGTTGAGTTGAGGAAAAAAACTGAGAGAACAAATTGAAATAAAAAACAAAATACAAGGAGGAAAAAACAAATCACGTTGCAGTTGTTATTCGACAGCGAATTGGAAATTGAATAAATTATTACTGGAGTTTGTAGCTCTGACATGCAGAATGGTAACAGAGTTCACTCTCTCACTCTTCGGGTGCCCTGAAATGAAACAACAACCGTTTTTATTCCTTCGTTTTTCCAAAAACGACACATGTTTAATATCAAGTTACAAGCTTTAAGTCTGAAGTTTAACAGAATAACAACCCATTTCAAACTGTGCTGAAAATGAAAACCAGTAACAGTAGTGTTTCCCTTCACCTCGGACACTGGAGTCAAATTAAAAAGTGGGAAAACAATCTTAGTAACTTATAGTTTGATTTTTATTTAACATCCAATTTACAAAATAGTAATATTTTAAAGCATTATGAAAAACCTAGTGGCAATTTGTTTAACTATTTATAAGTCAACTATGTTGCTAGAACTGTTTTACTGTATGACTTTTAGAAGAAATTAGGTGGATATATATGTAAATATGTCAGTAAGAGTATCATATAAATTAGAAATATCAACTCTGATTTAAATTAAAAATCTAATTAATGAAGTTAGACAATAAATAAGTGGTATAGAGTTGACATTGTCAACTTTCTTTTATTTTTTGATACAGGCATATATAGAATTATGATGACGCACAAATTAAATTTTTAGATTTCGAGTTTTACACTGCCTCCCAAAAACTCTAAAAATTCGGGATTTTTTTTTTATCAAAACAGTTCCGCGATTTACGTAAAAATATTTTGAATCAATCCCGGCGCGGGAGTGTATTTTTCACTGTCTGTTTCCCGTAGTAAATAATAATTATAATTTGATTTAGATTAAAATTCAGTCCATTTAAATAAAAATTACCCATATAAGTTGTTTTCACGGGAAAAATTAAGTTTTTAAGTTACCGCAATAAAAATATTAGTCCTCGCTCAAAACCGAAACCGTAACACCATGTATACAAATAACTGTTAAACACTTAATTATTTTTTTCGTTTTGATTTTATCAGAGCCAGTATCAAACATAGTATTTGTTTTTCCCTGCCTCACAAGTTTAAATAGAAGATACATTAATACTAATGTTAGATTTAACTCGAAGTAAAATTAATAAAAAAGTAACAAATATTACCTGCATTACAAACTTACTACAGAGGCATGCCAGTGTTTTCGCACCAAATTTATATAATCTTTTGCGAGAATACACTAGGAACATAGATATAAAATACTATAATAAGTTTAAAAAAGAAGTAAAAAATTGGCTACAAACGGCAGAATCACAAGAAATACAGCATTTATATGATTTAGGTGTGTTTATGTATGACGTATAGTTAAGTATTTTTTATAGTCTAGTATTTTTATATACTTATTTGATTTACTAACCTTTGTTTTACTTTTTGATTACTAACCTAAATAACATGTTTAAAATAATATTATTTTTATTTATAACCTCAACTCTAGGTGATTGTAATTAAAATAAATAAATAAATTAATTAATTGATTAATAAACTAAACAATTAAGATAAATAGATTAAATAAAATGAAACTGTATTTTACAACAACAATTCTTATATTAGATATTTAATATGTGAACTCGGGCCTCCTGTTTCAAGGTTTTCCTTCTTGGAGGCTTTTGGATCTTTATATTAATTTGTTATATTCTAATTATTTATGTCAGCAAGTGTAATTTATAATTATTTTATGTGAATTGGTAAAAATGTTTTAAATAAATAAAATAAATAAATAAATAAATAAAGATATTAATAACAAAGGGAGGAAGGGATTTAACAAAAACCCTTAAACTTAATGATGGGTTGGGGACCCTTAACTTCATAAATGGGTTTAATTATAAGATAATTCAATTTGATATAATTAAATTTAAATTCTGTATCACATTTTATGTGGGAAAGTATTGTTTGTTTTATTTATAATATAGTTACTTATGATAGAATAATCCTGGTGGATAAAATAACTTAATAAAATAAAGTAATTTATTAACAATCATCCCATTAAAATATTTTAAAAGGCTAAAATCTATGAAATGTTGGCATCCTATAGATCAATAATAATAAAAAAGTATAAATTCGTCAATAATATAATATATTAGATTTTAATTTGATTTACATTTTTGAAATTTGGATTTTGAAAGTCTTTTTAGTTTATATTGAAAAGACGTCGAGTTATAAATACATTAGGGTAGTGAGATTGTCTTTTGAGACATATAATCTTCAAAGTAAAGCTTATATTGTAATTGAATATCAGGCTTTATAATAGACAAAATTAATGTAATTTAAAATTAAAAGAACTGATAATTTGACACAATTTGGTTTCTAACATAAAAAGCTTCTGTACTATGGACCGCAACAAAAGTATAATAAAAGGTACTAGTACAGGAAGCAAATTATTTTTTAACCCTTTAAAAAATAGACAAAAGAAGAATATGTTATATTAATATAGTTTTCTATACAATAAAATATACTACTAGTTTTGTGAACAGTAGCTATCACTTCCAAAAGAAAAAAAAAGAAAATAATAATAATAAAACCAAATACATTGATGTAATGACTTTAAGGAATATCCATGCTAAATTTCAAGAAAAAAACAACACTATATATGCATATCGATTTTAATGACTTCAAGGAATATCCATGCTAAATTAAAAAAAAAAAAAAACACTATATATATGCATATAGATTTTAATGACTTCAAGGAATATCCATGCGAAATTTCAAGAAAAAATAAGAATATTTTTGAAATTTAAAAATAAAAAAAAAATAACAATAACTAATCCATAAGTAAATTTTTATGACATCAAGAACCATCCATGCCAAATTAAAAGAAAATCGAACAACGCGGATGGTCGTCACAGAGTAACAAACATACACAGACGAAATGCCAAACGGTCTAGTCTACAGTGGAAATGTCTAAACATAGACCTCGCTCTCTCTGCTCGGTCAATTAAAATATAGGTTTTTTCAATAATTAATATAGAATTTATGGACTAAGGGACCTAAGGTATCGTATGAAGCCTTTAACCGAAAACTGTATTTTTTTTTAATATAGTCAGTGTACGTAAAGAAAATTATAGGGAAAATAATAGGGGACCTCTTTGATTTGGAGTGATATTTGACTAACTAACCTATTAAGTGACGAACTATTATCGACCTGATTTTTTATCTACTAACTAATTTCGTACTCAAGATCATGAAAATCGCATTATCCACCAAAAAAGGCGGGATTTGGCCGCTATCTACCGGTTTGTTCTTTTCAAATGCCTATTGCCAAGCTATGTTCCGCAGACGAACTTAGCCGTCCACATATTCTTAAAAGACACCAAAAGATTTACTTATACACAAAATTCTAGCTTGATGTTAGTCAGATAATTTTTTCCACGCTATCTCCTGGACTATAAAGCTTATCAGAATATATATATTTAAAAAAAAAAATACGCAATTTGAATAAAGACTAAAACTGCTACACCTCACAAAAACAATCCAGAATTGGTTTTTTCACCAACTAAAACGGATTTGTGTTTATTTTTCTTCGCGCCACTCACAGAAGCAAAACTCAGAATACATTTTCATTTTCTCATTACTCCATTCAATTAAAATCAGGTCAGTGTAAATGAATCTCGTATAATGAAAAAGAAAACGAGAGTAAAGAGGAATTCATCTCTGTTATTCACAGAATCAACAATATCAGGATTTTACTCACAGAGCTAAATAAATAATCGTATTCAGACCTTTATATGTATGTATAATGTAGATATATCAATTTTAATTAATATTATGTATTTTCCAGTTTTATAAGTTAAAATGAGGTTCTCATTAATTAGCAGGGTTCTAAAATTATACTATATGTTCGAAAAACAGAATATATCATTGTTAGGATGACAAAAATGTTTGATAATTATATTGAATTTGGAAAATTGCTAATTTTAGTTTGTATGTTCAGTTCAAATATAATTCTAATTCAATCTAATTAAATTTATTAATGACTGATATAATCATCCTTATTTCAATTTATGTTACGTCCTTACATTTTTTTACTTTTTATTGTACATAAATAGAGAAAGTATTGCAATGACCCGAGTTAAAGTTTCTTTCAAAGAAATTTGAGTGCGAAGAATCAATGGAACCGAGAAACGTTAGTAGTTTACGTAAAAAAACGGTCCGAGACAACTCAGACTAACTTCTCATATAATCTCGGTCCTAGATCCCAGAAAACATAAATATATTGTTATCTATAAAGACAGATATGCGTGTCTATCTGCTAGCTGTGACTATGAACCCACCTTTATGAGGTTATATAGAAGCTTCCAAGTGAAGTAAGAGTCCCACCCGGTACTACCGTCAACTCCAATCATCCATTTAAACTAAAAACTCATCATTAAATATTCATTGCATTAAGCTCACTTCAATGATAAAACTAAGCTATGCTGAGTAAATATATTATTTAAAATGTGTTCAACAGGTGGTTGTTTACTTTTTTCGATTTTCAAATAAATCAGATTAATTTTAATCAATATCTCGGAATTTTTCCGTTTAAAATTTAATTTATTTCCGGGAAAACGGCTTATATTGTTAGATTCGTATTTATTGTGGAAATCATTTTCGAGAAATAATTTTTTCACGTTTTACAGAGTCTTTGTGGCGATAGCGCCCCCAAATTTGAGGCTAAAATCATTTCTCGATTTCGCCTCGGGGTATGATTTTTCTAAACATGACGACAGACATTTTTTAAAACCTTTTTTTGGACTCAGGGACCTCAAAACGTGAAAATCCATCAAAATCTCAAAATCGAATTTTCACGCCATCACAATACTTCCTCTTTAAATGAGAAAGTAAAAAGAAAATCCCGTTTTTTCTGTGTATTTTTGAACAAATAAATAAGTACAAAATAATGCTAGAAATAAATAAAATAATACTTAGAAATAAATAAAATAATACTATGAAATAAAATATTAAAAATAATAAAAACCAAAAAAGATAAAGGTATTAATTTAAAATATATATATATATCAGATATTAGTACGAGTTATACTGTCTATTTTAGTACAGTCGCGATGTTTACTGCTTAAGAAGAAGTAGTTTTATTAGTACTAAAACTAAGACTGGTTTAGCAATGAAATATTTAACTACTTCGCTCCAATAAAATAGCGAACGTAGTAAAATAAAAGGGAAAAATAGAGTACTTTAGTAGAGTAGCGTTAAGCTGTAAAACGTGATTACACAACTCCCTTCTCAGCTATTTTAAAAGCTCTTTATAAACAACATATTCTTTTAAAAAGTAGAGAAAAGTATTTTTTTGAGTAATAGAAAATTACCTTATATTTATTATTTTAAAACGGATGAAGGTGAAGAATATAAAATAAAGATAAATTTTATTGAAAAATAATTAATTTTAAGCCTCGTCTAGACTGTCAAATCGAATATCGAGGGAACGAGCAGAGCCTAGTTCTCTACGCATGCCTTGTCTGAGATGCGCATGCGCACGTTAGACTGAGCATGCGCAGAGACCAATGCACGTTGAGATGCGCAGGCGCACGTTAGACTGGGCATGCGCAGAGACCAATGCTCGGCTTATTTCCTCTGTTCGGTTTGACAATCTGGACGAGGCTTTTAAAGAAAACAAATATTTTATTCAAGAATATTAAATCAAAAAAATTAAAATTCAAGAATTTTAATCTTTATTAAATCGTACATTAAAGTTAGCTTATAAATTGCTGAAGTTATAATAAGGCTTACTACTCTTAATTTATAATACGACTTTCTAGTCAAAGGATAAGATAAATCAAATTTAACTAGTAACATTATAAAATTTGAATGGTCAAATTTAATGGAACCACAATCCATTTGCTTAAATTCTTCCATTGCAGAGGCGCAATACATTTTGTTTTGTTCTAGTGATCTTCAAAAAGGCATTTACTTCAGCAATGTATCATGATTCTGAGACATGCTCAATAAATAGAGAGATTTGTAAAATTGCACATTCAAAGTTCTTTAATGAAGTGGAAAAAGAAGATAATTTTATTTATCTTAGCGTCCTTCTTTATATGAACTTAAAAATAAATTAATGTTAACCAAGCTGTCTGTAAAATAAGATCATTAGGATTCCTAGATTATCATAATAACCTATTATGGGTACTTCATTAGATTGTTCTTCCCTTATTAAAAAAAAACAGAGGAGTAACAATCTAAAGAAGGTGTACGGAATGGTCTTCTTTAGACTGTTACTCCCCTTATAGAAACAGGAGCGTAATATTCCTTGGTCCAAAAGAACATTGGACTAAACATCCCTTTTCCTTTATAGTTTTTCTTATAGTCAGTCATTAATATTCTATAACAACATAGGGGAGTAAAATTCTAAAGAAGTACCAACCTATGTTCCATTATAATAACTGCTCTTTAAAGGAAGTAAGCCGTAAGCCAGTTTTGTACCACCAATAATATCTTCTTTTATCATTATCCTAAAAAAATGCTTTTCTGTCTAGTTATGACCATGTATTATGATCTTTACGAGTTGCCTAAAATATGTATGGTTCAACAAACCAATGGAATATATTTTTTTATGAATCACTTGTTATTCCTGCCACCTTTTTCTCTGACAAGAGTTATTGTTCGTTTATTCCAAACTATATTTTACTCGACTCGTTCGCAAATTGATCGTCCATCAATACGTTTTTATTGCGAATGTGGGATAAGCTGACAAGAACTGTACCTAATTAAGTTTAAGATTATTATTTAATAAAAATCATTGACATTAATTGATCATTAATGTCTTCTTATCATCTTAACTTATTTTCCCATTATGTTTTCTAATCGTCGATCATGTTTGCTCCTTATAGTTTTGACATGATATTATTTCTAACCTGCCTAAAGCAAGATATAAAAAGAAGAATGTTTTTCTCTTGGAGGACTGTTAGAGTTGCGAAGAGATCGATTAATCATATAAACTCCCGAACCGATTTGGAATTAGCAAGGCGATGATCAATGAGTTATGTTCTTATAATGGCGCCTCCCCTCTACCGACTCTTTGGAACATAGAACATACAAGAGGAAAAAAAAGGAACATTGAACACGAGACAAAACAAGGTCCCTATCAAACGGACTAAGCCTTTAAATATACTAACGATTCAAAAACCCATAACCCATAAGACATTCCAAGAATGATCTATAGCCTTTTGTTTGTACTATGAACATAACAAACACCTGTAGAGGAAATACAATCGCGCGTTTCGAACTCCGTTAGAAAACTTATATACCTCCGGAGTTCTTGCCCTCTTAATAAATAACACAAACAAATGTACTAGGACCTTAAGGGTATCATAAAGGAGTCGAAATATTGTTTAACGAGCCACTCCCCAGATAAACACCCGAAAAGCAACCGTCTATATTAAAGATGCAGCGTTCGAATACCTGCATAAGAAACTTCATAAATTTTGTTTAAATTTAAAATTTTAACATTTCTCAGTTTCAAATCATAACTTATTCCGATAGTTAAAACACCTTTTTTGTTGCTCGATAACCTGATTTATCAGGAATGTACAAGAGATTATCGGGGATTTACCAGGGTATTATATTATGTTTGAATTATAGAAAAGCTCACACATATTTATAGATCAAGTTTGTGCTTTATCGTTCCGAGGAACAACACATCTGAGAATTTATGGCATACAAATTGTTTCACTCAAAGTCAAAGCTACAATTGTGTCGGATGTTCATTCAAAGAGCTTACAGTTCACCTTCGTCTTGGACCAGAATTCCGAATGTGTTTGATTCAGAAATAATCTCTAAGACAAAAACGAAAGTCACCATTAAGGGGAATTAAAATAATCTTTAGGATTTTAATAATCAAAAACGGATTTTAGGATTTAACGATCAGATAAAAGGAAATAATTGAAAACAAAAATGTTCAGAAAAGAATGAAAAGGAATAAACATCAAGGAATCTCAAAGTTATCAAGTTTTTGTGATTCGAAAATTAATTGTAAATAATTATATCTTAATTTAAATCAAATTATAATTATTATTAACTACGGGAAACAGACAGTGAAAAATACACTCCTGTGCCGGGATTTGAACCACGGGCCTCTATATTTCCAGTATAGCGCTCTTCCATCTAAGCTACGCAGGAGAATGATTTTTCACTACCGTAATCGATAACTAGTCCCGAATCCAAGCTTTAAATATTCATATACATTTAGACAGTCAATATTTATGACATTAGAACTAAACCAGAATTAACGCTTATAATTATAAAGTACTCAATTAGTACCTGTACCTTGTACAATCAATTCGAAATTCAATTTTTTAAGTTTTTGGTAGTTTTCATACTACGGAAAGTTAAATTTTAATTTAAATCAAATTATAATTATTATTAACTACGGGAAACAGACAGTGAAAAATACACTCCTGTGCCGGGATTTGAACCACGGGCCTCTATATTTCCAGTATAGCGCTCTTCCATCTAAGCTACGCAGGAGAATGATTTTTCACTACCGTAATCGATAACTAGTCCCGAATCCAAGCTTTAAATATTCATATACATTTAGACAGTCAATATTTATGACATTAGAACTAAACCAGAATTAACGCTTATAATTATAAAGTACTCAATTAGTACCTGTACCTTGTACAATCAATTCGAAATTCAATTTTTTAAGTTTTTGGTAGTTTTCATACTACGGAAAGTTAAATTTTAATTTAAATCAAATTATAATTATTATTAACTACGGGAAACAGACAGTGAAAAATACACTCCTGTGCCGGGATTTGAACCACGGGCCTCTATATTTCCAGTATAGCGCTCTTCCATCTAAGCTACGCAGGAGAATGATTTTTCACTACCGTAATCGATAACTAGTCCCGAATCCAAGCTTTAAATATTCATATACATTTAGACAGTCAATATTTATGACATTAGAACTAAACCAGAATTAACGCTTATAATTATAAAGTACTCAATTAGTACCTGTACCTTGTACAATCAATTCGAAATTCAATTTTTTAAGTTTTTGGTAGTTTTCATACTACGGAAAGTTAAATTTTAATTTAAATCAAATTATAATTATTATTAACTACGGGAAACAGACAGTGAAAAATACACTCCTGTGCCGGGATTTGAACCACGGGCCTCTATATTTCCAGTATAGCGCTCTTCCATCTAAGCTACGCAGGAGAATGATTTTTCACTACCGTAATCGATAACTAGTCCCGAATCCAAGCTTTAAATATTCATATACATTTAGACAGTCAATATTTATGACATTAGAACTAAACCAGAATTAACGCTTATAATTATAAAGTACTCAATTAGTACCTGTACCTTGTACAATCAATTCGAAATTCAATTTTTTAAGTTTTTGGTAGTTTTCATACTACGGAAAGTTAAATTTTAATTTAAATCAAATTATAATTATTATTAACTACGGGAAACAGACAGTGAAAAATACACTCCTGTGCCGGGATTTGAACCACGGGCCTCTATATTTCCAGTATAGCGCTCTTCCATCTAAGCTACGCAGGAGAATGATTTTTCACTACCGTAATCGATAACTAGTCCCGAATCCAAGCTTTAAATATTCATATACATTTAGACAGTCAATATTTATGACATTAGAACTAAACCAGAATTAACGCTTATAATTATAAAGTACTCAATTAGTACCTGTACCTTGTACAATCAATTCGAAATTCAATTTTTTAAGTTTTTGGTAGTTTTCATACTACGGAAAGTTAAATTTTAATTTAAATCAAATTATAATTATTATTAACTACGGGAAACAGACAGTGAAAAATACACTCCTGTGCCGGGATTTGAACCACGGGCCTCTATATTTCCAGTATAGCGCTCTTCCATCTAAGCTACGCAGGAGAATGATTTTTCACTACCGTAATCGATAACTAGTCCCGAATCCAAGCTTTAAATATTCATATACATTTAGACAGTCAATATTTATGACATTAGAACTAAACCAGAATTAACGCTTATAATTATAAAGTACTCAATTAGTACCTGTACCTTGTACAATCAATTCGAAATTCAATTTTTTAAGTTTTTGGTAGTTTTCATACTACGGAAAGTTAAATTTTAATTTAAATCAAATTATAATTATTATTAACTACGGGAAACAGACAGTGAAAAATACACTCCTGTGCCGGGATTTGAACCACGGGCCTCTATATTTCCAGTATAGCGCTCTTCCATCTAAGCTACGCAGGAGAATGATTTTTCACTACCGTAATCGATAACTAGTCCCGAATCCAAGCTTTAAATATTCATATACATTTAGACAGTCAATATTTATGACATTAGAACTAAACCAGAATTAACGCTTATAATTATAAAGTACTCAATTAGTACCTGTACCTTGTACAATCAATTCGAAATTCAATTTTTTAAGTTTTTGGTAGTTTTCATACTACGGAAAGTTAAATTTTAATTTAAATCAAATTATAATTATTATTAACTACGGGAAACAGACAGTGAAAAATACACTCCTGTGCCGGGATTTGAACCACGGGCCTCTATATTTCCAGTATAGCGCTCTTCCATCTAAGCTACGCAGGAGAATGATTTTTCACTACCGTAATCGATAACTAGTCCCGAATCCAAGCTTTAAATATTCATATACATTTAGACAGTCAATATTTATGACATTAGAACTAAACCAGAATTAACGCTTATAATTATAAAGTACTCAATTAGTACCTGTACCTTGTACAATCAATTCGAAATTCAATTTTTTAAGTTTTTGGTAGTTTTCATACTACGGAAAGTTAAATTTTAATTTAAATCAAATTATAATTATTATTAACTACGGGAAACAGACAGTGAAAAATACACTCCTGTGCCGGGATTTGAACCACGGGCCTCTATATTTCCAGTATAGCGCTCTTCCATCTAAGCTACGCAGGAGAATGATTTTTCACTACCGTAATCGATTAATAATAATTATAATTTGATTTAAATTAAAATTTAACTTTCCGTAGTATGAAAACTACCAAAAACTTAAAAAATTGAATAATTATATCTTAAAATTAATTAATATTAATTGGCCATTTTCAGTGATAAAATCCGGTTAGATAACGGTTCACAAAAAGAAAAAGAAAAAAAATATCTGCGAACCATGGCAGCGTAATGATTTTACACGTGCCACTTTAATCCAGAAATAAATTAAAATTATAAAATCTTTTATATCTTTGCTTACCCTTTTAGAATATTTTCAGAAAAAAAACATTATACCCTGACAAACTTCAAATTTTATTTATTTTGTAGGTGGATCCTTGTTCGAATAAAAAATTATTTACATAGTTTCACTCTAGCCAACGTTTCGACCTTACTGAGTTAGATCATAGAATATTCAAATTATATATTTTTTGAAGTTTTTGTATCACGGCCAATTTTAAATCTGTGAATGAGACATAATGTGATCTCTGTGATGTGAAAAGGGACCGTAGTCAAACCTTTGATGCTTTAAAGTTATGTGAGATAACTTTTACAATGAACCCAATATGACATACAATATGATCGAACAAGCAACCCAATGTATGACTTACAATATGAAGCTACAAACAACCCAATGTATGACTTACAATATGAAGCTAAAAGCAGCCCAATGTATGACTTACAATATGAAGCTACAAACAACCCAATGTATGACTTACAATATGAAGCTACAAGCAGCCCAATGTATGACTTACAATATGAAGCTACAAGCAACCTAATGTATGACTTACAATATGAAGCTACAAGCAACCCAATGTATGACTTACAATATGAAGGTACAAGCAACCCAATGTATGACTTACAATATGAAGCTACAAGCAACCCAATGTATGACTTACAATATGAAGCTACAAGCAACCCAATGTATGACTTACAATATGAAGCTACAAGCAACCCAATGTGTGACTTAAAATATGAAGCTACTAGCAACCCAATGTATGACTTACAATATGAAGCTACAAACAACCCAATACGAGCCCGAAGGCTTGATGGATCAGAAGTCATAGAATTCATAGGTGCGGAACTATTGGGCAAACCCTGATGGGGTAGGGTCCGACCCACACTTGGATTTACATAAGATAGGATATGGAGATGGATTAACATGTTTTAAGATCCCTTTAAGTGCAAAAAAGTGGTTCTTTTAAAAATGGCAAAAAAATGTTTTATGAAAAAAATTGAATACTGAAAATGAAATACCCTGCGGGTAGTAAACGCTTTAAGCGCTTTTTTCAACACAGTTGTAAGTGGTTACAGGTGGTCACAAAAATTAATACACTCAAGTACAAAGAGATAATAACCTTTGATGAAAATTCAAAAAATAAAATCTAGTCGAATATAAAAGAACAAAGAAAGAATATGACAATGTAGAAGTAGCAAAAAAATCAGTCTGTTGATATTGGAAAAGAAAAGGGAGAACTTGTGTTCCCTTTCAAAGGGTGTTTATTCTCCTAGATGTCATCAATAATTGATCAAAAGCTCCTTCTAGAAGAGAGAGAGACAAACATCCACAATGTTTTCAACAAACCCTTTTATCCTATTTTCCTAAGGGCATTCACTTTATACAATTTTAGTTATTCCTCTTATATTTACACAGTGAATATGTTACTTCGACAAGCACTGACTTCCATTTTAAGAACTGATTTTACTTCATGAACGTAATAATAAATGTATACGAATAATATATAGTAAAAGTTTATTTAGAACTAATTATATAAGTATAGTTCTATTTTATAACTTTAATATAAAGACGAAACATATCAAAATAGTCTGCCAATTTGTGTGGCACAAAGCTTCCTCGCGTCTTATTTCGAATTTAATGAGTTTATATGATTAGCCCTTCGTTTTTTAAAACCTGTCAAAATTGTTTTAATGTTTACATGAATTAAAGAAATTATTTAACAAAAATAAAGAGCAAAGATGGTTAAAATTGATCCGGAGCTATCTGCGGGCTACTTTTGACAAACCATCCAAATTTCATAAAAATCAGATGGATACTTTTGAAGATATAGGTGTAAATAAATGTATGTTTATAAAAATAATAATGTATGTTTAAAAGATGTATGTTTAAAAGAAACAAATGGGCGCACTAGGTTAAAACTTATAAGGGGCCAATAAAGGGCTGATTATGACCTACCATCAAAATGATTAAATTTAATTAAATAGGTGAAAATGTTTGTTCTTCAGGTCGATCAGATAGCTTTCGTTACCTTAGGTAAGTTCGGCAGCAATTCTTTTATACATTGTACAATGTCATATAGTAGCTTCGTTTGCCTGGTGTATTGAAAACGATCTGAATATTGTATATTTCCATGTAACAACACCGTATTTAATCTAGTTCATCTCAAAAGTCTGTACGGTATCGTATTGTATACACCTTGAGTTAAATATAAACACCTTACTGTATTGAGATCGTATTAGGGCATGCGCAGTTTCATGTTTCTCTCCTGGGTAACCTGACACATCGACCTTAACAACATAACCTCCTTTTACAACCAACCACACTTATCACGTGTCATAATCAGCTGTTTTTTAATGACTTCATAACTGTTTGTGTAACTGTATCCAATTATTTTCAAATACCGACTCAATACGGTCATGTGAACAGACATCATATGTATTGGTTAGAGGTGGTTATAGGGTGAACATGTCAACTCTATGCAACTACCAATCACTCCTATCTGTTACCTTCTGCTACACTTAACGTAAAAATAATATATAATTTACATTCATATATTATGAAATGCCAGTTAATTAAATTTTGAAATTAATATAACTTTTACTTACATTACTCTAAGATTGTAAGACAATATGAAATACTGACCTGAAACAAAAGTTAAGAATAACCATTAGAAATAAACTACATAACAGAATTCCAGAGTGAACATTGTCACATGACAATTATTAACAGAAATAAGAAAATAATTCGTAAAAGTTTCATTATTATAGATAACCTAAAAGGTCATCTATAATAATGATCCTTATTAAAAATAGGAGGAGATACAAAGTTACTAAAAAAAAAAGAAAGTACGAGACGTCCAAAAAGACTGCCATGAAAAATAGACTGCCAATTGGTGTGGCACATAGCTTCCTCGCATCCTATCCACGTACTGTATTGGTTTTATGCTTTTTTTTACAAGCCATTATTGTCTAATTTGTTTAATTGTTTCCCCTTTTTTAATCTGTCAAAATTATTTTGATTTTATACATGAATTAAAGTATCAATTTAGCAAAAGTTAAAGAGCGTAGAGGGTTCAAATTAATCTTGGTATATCTGCGGGTTACGTTCGATAAACTGTAAAAAGTTTCATACAAATCAGATAAGTACTATCGAAGCTATAGGTGTAAATAGATGTATGTTTGTGTACATGTGGAAGAGAAACAAATGAGCGCAGAAGGTCGAAACTTATATGGGGCTAATTATGACTTACCATCTAAATTTCATTAAAATCGGACGCGTAGTTTTTAAGATATGTTGGTTCGCAAAAATCGAACGACAGACCGACATACAGACACGGAACCAAAAATGTTCCCTGATGTCTGAAACGGATTTCTGTCTTGAAATTTTTGAAATCGGAGATCTATAATATTTTGGTTCTTCGAAACGATCACATAGCTTCCGTTACCTTCGGTAAGCTCGGAAGCAAAAACAAATAAATACAAAAATAAAAATTTAAATTAAAAGATAGAGTAATAACCCCAATCCTATTAAGACCGTCTATGGCAAACGATCAACTTTCAGGTTTTCTCTTGATCGACAACCTGAAAGTTTCTTGAATTAGTAGTCGGAATTTGGCCATTCTATCAATGAAAAAAGCCCTAATAATATAAAGAGCGTCTCTTGCAATAAGATGGACAACCAGAAAGTTCCTTGAATTAGTAGCTGTTCGAATTATACCACTCTATTAATAAAATGTGTCCATGAGAAAGAAAGTGCAGTCTGGAGACTACCCAAATAAAAATATGCTTATATGAGAAAGTTTTCCCAAACCCACCAATTTCTTTATTTTGCTTGTACAATGCTAGAGTTTTCCAAGTTTAAATATGTCTGAAATAAAACTTTGGTTACAACTGCATATGTTATAGTCCCTTAACGTGTTAAATGTCCTTTAAAAACACCATTACATATTTTAAACTCTTGTATAGAAAATATTTAGTGGAAACTGATAAAACTTTAAAGCTCTGACCCAAACTTACTCTTCAAGAAACTTTATGATATAATAATGGATATTGCTTTCTCTAAAGCAATGTTAATAGTCCTCACCCATCTAGTTTTACCCTCAGACCAACGCTAAAGGTTCTGTTATCTCAGTCTCAAATACTGTCAAAACTCTCCTCAGTTACCACTGTTACAACTACGTTATCGAAATAGAACTTCAGCTTAACAATAACTTGAGACATTAGCAACCTCTCAAATTTTATCCGAGCTAGATCAGTCTAAAGAAGAACGTTACTTCTTTGAATTGTTACTCCCCTATGTGTTTTTAGAATATAAATGACTTTAACTAAATGCAAATAACTACTTATTATGTGCCAATAACTATTAAGACAAAGGGATGTTTATTCCAATGTACTTTGTGACCAAGGAATATCACCCTTCAGTTTTTATAAGGGGAGTAACAATCTAAAGAAGGTGTATAGAATGTTCTTCTTTAGACTGTTATTCATCTTATAAAAACATAAGTGTGATATTCCTTTGTCCCAAAATACATTGGACTAAACATCCCTTTGTCTTAATAGTTATTTAATCAGTCATTTATATTCTAAATAAAACATAGGGGAGTAACAATCTAAAGAAGTACCTAAAAGGGTGGGGGGGGGGGGAATTCCTCTCTAATTATCTCTATAACTATGTATAAATTATACAATAATGGGTTGAAAAGGATAACATCAATAAATTACGTGACAGTATGCGAGGAAGCTATGTGCCACACTAATTGACAGACTATTTAGTACACTACTATACCACATAAACCTTTATCAAGATATCGTGACCTTTATTATCAAAAGAAGGTTTCAGCTCAGAATAAATAACAAATAAACGAACCCAATAAGCCAGTCAAATCAGGTTTATTATTTAATTTTCATTCTTATAAATCAATCTATATTTTATCGGATTAAGGGTGAAATTTATAATATTACTTTTCTATTAATAGAGAAAAAACTATAAAATTATATTGCTTCTAGGCGCTTGTTCTGAGAGTTCAATATTATGAACTACGTGACATAATATAAAATAAATTAATATTATAATTTTATTGGCATCATACTATTAAAAAAATAGGTCCGAGACAACTCAGACAAACTTTCCCATTCACGATTTCATAAAAATGTTATCAAAATAATAATAGAAATAACTTCACCCCGGCGGGGTATCGAACCCAGCCTCTCTCTGTCAACGTTTAAAGCTATTTTCTCAGGAACTAGATTTTTCCCGGGAAAACGGCTTATATCGTTAGATTCGTATTTAAATGGACTATGTTTCAGTTTTTTTTTTAATCAAAATCATCGGAACCGTTTTCGAGAAATAATTTTTTTCACGTTATTCTGAGTTTTGGGGGGTAGCGCCCCCAAAATTACAGCTAAAATTCATTTCTCGATTTCACCTCGGGGTATGAATTTTCTGAACATGTATGCCCAATTTCGTCAAAAACGGCCCAGACATTTTTAAAAAACACTTTCTTGGACTCAGGTGACCTCAAAACGTGTAAATCCATCAAAATCTCAAAATCGAGTTTTCTCGCCATCACAATACTTCCTCTTCATATGAGAAAGTAAAAATGAAATGAAAATAAAGTTATTATATAGTTTGAAATATTCATAAAATAACTCTATAACTATGAATTAAATCAATATCAACATTTTATTATAATACTTTGAATGCTAAATTCTTCTATGATTTAGTACTTTTATTTCTGTGTAAAATTTATTTTAATATCCATGAGCTTAATAGTTAAAACTAAAACATCGTTAGATAAGGAAAATGTCTTATTAGACATTTCATGACTCCTACTGGTTAGTTTTAAGCCAATTATATTAGTTAACTAGTAAATGAATAAACTTATCGAAGGATGTAATAGACAAAATGTAAATATCTTACCGTACTTCTATTACACTCTCCCCTCTCTCTTTACACACACGACATACATGAATATCAAAGTTTAATTTTTGCGCAATAAAGTCAAATATTAGGAAACATTATGTAAATTGATAATTAATGATAAACAGGGAAGCCTTACGTTGTTGACTTTTCAGAACTCCATTAGAAATTTGAAAAAGGAGGAAATTAGTCGACTAATAACTTTATCTTTTACCAATCCAACCAAACGGAAAAACATAACGATGAAAATTCAAAAATTGAAATACTTCATGCACCAAATTGAATCGCGAACTACACCGCTGGCATTTTAATGAAAATACTTTGCACATGGATTATCTTAATAGGAATTTTACCAGGGAAATGAGATAGATGAGAGAATAACCAAATTGCAACTACTACTAAACTAAAAATAAGTAAATACTCCGCCAATTATTGTGGCATATAGCTTCCTCGCGTCTTAGTTCGTATACATTAATGACTTTATGCTTTTATACCCTCCTTTTTTGTCAAATTTATTTGTTTATCCCCCCGAATTTTTTTTAAAACTGTCAAAATTGTTTTGATTTTTCACATGAATTAAGCCTTCGTCCAGACTGTCGAACCGAACAGAGGAAACGAGCCGAGCAATGGTCTCTGCGCTTGCCCAGTCAGTGATGCACATGCGCATTTTAAACTGAGCATGCGCAGAGACCAATGCTCGGATCGTTTCCTCCGTTCGGTTCGGCAGTCTGGACGAGGCTTTAGAGTATCAATTTAGCAATATTTAAAGAGTGCAGATAATGTATCTACAATGTAGAAAATGTATTGAATTTGATTCATCCATTAGTAACTTGCAAAGTGCAATACAAACCAAGTACTGGTTTGTATAGCATGCGAAGTTATGTTAATCGTCACAAATGTCAACAGGAATGTTCCCTAACTGTTAGATTCCCTTGAAAGTTTATAATACGGGCCGAATTATAGTCCTAAACCCGTTGACCAACCTGACATGATTTAATTACAGTACAATGTTAGCGCATGCTCATAAAATCTGTAATTATAAAAGATTCCCGAACGATCCGCGGGGTGATACAAAGGACGCTACAAATAGGTAAGTTAGAACAAACCTATTTATGAGCTATCTGTCAATGAGTTACTAATTTAAACTATAATCCACTGTGTTGCAGCAAATGGAGAAAATAGGGTTTATGAAATAGTTCAGAAAGTAATCTAAATAAAATGTTCACTAGCGCAAGTCATTGTTGCTACAACTATAAACTTTGTACTATACTTGATGGAAAATTACGCTTACTAATTTTTGTTACTAGATCAGTATAAACAGTAGTCAATAAATTATCATTTTAAATGTTGTATTCGCTTAAAACTCAACATATATCCCTGCTGGGAAAACTTTAAGCTGACGTTGAATCTAGTTTGAAATTTAGATACTGGAGGAGAGGCTTCACAGGTTTTTGCGGAGTGATGGGACACTGGGGAGTTTTGGAGAAAAGTTTGAATCTGGAAGTCCAAGAGGACTGAATAAAAGACTGAAGAGGTATCCTCTTACACTCACAAGCTGAATCTGTGATTCCACAGGACGTAGCAGTGGGAGAGATTTCCCAGGATTACCGAGATTTGGAGAGAGGTTAGAGGGAGAAAAAAAGTCTCCACCGCCATCCGAATTTCGAATTCTCTAGAGTAGTCGAGGAGTTTACTCGGTGAAATCAATTCCAAAATCCCAACAATCCCCAACTGGTGAAAGTTAAGGGAAGTGAGACTCCTGAAAATCCATTTTAAAGCTAAGGTATATTTCTACACTTTTCTTTTTTTCCGTGAAAATGAAACTTTCATCTTAGTAAAGTTTAAGAATTAATAATTGTCAAATATACTTTTCTTTTTTTGTTTTATTCCTGTTCAAGCCTAGGTCATTACAGGACGGGGTTATTATCCAGCCGCTTTACCAATAGACTCCATTATTATCTACTCGATGAGATCATCAGTGTGAAAAATATCTCACCTCTTCGGGATTAGAAACTGTCTTTGATTTCACAGCCGTGGTTTACACTTTTGTTTCAGATTCACCAGATTTGGTTTAGTGCGCTAACCATTGTCACATTTGAACCAAAAAAAAAATTTGGTCTTGGTAGACAGTTGAATTTAATCCGGTGCTATCTGCGGTCTACTTTCGACAAACCATCTAAATTTAATAAAAATCAGATGAGTACTTTTGAAGAAATAGGTGTAAATAAATGTATGTTTGTGCGCATGTTAAAGAGAAACAAATGGGCGCAGAAGGTTGAAACTTATATATGGGACCAACAATGAGCTAATTGACCTTGCAAACAAATTTCATTAAAGTCAAACGAGAAGATTTTAAGATGTTGGTTCGCAAAAATTGAGCGACAGACAGACACGGAACCGAAAATGTTCCCTGATGTCTGAAACGGATTTCTGTCTTGGACTTTTTGAAATCGAGGATATAAAATATTGTATTTACAAAATTGTATATTCAATAAGTAATTTTAACAAAATAGCTCAGTATTAATTAAAGATTTAGTAATTTTTTTGTTTTAAACATCATAAGTAAACACAAAATTACAACGCATAACCATCAAAGATTAAAAATTAATATTACATAGATAAGTGAGGATTTATTTAAATACATTTAAGAATATCTTTCAAACTTTACTGCTGGTGTTGCCAGAGAAAATACTACTATAATGGAAAATATAATGGTCCAATTTTATTTACAATTTGAGCAGATGTGACCTTTGGATAATATCTCTGGTGTTTCTTCTTTTGAAATACTATTACCTAAAGATAACCCATAAAATGTTTTATACTCTTTCTAAGGTTTTAAGACATGGACCCTTTAGTATTATTAAACTTTATTTATTTATTTTATCTTTTTTTAACTTTCTCATATACATAGTATATTAAGGAGAAAGTATTGAGGCCCAAATATCAATTTTGATATTTTAATGGATTTTACAAGTTTTAAGATACCGTGAGTCGAAAAAGTTGTTTTTAAACCAGTCTGTCGTCTCAAAACGAGTAGTCTGTCATGTCTGTATAGTCTGTCATGTCTGTGCAGTGTGTAATGGCTGTGCAGTGTGTCATGTCTGTTTAGTCTGTCATGCCTGTGCAGTGTGTAATGGCTGTGCAGTGTGTCATGTCTATGTAGTCTGTCATGTCTGTGTAGTCTGTCATGTCTATGTAGTCTGTCATGTCTATGTAGTCTGTCATGTCTATGTAGTCTGTCATGCCTGTGTAGTCTGTCATGGCTGTGCAGTGTGTAATGGCTGTGCAGTGTGTCATGGCTGTGCAGTGTGTCATGTCTGTATAGTCTGTCATGTCTGTGCAGTGTGTAATGGCTGTGTAGTGTGTCATGTCTGTGTAGTCTGTCATGGCTGTGCAGTCTGTCATGCCTGTGTAGTCTGTCATGCCTGTGTAGTCTGTCATGTCTGTGCAGTGTCATATCTGTGTAGTCAGTGTAGTCTGTCATGCCTGTGTAGTCTGTCATGTCTGTGCAGTGTGTCATATCTGTGTAATCAGTGTAGTCTGTCATGCCTGTGTAGTCTGTCATGCCTGTGTAGTCTGTCATGCCTGTGCAGTGTGTCATATCTGTGTAGTCAGTGTAGTCTGTCATGCCTGTATAGTCTGTGTAGACGCTGAGGTTTAACTACTAAACCGATTATAATGAAATTTGACATACATACTCAGAATAATCATACCCCGAGGAGATAATGAGATATAAAATTTAGCTCTACATTTTGGAGACCCTGCTTCCCAAAAATATATAATAATAAATTAAATAAATAATATATTAGTAATCATCAATAAAATATACAAATTGTAATCTAATCCAATAAAATATTAGATTATTAAAGACTAGACAGATTGATTAAAGATTAGATTATTTTATTTTAAGGGAGTTTCAATGAATTTATTAATGTTTACCATTGGAATCTTTAGCTACTCCAAAAACGCTAGATTTCTGATTGTATTTAAAAGTTAATCATACATACCTACTTTAATATATAATTTAAAATTACTCCACAAATATCAAATATACCACCCTAAACTGTACCCTTTCATAACATGATCATTCTCCCTCTTTGAGTGCCTTACTTAGTACAAGATACAGTCATGTCCAATTACATTTTGGGAAGGTACAGAAGCACAACAATAAAAATAACACCAGGTTCAGTATAATAAACTCATATCTACAGAAGTACCTTCAATTTTGAATCGAATCAAATTAGCATACAATAAATGCAGAGGCAATATACTTTCATTGGTTTTGATATTGCCTATATACGCATGCATCATAGTCACAATGTTCAGACTTTTTTTGGATTGCAGATGTTCCATGAAATTGACTGGGGAACTTAGGTTGACGTGCCCTTCCTGTGAATCCCCAAGGATCCCCCCCTCCCCCACCCAATTCCCTAAAGAAGTAGGTAACGTGGATGCTTTAAACGCATCTTGACATCTTGGCAGGGGACCAAAAGACTTGATCCATGAATGTTAACCTCTCCTCAAAGAAAAGACTACCGCATAATATTTTATATGTTATTTTTATACGCTGAATCCAAAAAAAAGAAGGGTTTATTCGTTATGCGTCTCTTGCAACATTTTAAGGATGAAGATATATACCAGGAAGCAAAGTTCGAAATCTCACCAGGTTTACTAAAAACAATTCTTTCAAACAACAAACTTAGTTTTGAAGCTACACACAAACACACACACATACATACATACATATATATATATATAATTCCAAAAAAATATGTGACTGAAAAAATATACCTAAAAGACCACTTAAAAAAAAGAAAAATAAATCTAAACTAACAAATGATAAAATAAAATAACCGACGAGCATATATTAAATTACTAAGAAAAATCCCGTCAAGTGCTTGCCAGCAGGCTACTAAAATTCCTTCGGTCATAAAAATTCATATTATATCCAATATTATTATTTTTTTTTTTTTATTTTTTACTAAGAACAAAAAGTTGCAAGTTGCACTTTGTAGAAGCAAAGTGTGCATTTGTTATCCTTTAGCTTCTTAGGTATATACTTATTTGGTTATTTTAGGGATATTAGGGATAATGGCCGTCATTTTGGGAACGCGATATAAATTTCGTTATCCAAATTTTAATACCTTTTAAATGATAGCCAACTTAAAATTTACAAAAAAAAAAATGTTGGGTGACCAAAATTACGGCCATATAAAATTTCTAAATTTTGACTTTTTTATATTACCTCCCAGAAATAGCATTGGACTATTTATATTTATGTATTATATTTATTTATTATTGCCTTATTTTTATGACCAGTCCTAATGAGGTAGGGGGGGGGGGGTATTTTTTATTGCGTTTTGTTTTAATAATTTCGGGGGTAAAATGGCCAGCATTTTTCAAACGCGATATATATTTGTAATCTACTTTTCAATAACTTTGAAATGATACCCCACTCAAAAATTACAAAAAATATAAAATATCTCGATCAGTTCGCAATTGCATGCTGATCGATGTAAGTTACTTTTTTAGTTCCGCTCTTTAATTTTTTTGTGACTGGTTTTATTTTTAAACTATCGTTTTGTGTTTTTTAATTTACCTTGCTCTTCACCTTCAACGTCGACTTATTGCAATTGTATAGTTTTTTCTTACACCTGACCTATTCCTTGAGACGAGGTTATATAAAGAAGTCTTTATGTATAAATATATATATATATATATATATATATATATATATATATATATATATATATATATATATATATATATATATATATATATATATATTTATATATACACATATATATAAATTGAATGATAATAAGTACCTAAGTAAATAGAAAACAAACTATAATACACTTAATCACTTAAATCTTAAAATCGCTTAAGTCTTCGAAGCAATAATAAATTAAAAAGAGGTAGAAATAAAAAGCGATAAACCGACAAATTAGTTTAATGGGTAAAGATAAATATAAAGTGAATCTATGTTTCTCCAGCTCAATACATATTTTGATTAAACGATTATTCTGATACCCAACCATTTTTTTTTCTCTATTTCTCTACCGACATTAACGATTGTTATTTATCATAAAACGAAATTCGAGAGGATAGAAAAAAAAAAAATCACCGCATAGAAGTTGGCTGGTATTGAAGCATCCTTTTTCAATAATGGGAATAAATCACTCAGAAACCTCCGCAAACTCTTCTATAAAAATCGTTTTTCCTCTACTACGTATATAGGGAGGAGGAAAAAAAATTAACAGGAATTCTTTACAATAAGAAAACATATAAGAAGCGAAAAAAAACAAACTTTATACATCTATATGTATAAAACGAGGATTTTAAATAGATTTTTTTTTCTTGTGTAATTGAAGTCGTATATCATATAAGGAAAAACAGAACAAAAACTCGACAATAGAGACCAGATTCTTGGAGTTATAACATTCCCATTTTTGTAATGATAGAGGTTTCCCTGCAACTGATATTGAAGACAAATTTAAAAACGTTTAAAGTGACTTCGACAGAAGAAAATAATTTTAAAACAAATAAATGACTCATAATCACAGGGTAAGTTGAAAAACTATTACTTATAGAAATTGATAAATATATATTTGTTTTCTTTAAATTTTATAGAACATAATGACAAGAAATATTGAATATCTAGTCAAATAATTACGTTTTTATCATGGTAATATTGCACAATCATTATATATAAGGGATTTTAAGTTTAAATTGTGATAAATTAATAGTTAAAAAACATTTTTTAAAAACAACCTTTTATCTTGGGCCATGCGCCATATTGGATTTAAAATGAAGTCATTTTATATTTCGTATTCTTCTCAGCAAACCCTTTCATTTGATACCCATATTATGGGAGTGCTTAAAAATAACTAGTCCACCATCTTGGGCTGTCCGTCATATTGAATTTAGAATGACATCACTTAGCTAACCATGCATTGACATCCAAACTAAACGCGTATGCAAAATTCCAATTCAATCGGTTGAGGATAACTCCTTTAAAATTTAATTGTATTGCAAGTAAAATAAAAGTTGTAAATTACTTATAATGAAAACGTTCCAAATACAATAGCATCAGAAGAATTGAAAATAGAGAAAAAGTAAAATAATCCTACCGCGGGTTTCCGCAAGCCGAGCGAATTTCCATTGGAAATTTGTAGTTCAATGTTGTGCAGTTTAAACTTCCTTCATAACTACAACAATTGTGTGGATTATTTTAAGTTAAGAAAATTTAAAAGAAATATTTTAGTTAGATTAGGGTTTCTATAATAATGCTTAGTTAAACATAATAGTAGTAGTTTCAAAGAGGTGTGCAGTTTAAACCAAATCTCTAAAGATTGCTCTCAAATCCTTCGGAGGTAAAATTAGAAGCAACAATATCAAAATGTAGTTTTAGAAGCGGAAGTGAACTGCAAATTCTTCGTATGGGAACTAAGAATGATCAGTTCAACAAGTTTATGACGGTTAAAAATAAAACGGTCATTAGTCAATCTCGGATGAGTAGATTGGATTCTATTTTGAAATTATTAAATGCAGAGAAAGATTAAAGAGAATTGATTATAAAGTTCAATTTAATTTCATTTGAGGTTCCCGCAGCTATATAGTATTGATTACCAATTAACCATAATTCTGCTTTACAAGTAAATACAAATGCCAAATTATTGATATTAGTAAGAATATGAACAAATATTCTCACTCATTTTAATAAGCGAAATAAGTAATATTAGTCTGGGTGCCCATAGGCAAAAAAGTCAATTATACATACTCTTTCCAAACCTTTTTGTATGGCTTGTTTAGGCCAAGTCTGACACCTTTTTCCTCTGTGACTTTTTTGGTTTTGGGGCGTTTTTCATTATTTGGACCCTATAACTTTGACGCCTCAGACTGGAAAATCGAAAAAAGTTCTGCGTCAGACAATATTAAAATGTTGAGTTATAGGGTTCAAATAATGTATCTTGAGAAAATCAGCTGGTTATTAATCATTAATTAATAATAATTATTATTAATTACTACTAATTATTATTAATTAATATCCAGCTGATTTTCTCAAGATACATTAATTGAACCCTATAACTCAATATTTTAATATTGTCTGATTTTCCGGTCTGAGGCGTCAAAGTTATAGGGCCCTAATAATAAAAAACGCCCCAAAACCAAATAAAGTCACAGAGGAAAACGGTGTCAGACTTGGCCTAAACAAGCCATACAAAAAGGTATAATTGACTTTTTTGCCTATGGGCACCCTGACTATATGATTTGTAAATAAATAAAGTTTTTGGAATTCGCTTAATTGTTGTAGTTGATTAATTTTAATAATTTTATTGGGATGAAGACAGATGGCAGGTAACCTCTAAGCTACACGGTTCTTGCTTAAAGCATGCATATAAAACTGTGTGAAACTACTAGTTTTGAACAATAGAGAAGAAATGCTTACTTCATACCTATTTTGGTAACATCCCATTACACACCACTGTCACGTTTTGCAATTCTCATAGAAGCTGAGATTGGTATTGTAATCACCGGCAGACTTCGAATTCCAACCGATTATGTTCCTAGTATGGAAAAGTAGGGATTAAAAACTTGGCAAGAATGCGCGTCGTAGCTAGTAGATAGGACCGGACAGTAGTGGAGGGGGGGGGGGAGATAGGGCGTTATTGTGACACAGGAAAGGGTCAACCAGTTGAGCCAGTGGATGCGTGATCCCAGGCCGTTAGTACATCAGATACCGGTAAAACCCCTTAACCAGGTAAAGCTGATACTGGAATACACCGTCCCAGGCTAATCCTGGCTTTACCTCTTAATACACACGACATGTTTACCCTCTCTCTATACCCTTCCCTTATCATCATCGACGAAACCAGACGGGCAAATTCAGGTCGGATCCAGGAAAGGATTAAGCCTGGGCGTGGTCCTCAGATGATCTGATGGTCTACGCCTTCATGTAATCAGGAAAATTCCCTGTGACAATTTCCTTGATTATATTAAGGTTTCTGCAAATAGTATACATAGCCAACAGACACGCAAATGTACGAAAAGACTCATTTGGTTTAAAAGAAATGATTAAATTAGGTCTCAAGAAGAAAATTAAGTGTATGGATACCAGTATTTCCAAACAAAATTTAATATACCAGATTGTAATAATTAAAAAAAAAAAAAAATCGGAAGCGGAGTGTCTCGAATCTTTTCCTTACCTAATAATTCCAAATTGGGGGCAGATAGTAAAATAAAATATGGATGAATTATTTATCTCATAGAAAGGTACAATTGGAGCGAATTTCAGCTCAATCTGCGAAATAATTTAGAGTTAAATTGTCAAAGTGCATAAATCGATGTTTCAAAATTGTGGCATTAAAAGAGCGGATAAATTCAAAGAGCTATAACTGATGCAAATGTAAGTGCAATCTGAAATTTTTTAGATGTTTTACGAATTTTTAAAATTTTAGCTGACTTTGCAAAATGGGTTAATGACGTCACAAATTTTTAATTATCCGGGCAGCACAACTTCATATAAGGACTCATTTTTGAACTAAGTTTCGACTTTCTAGCTTATAAACTGTGGGAGTTATGCGTTATGTACTCACAAATAGACAGACATCAGCTAAAAACCACTCAAATCTTGATAACACTCAAAATGGCTAATCCGTTGAAATGATGGTTTCGGATGTTTTGTGTGAAAACAATACTTTTCCTTTAGGTAAGGAAAATTAAAAATGGATGCAACTAATATTCAAGTTGTACCTCTCAAACTAGTTAAGTTTCATAAAAGCGACTAATAAATATTAAGGTTGGGCAAAGTTAAGTACTGTTGAGCTATTTCTATTCATTGTTGACTGACATCACAATAATAGAAATGCAACCCTTTATCGATTTTGCTCACTGTAACACTTCTCTTTCTTCCCAAATATCCAATTGAACTTGTACTTGTGGAATGAAGATAAATAATGATTACTCTAAGAAGAAAGTCCTTGAAAGAATAAAAAAGAAAGAAGAAAGAAGACCACAATAGAAAGGATCTGAAGAGGCCACAGTTAGAGAGCCAGGGCTAATAAGAATGATACTTTCACTCCGCAATCCCAACAGTGCTTCAAACTCCTAGTTAGGAGAAACTTAATAAGGTCCAAGGGACAAAGGACTTGAAGTATTCCAAGAGAATGCCCTTAGGGCTAAGGACAGAATCCTCATTTCGGTTTTAGAACATCCGTTCCTGTAAGCTTCTCACAATAACCGGAGCTAATCGAACACTTCAACGAGACATTCTCAACCGATAAATGTATTACTGCATAGTTACATCCAATTCAAAAGCAAGACTAATAAGCCTGATTCTAACTCAGTAAGAGATAAAGGACAATAAGCATCTTCAAAAACAGAACAAAGAAACTGACCTACTCATTTTTAATTGAAATAACCCTAATTTAATTTTAAAAAAATTATAAACCACCACCCCCCCTCTTCGATTTATAATGTTTCTACTTTCTACTAACAGTGATTAGAAGAAATTGTGGTAAATTAATATTATTCGTGCCAGGCCGAGATTTATAGCCACCTCTAACCACCTCAAACTACCTCTAAACACCTCTAAACACCTTTAAAAACCTCTAAACACCTCTAAGCACCTCTAAGCACCTCTTACCACCTCTAACCACCTCTAACTACCTCTAAACACCTCTAACCACCTCTAACCACCTCTAAACACCTCTAACTACCTCTAAACACCTCTAACCACCTCTAAACACCTCTAACCACCTCTAACTACCTCTAAACACCTCTAACCACCTCTAAACACCTCTAACTACCTCTAAACACCTCTAAACACCTCTAACCACCTCTAAACACCTCTAACCCCCTCTAAACACCTCTAACTACCTCTAAACACCTCTAACCACCTCTAAACACCTCTAAACACATCTAACCACCTCTAACCACCTCTAAAGACCTCTAACCACCTCTAAACACCTCTAACCACCTCTAGACACCTCTAAACTCCTTCAACCACCTCTAAACCCGTTTTAAGAAATTGCTGTGACACGTACAATATGAATTAGCCAAAATTATATTTTATAGGGGGTGGGGGATAAAAGAGGAACGCAATCAAGAAAATAATAAATTATTATTGCACATGATGAAGTTTTTAAATTATTAATAAGCGAAGCACGTTCTAAGCTAACCTATACTGAAAGGAGGGAATTAAACATCCACCATCAACAAACAAAAGAACATTCAAGTGAAAGATGAAAGACCAAGAACCAAAGAAAAAAATCAATTCCTCTTATCCTATCTGAAAGAAGAAAAGCCTGTTGAATATACTCAAGACTAAAGCCTACGACCAAGGCTAACATTTTTAGCATTTCTTTTGGCAAATGATTTTTAATTTCTTTTTTATTGCTCTAATAATATTATATAATTGTATTTTAATAATAATAATGAAAGAAAATATTATAATTTAATATACAAATTAGAACGATTACACAATGCTGATTATTATTATAGATTAATGCAATTTTATTACTTTCTCTTATAAAAAAAAAGATATTCACGTTTTGAGGTTCCCTGAGTCCAAAAAAGTGGTTTTTAAAAAATTGCTGTCTGTCGTCTGTGCGGACGCAAGGAGCCTATTATACTACTAGGGCGATTTAGACGAAATTATCCAAACATGTTCAGAAAAATCATACCCCGAGAAATGATTTTTAGCTCCAAATTTGGGGGCGCTACTCTCCAAAAATTCAGAAAATACGCGAAAAAAATTATTTCTCAAAAACAACTCCGACGATTTCGATTAAAAAAATCTAAAATGTAGTCCATTTAAATACGGATATAACGATATAAGCCAGTTTCCCAGAAAAAATCTAGTCTCTGAGAAAATAGCTTTAAACGCGGACACAGAGAGGCTGGGTTCGATTCCTCACCGAGGAGAAGTTATTTTTATGATACATTTTGATAAATATCCAATAATAATTAAATATACCGAAAACATGAAAACTTAAAAAATGGAAAACTCTGGGCTAAGTAATTATGAACTCGTATATGAGAAAGTTTGTCTGAGTTGTCTCGGACATTTAAATACGAATGCAACGATATAAGCCGTTTTCCCGGGAAAAATCTAGTTCCTGAGATATTAGCTTAAAACGCGGACGGAGAGAGCCCGGGTTCGACCCCGCCCAGGAGAAGTTTTTTTTATGATAAATTTTGATGAAATGTTCAATAATATTTAAATTTACATTTGAAAACTAATAAATGCAAACACTGGGCTAAGTAATTATAAACTCGTATATGAGAAAGTTTGTCTGAGTTGTCTCGGACCGATTATTTTACTAGTGGTATTGGTCCCTACAACATATTGAAACACAACAAAATCGTAACTTGCAGATAGCCCCAGATCAATTTGAACCGCCTGGCTCTTTACCTTTTGCTAAATTGATCATTTTATTCATGTAAAAAATCAAAACAATTTTGAAAAATTAAAAACACAGAGGAAACAATAAAACAAATTAGACAATAATGGTTTTATAAGCATAAAATCAATAATGTATGTGATAGGATGCGAGGAAGCTATGTGCCACACCAATTGGCAGTCTATTTTCAAATGTTTATTGTTTAAATTTACTTGATAGAGAGAAAAAAAATAACCTAATGCAGACCAATGAACGTCGTTTACGTTTCTGTCGGTAAATGGACAGAAAAAAACCAATAGTCACCGGTGTTTGTCAAATAAAGACTTTTGGTGAAGCCAAAAAACCAACAAAGAGTCGATATACGTGTGTATATATAAGGAAAAAAGGTTAACAATGGTACAGAAGGGTGGCGTGGAATAATACATATTTAATGTAGAGAGAGTGATCGGACGGGATGCATTGTTATTTGAAACCGTATATCTGAAGAGTGGGACATCATGTCTCATCAAGGTGGGTCATCCTCGTGTGCACGTTCCTATTCAGCAGTCAACATAATCACAATACATCACAATCTGACTTTGACTTTGTGTCACTATAGCCTTCCCTTCGATAAACAACTCACCTGGCCCTTTGTTTCAACGGAAAGGAGAAAAAAAAATAAAAAATTGAACATGTAATATCAGGAGAAGAAACACACAAAAAAAGTTTTGTAATTTACAGAGATGAAAACAAAAAGATCTAGTTAATATTAGACCTGACACCTCTCATTACTAGTCTAGAAACATACACTGTCCTCAATTACTAAACATAGAAAATTACTGAGACTATTATATTGTACGAAGAATAAAAGTGTCCATGTAACGTTTAGTTTAAGACATGGCATGTATAAACAAATATTCCTTAACCAAATTCCTATCCTTCACTCCAATTCTGTTCCTCTTCCTTGGATTACACCTGGACTGCCGTTCGATCTGGGCACACAATACAAAACTTAACGTCAAGGCTGCAACAGTCGACGACAGCAGTCAAGACTGCAACAGTCGACGACAGGAGTTAATACTGCAACAGTCGACGACATCAGTCAAGACTACAACAGTCGACGACAGCAGTCAAGACTGCAACAGTCGACGACAGCAGTCAAGACTTGCAGCGGTCAAGACTGCAACAGTCGACGACAGCAGTCAAGACTGCAACGAAGCTACAAACTTTTGCACAGACTTCCACAACATACATCTAAACTCAACACAAGTAGCAAAGTGCTCATTTATAACACCATAATTAAGCCCATATGGTCATACGGCATTAAACTCTGAGGAATGCACCAAGCATTTCAACTTCTATCGTATCCAATTCTAACAGTCCAAATTTTTATTAAGAATAGTCAACGTTCCTTTCTAATTTTCTAACTTCACCTTTCAAAATGACCTTAAAAGCCTTTTCATCCGCGACCAAGTCATATCCCGATACAAATCCTTCCATGACTTCAGATCCGAACATTCCAATCCTTTAATCCAAAACCTATCATTACTATTCATATCGGAAATCCTCCTTGACATCTAAAAAGACAGTCACCAAGCATTTATTGAACAATGCTTAACTATTTTATATTTCAAGCTAATTTCTTCGAGTACTGTTAATGGACAGTTCCTCACTTTAAGCCGGCATTTTAAAAACATGTCTAATTGCAATTTTCTGATAAAATTAAAAGAAAAGAAAAAAAAAACAATCTTTACAACCTTCTTAGAGAATCTTTTATAACTCAATACCTGATTTAAAGTAGACAACACATTAAATGTAGAAATGACATAAATGGGATGTCTTACATTACTATTCAACTATTCATGTAATAATAAAATCCAGTACTCAAGGTATAAGAAGGAAAAATAATTGCTGCCAAGTACAAAATTACAACCGAAGGAATTGGCGATTAAAGTTAAGTGCTCATGTTGAACCGTCGATGGCAAGCTCTGAATAAAATATACAGTTAATGTACATTATACGCTTTAAAAGAAGCTGCTAATGACTAATTTATAATGATGGCCAACACGCTATTACAAACATATACCCGATATCATCTAAAATTTTAGAATGTGATGTTAAAGGTCAATAAGGTACAAAACACATCAAATCGCAAATAGAACTAGTTCTCATTAGCGGACTATAAAACAGTATCAGATAGTTGTATAGGGTACAGTTGCACACAAACTCTTACAATTACCTAACATTAAAGTTCAAAAATATTGACGTCTCTACAATTTAACGCTGCTTGCATAGGTTTCGTTTCTGCAAACTTTTCTTTTACTAGTGGTATTGGTCCCTACAACATATTGAAACAAAAAAAATCGTAACCTGCAGATAGCCTAAAAATTCTAGATGAGGAATTCTAAATTCTGCTGAATATATCAACATCTGTAATCATCTAAGATTAGCAATGTAAATGTATTAAAAAGGCACTGCTGAACAAATGATTCGCTGTTCAAACCAGTTCTTTGGTTTAGTTTTCTAGCCCATGGAATTATATTTTATTATATGTTTTGATTATTAAATACGATTGTTGCATTTTTCATTGTTTTCTTAAGTGACATCTGTTTGATATTTATTAAGCCACATTTATATGGTATATAGAAAACGTACTAAATACAGTTACTGTTTTTAACCGATGTCTGTTTACTTGATCGTTTTGAGTTGCTATTTGAAATTATTTGAAAACAGTTCATACGTTATTAGAAAACAGCTGTTTGTTAATTATGTTGGCAGTGAAAGAAGGTTATGTTAGTAGTTCGATGTGTCAGGGTATCCAGGGGAGAGATAAAAAACTGCGCATGCCCTAATATGATCTCAATACAGTCAGGTGTTTATATGTAACTGAAGGTGTGTTCAATACGATACAGAACTTTTGATGCATCGACCTTGAGATGAACTAGATCAAATAAGGCGTGTTTACATAGAAAGATACTGTATTCAGATAGTTTTTAATACACCATGTAAACATAGCTATTTTGTATAAAGATAACTAACTATCTCTCAAATTTTATTTGAGTCAGTAAAACATAAATGATAATTTATTTATATCTTAAAGAGTATGTTGCAATTATACTTTCGTTAATAGTTCCGTATAGTTTTAAACAGACAAGGTTTGTTTTAGAATGACTTATCGATGACATCATTTACTTATTCGAATTTTAAAAATGTTGTCGAGAAAGGTTTTATACTTTAGAGCTTTTGTTTCATCAGTGTCGTTTCGTAAATGTGACTTGTTCGAAGACAGATGACAAATGGAACTTATAGACTGTAGGTTGTATAGTTCATTTTTTTTCTCTGTCAGAAAGCTTTCCTGTCTCTGGTTTGACATATCTCGACAACCGAAAGAGACAAATCCTCTGAATTCTTCTACCAAAATGGTGCCTTTTCAAATGGTAAAAGGATAACATCCGGAAACTCTCACTTCTAGCTCGGACACAACTAATAATATCCTACTTTAACTCGAATCTTGTTGGAAAATAGGAGGAAGGGTTTTCCGGGTACCGGATTTCTTTCTTTTTTTAAAAAAAATCCAATGGACCCTTTTGGTTATTCTGTGCGAATGACAGAAGGTTTCTAGTGACCCCGCTTCTCAATCAGCCTACTCAACCGATCCGTGTCACAAAATGAAAGCTTTCCCAACAAAAAACTTTTTCCCTCAGAGTTTTTTCTACCCCTTCCCCCCCCCCCTTCAATCTGCTCCCTTTTTTCCAATTTGGATTTGGCCTGGCAGGGAAACTTGAGGCCGGGTAAAGCAAAGCAATATCGGAGGGATTTTGTCTGATATTTTCTTCTTCTTTTTCCTCGTTGTAAAATAAAAAGGAGATCCTACGGGAAACATTCAAAGAATCTTTAAAATCTTCCTCACTAAAATATTTTTTTTTTTTTATAATAAAAACAAGACATTTTTTTAAATGAAATTCTTAAATGATAGTTTTTAAAAATTTCATTTGGTTTTAATCAAACCGTATCTTTAAAAGAAGATAAGATAGTTTTTCTAAATTATGGACAGAGTTCTGTTAAAAGTAAGTATTTGAATACATACCTACGTTTAATCTTTTAGTAATTTGATTGTTTTATAATCGTTCTAATCAGTTTTAATAATATGCAGGATGCAGGATTAATATCGATTACAAAAAGATTTAAAATTTACTTTCCGTCGATCCTTACTTTCACTGATAAACTCTCGACCCCAAAATAGGTATATAATGTCCGACGCACCTTAAACAGCTATCTCCCAAAACTTATTAGAAAGGAAAAAATACATTCTTAGGATTATAATATGCAGTAGCTTTTTTATTAACCTCACAGAATGTAAAGGAATAACATAAATTGTCTACCCAGGTAAATTTAAACTGGTTTAACAAACAAGAAAACCAAACCAGACAAAGTAAAACAATAAAACTTAAATAAAACCAGAAAAAACAAAAATTTAACAATTAATAAAATGAGCAAATAACAAGAATTTATTTAACTGCATTATAAAATGCAGTTTCTTATTTCTTACTATTATTATTTTTTCTTTTTCATATAAAGAGAAAGTATTGTGATATGGCGAAAATTCGATTTTGATGGATTTCCATGTTTTGAGGTCGCCTGAGTCCAATAAAGTGGTTTTTAAAAAATGTCTATCTGTCGTCTGTGCAGACGCCTGGAGCCTAAACTACTGGACCGATTTTGACGAAATTTGGCATACATGTTTAGAAAAATCATGCCCCGAGGCGATATCGAGAAATTAATTTTAGCTCTAAATTTAGGGGCGCTACCCTCAAAAACTCTGAAAAAAAATTATTTCTCGAAATTGGTTCCGACGATTTCGATTAAAAAATTCTAAAATGTAGTCCATTTAAATATAAATCATACGACGTAAGCCGTTTTCCCGGGAAAAATTTAGTTACTGAGGAAATAGCTTATAAAGTGGACGGAGACAGCCCGGGTTCGATTCACCGCCCAAGAGAAGTTATTTTTATGATCAATTTTGATTAAATATTCAATAATAATGGAATGTACATACGAAAACTAATAAATGGAAAACACTGGGCTAAGTAATTATGAACTCGTATATGAGAAAGTTTGTCTGAGTTGTCTCGGACAGATTTTTTTATTTTTTTGCTGTTTCATTTACTTTCCGATTGGCTGACACATCATTATTACAGGACGGAGTATTCAGCTACTTTATTCACTAGATGTGATTATCAGTGTGAAACACGTCTCATCTCTCTAGGATTTGAACTCATTAGATATGTCGATTAGACCTAAGTTTCAGTTGCATGAGATCGCTAATCTCCCAAATTAAACCGATAAATGAAATCCTTTTTTAGACATCAGGGATCATATTTGGTTCCGTGCCTGTTTGTCGGTCTGTTTGACTGACAGACCCTTAACCTTACCCTTTTATAACCAGGTTTGTTATAGTACATTACGCGTCGAGTGCGGAAAGTAGCATTTTGCATGCGAGTGTGGAGTTTGCACCCGAGCGACAGCGAGGATAGTAAAACTGTAAAACCACACGAGCAATGCAAAATGCCGTCTTCGCACGAGTTGCGTACCGTACTTTATCTACAATTGTTAGATTTAAATAATAAATACAGAAAAAAATAAACTTCCTGTATGTAAGTTCGTATTTCTCTTTTGATAAAGATAACATTAATTTATTAAGGCGAAGGTGTTTGGAATAAAAGTCCTGTTTTTTGAAGAAAGATTTTTTTTATTTCATCAAAGCTTTCGCAGGGAACCAGAGCATCATCAGTGATAATCTACAAATACATAAAAAATATAAAGAATTATAGAAAATTTTAGACTAAAAATTAGGAAACAACAAAAATAATTCGAACTGAAAATGCAAAAAAGTGAGACATAGGTTCTTACCATCGGTGAAAGTAAATTAAATTAATTTAAAATTAAAAGAATATATGAGCATTAAAAGTATTATATTATGAAAAAATAAAAACAAAAAATTGCACATAATGCCTAAACAGTTAGGATGGACGTTAACAAGTGAATGGAGCCAAAAAAGATGAGACAAGGACAAGGAGGTAGAGGAAGGCAAAAACATATGGAGGGGATTATTTTTAAAGGGATCTTCAAATAAAAAATAATGTAAAGCAAGACAAGTTTTTTGGGTTATATCTAATTTTTTGTTGTGAGGGGCATTTTTTTCTTTGAGAGAGGAAATATTGCAAAGGATATTAGTGATAAAAGAAGGAAAGACATTATTGTGCTTACATTAAAAACAAAAAATTGCACATAATTTTAAATTAATTTAATTTACTTTCACCGATGGTAAGTACCTATGTCTCACTTTTTTGCATTTTCAGTTCGAATTATTTTTGTTGTTTCCTAATTTTTAGTCTAACATTTTCTATAATTCTTTATATTTTTTATATATTTGTAGATTATCACTGATGATGCTCAGGTTCCCTGAGCGAAAGCTTTGATGAAATAAATAAAATCTTTCTTCAAAAAACAGGACTTTTATTCCAATAAACACCTTGGCCTTAGTTTGAAATTCTAAAGAAGTCCACTAAACATCTCTACAATTAATTCATTAGTTGTATTTTGAGCAGAATTAATTATTTCGGGAGGCGGATCATTCTCCTCATATTCGTCATAATCACTTAACTCACACATTGATTTTCACAAAAAACTTGATATAAACCAGTTACTTTTATTAAACAAACAGCAAATTTGTTTTGTTAAATGTAAACAAACTCGCTAATCGTACGTAAAGGTGAAGAATTCTTCTTTTAGGGTGGTAACCTAGGGCGGTAAAAAAGAGGGATTCTTCAGAATTATGAGACGCGAATGCGCAATGAATACAAGTACGTGAAGAATCACTTTCTGCGCATCTAAACAGAGATAGAATGTTTATATTTCGTAGCAGTGGTAGATAAAATCTCTTACACATAATTACTGTAATGTAGCATCTAAGAAAAGAGACTATTTATTTTAATGAATAAAGGATGAAGGTATTTGATTGAATAAGTATTATGTTTAATGTTCACTGAGTAACTAAATTTAACGTTTAAAGTTTAAATGGTTTTACCAAGCATAGTGACTTTAAACTACTTGAAAGGAAAAACAACTCTGATATTGAAAGCAATCCTATTAACGAGGTATTTCAATAGTACTTTATAGACTTTCATATCATCACGTTTAAATTAGATAATAAAAAAAAGAGCTTGCTCGAGGACAGAACTGAACTAAGTATATTTACTTTTAAGAGTATTCCATTAAGAAAGTTTTAAGATGAGTTTCCACAGTAGAATCTAGTCTGGAAGCTAAAGAAGCTACAGTGTGTTGTTGGAAGACCATTATTGTTACAAAGGCTCGTGGAACATCATTAAAGTTAGTTTTTATGAGGAACGAGAAGGTTGTTTAGCCACATTATCCATTGTTCCCCGAACTAGAAAGAACATTTGTCATGGAAAACGTGGGAGAAGGTGTTAAATTGGCATTTGGCACGGAGGCTTCGCTCCCTAAACCAGTGCCGAGAGAGAGATGGGATGAAACTTTAAAATTGGTTTAGTTACAGTGAATGTATAGCCCAAGGCTGGTTGGATTTTTGGCACAGAGTGGTTTCCATTCTAATTGAATTTATGGTAATGATGTTATGGGATTGTACATTGAACATCTAGACTTCACCATTCTGTTTAACATGTAGTAGATTTGTTTTTATTTGTCAATATATTTTTTTTTTTTTCAAATGATAATAGTTTAATGCTATCCCAACAAAAACACTTAAACAAAAAAATAAGCCAAGTCTCACGTAAAAAGTTGTGAGATCAAAGTCTCCCCCTGTCTAAGTAAGTTCTACTAGGTCTAATTTTATCCAGTAAAAGTAAATGATGAAGTTTGTCTGTCCCCTCTCTATTATCTGTCCCATACCAACTCAAACATTTTCTTCCCAAATCACTCTACACTACAAGATTAAAATTAAAAAGACTTTCTGACTTTTCAATTAAGCAGCACAATGATACAAAGTTGCATACGACACTGTATAACATTTTATTTTGTTTAAAAAAAACCTTAATATTAGAAAATTGGTGTCAGATTTTTTAACCTTTCCTTTTTTGCTTCCGAGCTTAACGAAGGTAACGGAAGCTGTGATCGTTCTGAAGAACTAAAAAGTATTAGGTCTTCGATTTCAAAAATTCCAAGACAGAAATCCGTTTCAGACATCAGGGATCATTTTTGGTTCCGTGTCTGTCTGTCGGTTTGTCGGTCGATCTGTCGTTCAATTTTGCGAACTAACTTATCTTAAAAACTACATGTCCAATTTTAATGAAATTTGGGTGGTAGGTCTTGAGTAGCCCATTGTAGGTCCCATATAAGTTTTAACCTTTTTCGGTCATTAGTTTCTCTGCCACATGCGCACAAACATACATTAATTTACACCGATAGCTTCAAAAGTACTTATCTGATTTGTATGAAACTTTTATAGTTTATCGAAAGTAGCCCGCAGATAGCCCCAGCTTACTTTGAACCGTCTGGGTTTCTTTAACTTTTGCTTAATTGATACTTTAATTCAAGAATAAAATCAAAAGAATTTTGACAGATTAAAAAAACGGAGGAAACAATTAAGCAAATTAAACAATAATGGCTTGTAAATTCATAAAATATAAAATTAATAATGTACATGATGGGATGCGAGGAAGCTATGTGCCATACCAATTGGCAGTTTATTTATACATTAAACTATACCCATATACAAAATTTACAAAAGTTTTTAGGGTTGCTAGAAATGCCTTAGAATTTTGATGAAGTCAATCTGTCAGTCTATCAATCAATAATAGATAGATCAGTGTCAAAATAACAAAACTTTAGGTTCACATTACATATTTTATGAACTAGTATTGGCAGAGTGTGAAATTTTTATTTCTAGTTTCACTTAATATCTCTAATTTCAAATTGATTTTATAAATACTTTTATACATTTTTTTTAAGTATCTTTAATAGAATAGTAGAGGGAGGTCCAAAGTGCAGACTTGGTTCCTTTATATGTACTTTATATGTTGTTGGTTCGTTTATGGTACTATGGTACAGCTGTGCTTCACCGGCATTGCCGTGCCACAAGTAAAACAAAATAGTTAACGAAAAAATTTCGCACTTAAACTTGTATCCTTCAATGCTGGATGGTCATATCTTAATCTCAAGAAGATATCGAGCTCAGGACAATTATTTAATACTTCTAAACCATTTCTTTTTAGTAAAAGTAAATACCGCTAAAATTGAATGCTATACTGGACAATTCTATAGGGATACAAAGCCAATTGATGTGGTTAAACAATGGAGGGGTGAATGGTTTGAAGGGGTAGGACAAACGCCACGTGGCGTAGGTGTATCCTCAGGGGGTTCGCTGAGGTCTAGATATTTAGAGGCTACAAAATGCCAACAACCAAATCCCAATACTCTCGTATAAGAGAAGTATGATATTTCCCTCTGTTTATTCCTCAAATGGCATGTCATTTCCTATCGAAATATATGAATATTATTAAAGTTTATAATAATAAATAAACACTTTTATGTTGTTCGTGAGTCATAAACTTTTCTTTTAGTAGTCACGTGAAATGTGTGCCAAGTTTTCGAATGAGTCTTCCATATGAAATAGTCTGTCAAAAACAATGCTTTTACAACGTATTATTGTAATTAATTTAACTCCCCCCCCCCCCCCCTCTTTAGATCTATTAAAAATGTTTTGATTTTTTAAGTTATTATAATAAGATAATCAATTTAGCAAGATTTAAAGAGCGCAGACGGTAAATCTGGTGCTATCTGCGGGCTACTTTCGACAATCCGTTTATAAAAGTCAGATTAGTACTTTTGAAGATATCGGTGTAAATAAATAATATTTAAAAGATAGGGTGAAACAAACAAGCGCAGAAAGTTGAAACTTATATGGGACCAACAGTAGACTAATTATGATCTGCCACCCTAATTTCATTAAAATCGGACAAGTAGTTTTTAAGATATGGTGGTTTGCAAAATTATTGAACGACAGACAGACAGGCAGACTTGAGACCATAATTATTCCCCGATATCTGAAACAGATTACAGTCCAGGAATTTTTGAAATCTGAGACACAAAACTAAAACACTTGGGTAAGCTCGGAATAAAAGTACATCTCTTTACCAACATTAAGTAACATTTTTAGCATCAGAATTTAAGTTTGGCCTCGATTGCACAATTCGATTTTACATTCGTTCCAATATCGCACGAGGGGACATATATTGAGATAAACAGAGGTGTTGAAACGGTTCGTTTTACTACCCGATACGATCCAATGTTTCCATCTTCATCTTATAGGATTGTATTCCAGTCATATAGGTAAGCAATCGATTTCAAGGGTGTCGGATGTGACAAAAAAACGGATTGTAGATGAACGGAGGCAACAGATAAAACACATAAAAAAGTTGAATAGCTTAGAATTTTAACCTTTTGCATTTTCCTGTCCCGGGAATTATTATTTTATCATAATGATGGAGTATCTCTCAGTAAATTTCTGCTTTAGATTTTCTCTTATTCTCTGACTCTTCTAGGACATTTTCTTTTGTTAATTTTTCATTAAATCCGAATCTACTAGTTCGAAATGTTAATTGTGGATTTGAGATTAAATTATCTTAAGCCCCGTATACACGGTGATAGCTGATGCGATAGTTGCGGTCACGATAGCAACTATCGTATCACTATCACCGTGCAGACCTCGTGATGGATTCTGCCATGACAGAACTATCAACCATTACACTATCCCGTCTAACGAAATAGTTGAGTGTTCTATCATAGCAGTCTGAGTACTCACGCGGCAGATTTAAAAACTACCACGCTAGATACTAGAAGCTGATTGGTTTATTGTTTGTTTATACTTTTATATCATAATGTGATAACAGATCTAAAGACAGCAAAATATGATAGCTTGCTTCATATTTGATATCAGATTTTGTTGTTTTGATAATATAAATATTTCGTTTGCTGTATATGTATTATAATATATTTAATGGTCTATTTCTGTATCCTAAGTCAGAAATATAGGATATGAATATAACTTTGAGTACAAGACAACAGGTTTTGACGAATATTAACTCTCCCCGTGTTGTTTGTACACCTCCACGATAGTTCTATGACGTTGACTGACATGATAGTTCTATCGTGGGAGAACTATCACCTTGTAAACAGGGCTTTACTTATTCAGTGGTAGTGTTTTGAAGCATTGATATCTACAGAGGTACAGAGCCTGGAACCTGTGATACTTTTATCTTTTCAGTGGAAAGAAGAATTATGGAAAAAATTAATTAATTCATTTAATTACCCACTTACATACTGATACTATAGGGCATTTTAAATTATAGTTCTGTCTTTCTCATGTATAGTCTAAGTTCATGTTTTTATACTATAATTTACGAACACAAACATTCTAACTTAAAAATATAAATTAATTTACTTTTACCGCTATAATTACAGAGTAAATTAATTAAATAAACCTAGTTATTTGAGAAAATTAAGGACCATACCTTTAATGTTTAATTAGTTCCCTTTTTTACAAGTGCCCGCATAGTTATAACAGATATAATTGTGCATAATATCACGTAATACTATACATAGACATTGTGGTTTCCCTACTGTCACGAACCACCGTCGCCAATTAGGTTTCAATTTGTCTCGTTATAACAAAGCTACAAGTAATCTAATTATGAATGGAGATGAGATTTAATTCATTTTGAGGGAACTATACTATGTTGGACAACTTCATTAGCTAAATTGTCTGACACTGAAAAAAAAACAGTGTCTGAAAATTAGTTTTTAAAAGACCAAATAGAAAAGAATGTTTTAATAATACCCTTATATAATAGATAATAAAAACATTTGAATAACATTTCATATAAAATTTATGCATAATATTGCACATAAAAACATTTGCATAGCATTGCATAAAAAAACATTCGGATAGCATAGCATATAAACACATTTGAGTACTTTTTTTTATTGTTACTCCCCTATGTTTTTTAGAATATACATGACTTTAACTAAATAACTATTAAGACAAAGGAATGTTTAGTCCAATGTACTTTGGGACAAAGGAATGTCATACTTCTGTCTTTATAAGGGGAGTAACAGTCTAAAGAAGAACATTCCGTGCACCTTCTTTAGATTGTTACTCCCTTTGTTTTTTTTTAAGGTGAGTAACAATCTAAAGAAGTGCCAACATTTGCATAACATTGCACACAAAAACATTTGCATAGCATTGTATGTTAAAAACATTTGCACATTCGGATATATCTTCGTTAAAAGAATATATAATTTTATGAAATTCATAAAACTCCCTATTACGTTTATATTATTTATAAACAGTATGTTTAAATAAATTGTAATTAATAAAGTGGTTGGAAAAAACTTTATCTTCTTACATATTAATTAAACGCAAAGAATAATAAATTTAAATAGCAATAAAAGAAAAGTACAATAAGTTTACTGTTTTAATCTGTTAGTAAACTTTTTTTATAAACACTTAAATAATTAGAATTTCATATTTCTCATCTAATAGAAATTGCGCATTAATTAAAAAGCTATGTTTGACTCTGTAAAATAATTCTACGAATTTTATTAATACCGCATCAATCCATTTTTCGTGTAACTGTAACTTGAGTGAGAAGATAAAAAAAAAATTATGAAGTTTCGTTATTTTTCTCTCTTTTACTTGACTTTATGAGTGGAGAATTATAATAAATAATATCTTCCGGATCTAAAGTGGTCAGTAAATCCTCGAACAACATTGTGACAAATAATCCAGTATCCAGGACAAAGTGAACGAAAAAGCCCCTTGTCCAAATCATAAAAGAGCATTAGTTCGAATCATAAATAAATGCAAGAGGTTTGGTAAAAGCCAAAATAAGTTGTTAGGATACAAAAGCAATTCCCAAAATGGAGCCTTGGCAAGCGTTAATATCTATTAGTCAGCTCAGTCAAATGCTGAGAGCATTTCGGGCAGGATTAGTTCCTCTTTCCTGCTCAGAAGCTAATTTCCATTAAAACCAGAATAAAATGGATGGTTACGGTAACATTATGTTCAGTGAGACAAATCACGGCTTTACATCGCTCACATCTGGCACTAGATTGATCTTGGATGTAGATTGAAATTAATTACAGCCATAATTAATCAGTATCTACTAAACATCCTTTTATGTTCTAAACAATAAGTCTCTATTTTTCACACTAACAATTGTCGGATGAGGAATAAAATCTAAAATTTACTAAACTAGTTCATTTGTTCAACACATGGCTTTCCTGCCTGTTAACAAAACACCAAGCATCTATCATCCATGTTGTCAAACCATCTAGTAATGTTAAACATTCATGCCAAACGTTGGAATCTAATCACGTCTAAGAACCATAATAATAGTCTATAACTTTCCTCCGTTTCTTAAATCTGTCACAATTGTTTTAAAACTTAAAGAGCGCAGATAGTTGATATTAATCTATAACTATCTATAGGCTTCTTTCGGCTAACCATCAAAATTTCATGAAAAAAGTACTTTTGAAAATATAGGTGTAAATAAATGTATGTTTGTGCGCATGTGGAAGAGAAACAAATGGGGGCAGGATTTTGAAACTTATATGTGACCAACAATGATCAAATTATGGCCAACCATCCAAATTTCATCAAATTGGACGAGTTTAGTTTATAAGATACGTTGGTTCGCAAAAGTTAAGTGACAGACCGACAGACAGACATGGAACCAAAAAATGTTCCCCAATATCTAAAACGGATTTCTGTCATGGAATTTTTGAAATAGGAGACATGAAATATTTTCGTTCTTCAGAACGATCACATAGCTTCCGTTACCTTCAGTAAGCTCGGAAGCAAAATAAAAACAATTTTGACAGATTTAAAAAAAACGGAGTAAATAAAATACTCTGTCAATTAGTGTGGCACATAGCTTCCTCACGTTCTATTTCGTATACTTTATTGATTTTATGATTTTACAACTTATTATTGTCAAAATTTGCTTTGATCCCCTCCCACGTTTTTAAAAACTGTCAAAATTGTTTTGATTTTTTACATATTACCAAAAAAAGAATGCAGACGTTTAAAATTATCCTAGGACGATCTGTAGGCTACTTTTAACGAACCATTCAAATTTCTTAAAATTTGGATGAATCCTTTTCGATACGAGAGTAAATGAATGTATGTTTTTGCTCACGTCGAAGAGAAACAAATGTGCTTCCGATAACTTCTATAAGCTCGGAAGCAAAAATTAATCTCAAATTAAAATGTACAACAATAAAAAAGAAAAAAATGGAAGTCTATAATTTTTCATAATATATTAGCATAATCCAAACAAAAGCAACCTGCAGCAGAAAGTACCTAATATTGAAATGAAACGGGGTTTTCTGTTTAATATTATATATATATATATATATATATATATATATATATATATATATATATATATATATATAAAGATGAATAAAATGCCTGACAGACAAAACACAAAAGGAATGAACCACAGGTGAAATTAATTAAACTGGGAGGAACCAAGAAAACCTTGGGCTAAAATACCGTACAGAGGTAGCACGCAGTCTACAGACGACAGCTTTCAACCTCAAAGTACGTTCTCTTCAACGAGTAAGCTTTGAACACGACAACAATCTGACGTTGAAAACTCCTTGTGTTCGGGAGTACTCCGGAGTTCCTATTGCTATCGACAAATCACAGTTCACCCGTATGCATTTTAGGAACTTCACATCAAAGAAAAAGATGATCAAATCAATTTAAATTAAATTCTAAGGATATTTAATCGTAATATAGTGTTGAAATTCCAATAAACATCGAGTCAGTCACAATCTGCTTTAGTAGACTGATTGAAATCCGAGGCTTTCAAAATCAGAACAATAGAGAATTCTTGCCACGATACAATCAATACTGGGATTACAAACAAGATTTCAACACAAAACTCATTTCCTAAATCTTTATAACCTTAGGTAAGTTTAATAAATATTTACTTATTTATTTATATTTTACAATTAATATTTAATTAATTATATACTTATTATATATTAATTTATTATATCTTTGCTATTTATTAATTTGTTTAATAATGACTATTATTTATTTCTCATTTTCCATATTTAGGTAAATATTTAATTTATTAACACATATTCTGATTATTTTATATTTCTTCTATAACTGTTAGACATAAGAGCGTCTATGGAGTTCATATTAAAAGAATAACATGAAGTTACTTTCAGGTAAATTGAAAGTGGTTTATTAAACAGCAGTTTTTAGCTTCATATGGCCATCCATCAGTTCCGATTGAGGAAGATACTCTGCCAATAAAAGTGGCACATAGCTTCCTCGCATCAAAATTCAAATTTGCAAAATTTTAATCGTAGACGGCTGATATTAATCTGACAAACCATACAAATTTCTTAAAAATCGGATAAATACTTTTAAAGATATTGGAGTAAATAAGGGAACCAGCGTGATCGAGGTGCTCTAGGCACTCGCCCAGCTATCTATGAATCGAGGCGAATCAAGGTCGTGGGTTCGATCCCGTGCCATGATGCTCTGATTTAAATTGTTGCTCACTAATGACCACAACATACCCGCTTCGGCGATACCATGTACAGGTATGATGAGGGAAGTGGTTGGAACTCCACCACGGGGGTTAGTAAAATGGACCCTATGTGGCCTGATTGCTAGGTTCGAACGAGTGGTAGGTCCTACCCATCTAACCACTACTTCTAGGTGTAAATAAGAGAATGTCTGTGAGCAAGTGGAAGATTGAATAAATGGGTGCAGACGGTTGAAACTAATATGGGGTCCAACAAAGGGTTAATTATGACTTACTATCCAAATTTCATTAATATATGACTAGTAGTTTTTAACATATGTTGGTTCGAAAAAAATGAGCGCCAGACACGGAACCAAAAATGTTCCCTGTTGTCTGAAACAGAATTCTGTCTTGGAATTTTTGAAATCGGAGACAAAATAATTTCGTTCTTCAGAACGATCGTAGCTCCCGTTACCTTTGTTAAGCTCGGAAGCGAAATCATTTGTGAAAGATGAGTCTATTTCACGTCAGAGATCGACGTAAGACCGTATCCTGATATTTATTTTGAAAGCTTTTCGGACAAGTTATATTGTTTTTATTTGTCTCTAATCGAGTTTCTGAAGAGCACCTTCACAAGCCGTGTTCATCTCTTCGTCCCAGGCTATCCTAGGTCTTCCTCTTATCTTACTTCAAGGATACCAGTTAATAAGCTCTTTGGTCCATCTGCTTTCTAGATTTTTTACCATATGCCCAGTCCAGTTCCATTTACACACTTAATCTTCTAGTTGAGTCTTATTCCATTTTCTGTCCTTGTTGGTAATCCTTAGCATGCTCCTCTCCATGTCTCTTCGGGTTGATCTAAGTTTGTTTAATGTTCTTTCAGTTCCCATGTTGCAAACCCATGACCCATAGGGTAAAGGCACCTAATATGGCACAGGTAGGTAATATGGCATAGTGGGTTTTCTCTTGAACCAAGAGCTAATTTCTGTCAGCGAATGAGTCAACGAAGTAGTTATACAGTAGTGCCACTAAGGAGATAGTGATATATCTTAAACCCCTTAAACCCACCGTTTTCTCAATATTCAGCCATTTCCCAATCTTAGTGTCAACAAAAATTTATAGTGATTCCTTTTGATCGGCCAAAAGTAGTGTAATGTAAGTACTTAACTAATATATGGTTACAGATATACATTCAGTATGTTGTGTAGATTAAGGTACACCCATCAGTTTTATGTTTTCAACTTATTGTTTATTTTATGGAAGAACTGATGTGAAAAACGTGATTCCCCCAAATATGGCATATGAAATATTCTCAATTAAGACCTATGCCATATTAAGGGTGCCTTTTCAACAATGCGATCTAATATTCAGCATTTAATAAATAAACATATTAATTTCTTAAAATTATAATAGATAACTATTTTACATTAATGTACGGAGATAAAAACATAGTGATTTCCATGGTATGCCATATTAAGGGGCGACAATTTTTAATATCATTTTTGGATTTTTTCCTTTTAAAAATATCCAATTTAAAGGGTTCTAGTTAAACTTGAACATACTCTTTAGTAATTAGTGATTTAAAGCATTAATTATTAGTTATTTATTACCATTATTAGTATCTTTACTAACTATTAGATAAAAATAATCAACTCTTTTCTTCCCCCCTCCTTAAAAAAAAGATTGATGTAGTCGTCTAAACTTTTTTTTTTGGAGTGTGTCCCATCTCTTTTTTTAAGAGGGGGGTTTTGTGGGCTTAAGAAAGTAGAAAACTATTTCAAAAACTTCCAAATGAAAACGTTTCAAGTCCAATTTAAGTCGGGGAATGTGACAGGCTGAGAAGATAAAGCGGGTAAAGACGAACCCTTCTCCGTGTCTCTTTATAAACCAAATGATACATTGTTACACAGAGCGAGTTCCTTTTTATAAACTCTTGCTTTGGAGTTCTGTTCCTTCCCTTCAAACCTTGTTTATGTTATTCTTTAAAACTTCTTTTCTTTTTATTTTATTCTTAAATAGCTTCTTTTTAAAAAAAAGAAGTAAATACAATAGGATATTACTGAAAAGGATTCAGGATTAAAGTATTTCTAAAAAAAAAGAAAAAAAAAAGTTGTATCCTTTTTTTGATAAATGACACTATAAGGATTCTAATCAAGTGCCTTCTTTTAACTTCGCCTTATTCTTATTCAAACACTCACAAAAAAATAAATCTATTTTCAAAGTGTTCCTTTAATTAAATACATCTCAACTCAAGATTTAAAAATGGATTCGATATCATTACAATTCATTTATAAATCTCTTAAATAGGTCGTTATCTGATAAGATTTATTTTTTGTTACTTTTAAAAATCCTTGTTTTTTTCTAGGATTACAAAGAAAAAAACTTTAACGAGTATAATAATCTTTTTTTGAACACTTAAAACTGATTAATGATAGTGTAGTAATATCAATTTTTCACAGATACAATAAAAAGAATAGAAACACTTTTGGAAAATTAAATCGTTTTTTATAGTTTTGAATAATGTTTAAAACGTTCCCTAATGGTTTAACTTGCCAGATGTGGACCTAGTGAAAAATTATTTATGATATTTTTCGAATTATTAAAAAAAAAAAAAAAATTGGAATACATAGAATTTATTAGAATATGATATAATTTCAATAAAAATATCGAAAAAAGGCGTGCTAAATATATTTAGCAAAATAACGAAATTTTGTATTTAATATAACGATATTATACAGTGTGTCCCAAGATAGAGTAGGTATCCGAGAGGAAATTTTTTCTTGTTTATGGGTTTTCGAAAAAAAGTAATTCTTTATAAAAACTCCTGCTTGTTCTTAAACCTCTAAAAATAATAAAATTTTCTTGATTTTGTGTACAGGGTGTTATGTTTTTTGAAAACTTTAAAATATGACCAAGAGTAAACTACCCTTATTTTTGATGGTATCGAAAAATATTATTTAAAAAAGTGGTTGAGAATTGCAAAAAAAGTATAAATATTAATTTATTTTATAAATTATTAAATTTTAGTTAATTTTCTGAAATATTAAATTTTAGTTTGTTTTCTAAAAATAAGCTAAAAACAACAAATACTTCTCTTTGGATTTTTATAATAAACAAGTGTGATAAGAAACAAGTGGTTAATAGCTTGAAAGAGTTCTCCTAGAGCAAGTTCAGAAGGCTTATAAAGAATTCATAAATATCATAGAAATTTGCGCAGAAGTAGGTGGCAATACATTAGAATGATCATTTCTTAAATTTTGTTTTTCCAATCTGTTGATTTTTATTTTGTTTATAATATTTATATAATCTGTTGATTTTTAATATAATATTATTACAAATCAAATTATAATTATTATTTATTACGGGAAACAGACAGTGAAAAATTGGATATAATATTAAAATTGAATATAATATTATTATTAAAAATAATATTTTTCAATACCAGTTAAAATAGGGTAGTTTACTCTTAACAAAAAAAGTTAGTTTACTCTTAACAAATTACTCTTTAATAATTCATAAAATAAATTGATATTTAATATTTATACGTTTTTTTTGCAATTCTGAACCACTTTTTTAAATAATATTTTTCGATACCATTAAAAATAAGGGTAGTTTACTCTTGGTCATATTTTAAAGTTTTCAAAAAACAGGACACCCTGTACACAAAATCAAGAAAATTTTATCATTTTTAGAGGTTTAAGAACAAGCAGGAGTTTTTATAAAGAATGACTTTTTTTCGAAAACTCAAAAATAAGAAAATTTTTCCTCTCGGATACTCTATCTTGGGATACAGTGTATATTACGTTAGACGAAAAGCCGATTTGTAAATACATTATGATAAATATGCTACAATATTCAAGACCATGGAATGGATTTAAATATAATAAATTAATACAAATTAATAAAGGAAATTTAGTAATTGTGAACGATCTCACGAGTGTGTTCTTCATTTCAGTGACTTAGGATTTTAAACGTTTGTGTGTTTGACTCACGATAACTGGTGTATGAATTGACCAATTTCAACGAAATTTGGCGCACAGGTGCTTTTTTTCTTTCGTATAATTTGATTCGAAATAATTGTTTCTTTTTACTTTCAAAAAACAAGTGATTTTCCATAGTCTAAAAACTTTGGGGCATAGGTAAATCACTCTTTTGTAGACAGAAGTGAAAATATACCTTAGTCTTTATAGTTAGACAAAGGAATATTATTATTTTTAAACGCAAAACTATTTACTTTAAAGCAAAATTAAAGTGTACGACGTATAAAACCACTTGACAGGCAGACACGACATAAAAAATGTTCCCAGTTGTCACGCATTTCCCGGTTTTGGAATTTTTTTTTTTTTTTTGATCTTGGCTATAAAAGAAAAATCATAATGAATTTTGTAACATTTGATAAGCTCGGAAGCATGTGTATTTTAGAACTTAAAAGTAAATCTCAGAACATTTTAGCTGCAAAGTGAAGCTGCTAAATGGAATGCATGGTTTACGAAAAGCAGGTGAATATTATGATACTTCTTTAGTTTGTTACTCCCCTATGGTTTTTTAACGCTATAAATGACAGACTAAGTAACTATTAAGACAAAGGGATGTTTAGTCCAATTTACTTTAGGACAAAGGAATATCTCACTTCTAATTTTGTAAGGGGAGTAACAGTCTAAAGAAGAACATTACGTGCACCTTCTTTATATTGTTACTCCCCTCTATTCTTTGCTTCCAAGCTTACCGAAGGTATCGGAAGCTATGTGATTGTTCTGAAGGACGAAAATATTTTATTCCCAATTTCAAAAATTCCAAGACAGAAATCAGTTTTAGACATCAGGGAACATTTTTGGTTCCGTGTCTGTCTGTTGGTCTATCAGTCTGACGGTCAATCAATTTTTGCGAACCAACATATCTTAAAAACTACTGGTCCGATTTTAATGAAATTTGTATGGTAGATCATAATTATTTTTATTTTATTTTTCATTCTTGGTCCCATATAAGTTTCAACATTCTGTCCCCATTTGTTTTTCTTTAACATACGCACAAACATACATTTATTTACACCTTTATCTTCAAAAGTAATCATCTGATATTTATGAAATTTGGATGGTTTGTCAAACGTACACCGCAGATAACACCAGATTAATGTTAACTGTCCGAACACCTTAACTTTTGCTTTATTGATACTGTAATTCATGTAATAAATCAAAAAAATTTTGTCATATTAAAAAAAAACGGTGGAAACAACTAAATAAATTAGACAATAATGGCTTGGGAGTAACAATATGGTAATCAAAACTTCCTCTATCAGCCTTGAAAATCAAGTTAAAAATTAGGTTTAGTTATTGTCAATAGTCAATAACTGCAAGTAAGTATTTATGTCTACAGGAAATTTACTCGGTTATAATCTTCCAAAAGCAAGGAGCCACCGTATCTCCCCTTTGTGCTTCGGTCAGCTCCAATAAATGTACGGAAGTAAGTGGACTGTTTTTTATTGGTTTTTCAGGCGGGGGTAAGGCGGCGCCATAGATCCTTCAGAGCGGGTAATCGCAGGAGAAAGGATAAGAAAACATAATATATCAAAGAGGGGAGTCTCCCCAAGTCAACTCGCCCTTCTTATAACGAATCGGAACTGAGACTCAGGCGACTCCACTAATGGAAATTTACTCTTCTTGTAAGTTCATTCAATTGATTTAAAGAGAAATAGTGCATACTTGTCTGCATTTGACAACTCAGGATAAAGGTCCTTTCTTATTTCAGATCATTCATAAAGATTTATTGACATATCTAAGGAACAGGATTGAGTGAGAGAAAATATATCGCTAACTTTACGATTTCTTTTAGGAAACTATATCAGTTTGCTCAAATTTTCAATAAACAGATCTCGCAACTTTCACAATATATACAAGTTGTTTAAATAGCACTTAATCAACCTTTGAGAGAATATAAAACAAGACACACATAAAATATTTTCGTCTTTCAGAACGATTACATAGCTTCCGTTACCTTCGGTAAGCTCGGAAGCAAAATCAAAACAATCTCAACAAATTAAAAAACATCGCAGGGAAGTACTAGCGTCCAAGTACTTTTTAGGGTTTCGTAGATGATTAAGCATACCCGTTATAGAATTACGATGTTTTTCTTCGACCTCAGGGGTCTCTGGTTCGATTCCCGGGAGGGTCCCAATGTATTTTATCGGTACTAACGTCAAGGTAAATTATATTTTATCAGGAAATTTTCATCGCCCCACCATAAGGTATAATCAAGAATTATTTTAAAATTTTAGGACCAGCCTTTATATAGTGGTTGGGGGGGGGGACATTTTTTTGGGTATATTTTGACTCATAAAACCAATGAAGAATGCAACATTTAAGAAAGCATTATATATATATATATATATTTGTATCCTACTCTTCTGAAGCTTTTATTTGAGACCCCCACTCGAAAATTAAAATAAATACAATTATTTGAGTTTACCACATTTTTGAGAATTGCGCATGCGCATATTTAATTTTTAACTTCTATACATTTTTCCTATGGTTGGGTCAAAAAGTTGCGCCAGTGTTTTAAATTTCATCTCTTTAGCTTAAACGGTTCGGACGCTATGAACCAAGGAGCGACGGACAGACGGACGTATCACCCTCGGTGTAAGGGTTTCGAGAAGTATCCATGATACCCTAAAAACGGGGGAAACAAATTAGACAATTATGGGTTGTAAAAGCATAAATTCAATAAAGTACGTAATAGGATGCGAGGAAGCTATGTGCCACACCAATAGACAGTCTATTTTATCAATCAATGGAGAAAGATTTTCATAATTCGTAATAATTATTAAGAGAGAGAAATCTAAATAAGTGTAAATACACTTATTTTATCTTAATATTGTTCTAGATCTTAATTGCTTACGTGAAATAGTACTCGGAAATTAAATTGAGAAGATAAACATATTATGATCTAACAAGTTCCCAATTATGATGATGTAAAGTGGCCGCCTAACTCATCCTAAAATGGCCATTAGTTGTCAATAGCGTGTCAAGAAACAATAAAGAAAATAATAATAATGGAGATACATGAGCCGCACTAATATTAGTTCCTTAAACTTTCATTCATTTCTTTTTTAAATTGTTTTAGAGGGTTAACATAAGCCTTACCTTATACTTTAATAATAACTTGGCGAAATTAAATTTGATCAAAAGTTCAAAGCGTGTAGTCTATACTTAGAATCAAAATAAATGAAGGTTTTTATAGCAGAGCTACAAGTCGTAAAGAGTCACGAATACACCCTATATTAAAGAAGGATAAAGCCCAGAGGCGACAAGAATCAAATTTGAAAAGCAACTCGTGGTGGTTTTATAGAAAGAATCTCTGAAAGGCGAGATCATACAGGATTGTTTATTCCTTCATCGAATCGTAGCCATCTTGACAAGTTACCTTATCAAGTAAGAAAGACGGATGCTGAGAAGCCTGGCGTAGAAACGTTCTCTTGCCTAAATCTAAACCCTGTCAGCAAACAGTGAATAATGAAGCGTTGCAGTTTGAAACTTCAGATCGCATTAACTCGTTTACTTTCTTTTTTTAGTGATACCTTGTTGAATATTTATGTGTGTATTTGGAATAATTCAGACATTCATAATGTCTAATAGGTTATGGGCCCAGCAAATTTCCGAAGCTTTAGTCACAGTTGTTTATGAATTGAATCAAGAATTCCACTTAAGGAAGATCATACAGGATTGTTTATTCCATCATCGAAACTTAGCCATCTTGACAAGTTACCTTATCAAGTCTAGAAAGACGGATGATGAGAAAGCCTGGCGTAGAAACGTTCTCTTGCCTAAATCTAAACCCTGTCAGCAAACAGTGAATAATGAAGCGGCACAGTTTGAAAATTCAGATCGGATTAACTCGTGGCAACCAAGAGCTAACTCTACAGTTGATTCAATTTCCATGGGAAAACAAAAACTTTGAGAACTTGACTCGCATGCTTTAGAAAACAGACGAGAAATTAGTTCCAACTTCATCTGAGAAACATACCAAGTTTCTTCCTACCCTTTCTTGAAATTGATTGAGAAATAAAAAAAATAAAACTTAGTTAATTTTAAAATTATGCTTTATATTTCATGTAATGAATATTTACAGTGTAAGAATATACATTGCAGTTTTGATAAGTGGTTTCTCAAAACCACTCTTAACTTTTGCAAGAGATAATTAAAAACATGGACTGTATTCTCTCAAAACTTTGTTTTTCCTATATGTATAACTAGACTAGAAAACGTCTCAAATTAAGCTTTAATTATAATAATAAGATGAAGCGCGGGTAAATTAAAGTCAAGTTTACATAAAATTAATATCCCTAACAAAAACACGATGTAAATAAGCCTAGTCTCGCGTAACAAGTAACTTCTACCTATTAGGTCCATTTTATACAGTACAAGTAAATGATATTTTTTGTCTGTCCCCACTCTCTATTCTTTGTCCCAAACCAACTCAAACATTTTCTTTCCCTAATCACTCTACACGTTTAAATTTAAAAACATTTTCTGATTTGGCAATTGCACAGCACAAAAAGGTTAAAAGTTTGTTGTTATTTAATTTTTATATGTTCCCTATGGTTAATATTAAGATCTTTTTCAAAAATAAATGTTATGCAGTGTCGTATACAACTTTGTATTCTCGTGCTTCACAATTATTAAGTCAGAAAATGTTTTTATCTCCAGTAGGGATAAAAAGTTATGATTTTGAATTATAGTTTAGAGGGACTAAAACAGGTCTTTTCATCCCTTAACTAAAAAAGTAGGGAGAAAAAGTAAAAGTAGGGCGAAAAAGTAAAGTAGGGCAAAAAAGTAAAGATTGCAATTTAATTATTTTATAAATAGTAGAAAATGAATGGCTAATGTAATGAATTTGTTGAAATCAGGTTGGCGGCACTGCGCTTTTTTGACCATGTTTATGTCTGTTTATATTGTTTATAACCTGGATCTAAATAACCTTCTATTTGAGTTTAATTCCAATTCTTATTAGTTTTTCATATTGAATCTCTTATATCGGCTATTAAAAGTGCTAATAATTATTGTTATTTATTAAAATAATAAATAAAAACTGCGCAATGGACGAAAATGTGTATTTTCTTCCTACTGGAGATAAAATATTGTATGTACCTCGTGAGTAAAGTGCCATTATTCCCCTCGCGATAACTATCTCCCTCGGCTGCGCCTCGGGAGCTAATTAGAGTTATTCCCTCGGCTGCGCCTCGGGAATTAAAGAGTCTAATTCCCTCTGCTTCGCCTCGGGATTTAGGGACCATGGTTCCTTCGGCTTCGCCTCAAGACCCCACTTTTTCGCTCAGGAAATAATGGCTTACTTTACTTCCTAGGTGCATAAATAACTATTAATAAAGATCAATTTCACTTATTTCAATATAAAATTCAATTAATGGGAGTAAAATAATACTTTAGTCTCAAATTTGTCTACTAGGAAGAGCTAGTAGCTCAAGTTTTGTCTTTTTTAAATGTTTTGAATAGGCGGTTATTCTATTAGCCTTGAGATGGGCGAAAAACCAAATTTTAATGTTTCCTTTATTTGCACATTAAACTCTACATTCTACCTATATACAAAATTTTAAATTTCTAGGATTGCAAGAAGAGCCTTAGAATTATGATGAGTCAATATATCAGTGACAAAATAACAAAACTTTAGGCTTTTATAATTATAACTTATGAACCAATATAGGTAGAGGTGTGAAATGTTTATTTATCGTTCAGTTTGTAATGAACTCTAAAATTTATTTTATATATCTAAGTATCTATAATAAGATAATAGAGGGGGCTAAAGTACCCTGAGTTGTTACCAGTAAAGGATGGTACGGCTGTGCTCGAAATGGCCGGGGCACTGCCATTCCCCTAGATAAGGCAGCGAAAGACGTGCCCCAGATATCGCAGCTCAGTATAATATGTAGATACAAGTTGCGACGTAAACGCAGTATCCGTGGTGGGAATATTTTTATTTATCTCTCTCCTCTTTATTAATAATATTAGAGATATCTAAAGTAAACTATGTTAAAGTGATAACTTTATTTTTTCTAATTAAAATAAATAAACCAATAATTCAATTAAATCATTTAACAACTATAAAACTTTATAAAATATGGTTTTTGGAATCTCAACAGTTTTAGGAAATGTCTTCTAAAAGATGTGATTTTCCAGACAGAACGAAATTGCATTACTAAGTTTCTCCAGTTGAGTCCTATCTAATATCTAGAAAGGGACATCTCATTACGAAGGGCTCTTGCAAGGTTGGACGGCTTCTAAGGACCCAGTGATAACCCTTCTCAAGGGCTTTCCAATATTGAGAAATACCTAGAGAGAAACTAATAACGCAAAACGAGCTTCAACTTACCCCCTCTTCCAAACCATATCAATGTAATAAATATTCAATGCGAATTCCTCCACCATTTACTCCAAGAGAAACTTTACTTGCCGGTATCATTTAGCTTAAAAAACTTTTATGGCTCAAGAAGGTAATTCCATTTCAATATCTATTTCTTCTCTTTATGATTTTATTGAAAGAAAACTGTAAGGCATGTCCCACACTGGATCCGCTCATCTCATCTCATCTCAGCTCAGCTCCGTTCCTTCCGCTCAGGTCCGGCAGATTTCTGCACACTGCTTCCGCTCAGACCGCTCAGCTTAATGCAGTTTTTTTATGCCAGTCTTGTCTCAGTTATCCACTAGTGCTGTTCGACATGAGTAGAATTGGCTGATATTATTGATAGTAGTAGTAGTAGTGGTGAGGAAGAAGCAGTTATAATAGCTAAGCTACTTGCTGCAGAACAACAGACCAGGGAAAAAATTCTTTGGGTGCACGCGATAAATACAGCCAGAAATGAATGAGAGTTTCACACTCTATTTGAAAGGTTGAAACAAGAAAATAAAAGACTTTTGTTATTTTCGTAAATTATGAAAAATTTATGGAGCTTTTAACTGTGATAGAACCTGTTATAAAAAAAACAAGACACCAAGTGGAGAAGAGCCATACCTCAAAAAGAGCGTCCGCCAGTAACTTTGAGGTAAGTTCTTTACTGTAGTTGGAGGAAAGAGGGTGGAGAAAGGGCACAGGCAGCCTGGTGCGCCTGCGCGAACCTTCCGCCTTCCGCAGCGTCCGGCAAAATATTCTCGCCGAGCGAAAGAGGTCGGGCTGAACGGAGCTGAGAGGACCGGAGCGGAGCGGAGCGGACGCAGTGTGTGGGTTTTCATTTAAATACATGGGTTTTATTTTTTTCGTTAAAGTCTGAGCTGAGATGAGATGAGATGAGCGGATCCAGTGTGGGACAAGCCTAATAACAATACGATAATTTTATGAGATGGAAAAAACGACAAAATATTTATTCAGAGAATATCATATTGATTATGGAAATTGTAGTTGTATTGTAGACACTCTACCAGTCCAATACGTCCAGTAATCCGACACTGAGGCTAAGATCCACCTCCACTCTTGCCCCGTGTAAGATAAGATAACTAAAGGAGGGGGAAACTAGGAAACAAGGTCACTAGTGTAAACAAAAACAAACCACAGTCGTTGTTTGTATAACTTCGTAAATGCACATGTTTTATCAATAAATAGGCTGATTCACTTGTGTAATAATTATTTATTATCAAAATCCAGTAATCCGACAATTCTGTATTCCTGCATAGGACGATCCCATATTTGATGGATTAGGGAGACTCGACGTACCTGTACTTCATGATCAGTGATAATACTCAGGTTTACTTGATACTGAACTAATTATTTAAAGAAATAAATTATTCTCTAAAAAAATCTTAACTTCTAGAAATAAAAAACCGATTTTTCGTATGATAGTTAGTTTTTTTTGTTATATACGCAACCTCTTCGTATTGAGTGCAAATTTTTGTCCTCGTGTCAGTCTGTCCGTCAATATTTGAAAAATTAGTCCTAATCAAAGGTTCCATAATAGTTTGTGCAATTCCAATCATTAGACATTTTTATTATTTTATTTTGATTTAATTTATTCGTTTTTTGTTAGAATAGGAATAGCCTCATAGTTTTTTGTAGAACAGGTAACACTGTATATAATTTATATGTTTCCATGGTTGTTGTGTATTGTTTATATTTTATTTGCTCTTATACTTTTTAAATAAATAAATTCACTTCCTTTTGTCAGTGATAGCTATAGTAGTTGAATATTTTTGTGTGTACTTGGAGTAAAACAGACATCCATAATGTCCAATAGGTTATGAGCCCAGCAAGTTTCCGCTGCTGCTTGTAAATATTTGAGTCACAGTTATTTATGAATTGAATCAAGAATTCCACTTAGGGAAAAAGGGAAAAATATTAAGGTAACAAGAAGAACGATAAAAATATAAGAATAACTAGAAGGGAAGAGAAGTAACAAAGTCTTTAAGCTTACTTCTTGAAAAGAAGATTCTTATATTTATTCCACTGTATAAAAAAGGGTCCAGTTTGTCCTTTTGAGTTCTTATAGATTTATTCTTTACTTTCTTTTTCTCAAGTCTGACTATGAGATTTTCTGGTACGAGGGACAACAAACCATTATTCAATGGTGAGTTCTTTTCTTCTCCTTTTCCCCCCTTTACAAACTTTTTTGAGTTTATTCACCTGAGAGTAAGCTTTGAATAAAGATATAAAAATAAAATGACTGTACAGTTCTGTGAGACTGTTCAATTTCAGTATTTCGTCTTCAGGGGAATTGAGGATAAAAAAACAATACTTAAGGATTTACGTTGTCTTCATTTTAACATGGATATATTTTTGGGCTGGGGGGCATAAGAAATTCCCGTCACGCAAAAAACGACAAAAACAAACTAGAAAATGATTAAATATAGTACCAGAAAGTTGAAATATAACAGGAGAAAGCTTGGTTTTCACTTTAGTACTATATTTCGCCACCAGGAACAAACTTTTAAATATGGAACCAGAGAGTTTCCTCAAGGATTTCCTCATCGTGTATGGCCGCCTTTAACAATTCTTGGTTGAAACCTTGGCGCACATTGAAAGTGAGGTGACAACGACTGGAGGAGCTGAGGAGGAAGTTATGAACCGGATTAGAGAAGCAAATGGAGCATTTGCTTAGCTTTATCCAGTTGACATCATCTCGAGAAGGACAAAACTAAGGTTCAATCAATGCTTCAATGTGCATGTGTAACGTGTAAAGTCATCATTAGCAATCATAAATGTAACCGGCCCAAGAACACATGGAAGAAGACGTTCAAGAAAGAAGCATAAAAAATTTGACAAGACCTGAAGTGAAATTAAAAGAATGGCAATTAATCGTTCCGACTGGAGAATCTAAAGTTGCTCTATGATTCTCAAGAGAAAGCATTATACCGCCATATAAATAAGAGGATCGCGGTAAGGGATCGTACCCACGACCTTGTGCCTCCTTTAATTCATTGATCCAAACAGCCACGTTGACATTTTAGTAAATATAAAGCATTTCTCTGGTAAGATCTCCATCGTATAGGATGAAGTATTCATTTTTACACATCTACATTGTAGTATAGAGAAAACAAAATTCATGCAGCTGAACCAGCAAGGAATTTCCAGAAAACTTTGAATTATCTCTATTGGTAGTTACAATTTTGAAGAAGTCGACGGTTTTACTAATGTAGGGTCCGAAATGAGTAGTCTAAATAAAACCAAAGAGGAAATAAGCCGAAGAATACTTGCAGGAAGTAGAGCTTATTATGCTTATATAAAGCTTTTCAAATCCAAAGTACTATCCAGAATATTAAAACTAATGCTCTACAAATCTCTCGTAAGACCAGTAGTATGTTATGGATCTGAAACATGGGTTTTGCTTAGTTAATAAATAATACGCCTCAGTCTTCGAAAGAAGAATAATTAGAAAAATATTGGGATGTGTACAGGTTGGAGAATTTGGACCAATATTGAAGTAGATCATTTTCTCGGCCATTATCAGATTCATAAAAAGCACGTGGGTAAGATCATGTAATGAGAATACAGGAAAGAGAAGTAAATAGCATTCTGGAAGCAGAAATGGAAGGAAAAAGAAGAAGGGGAAGACCTAGAAGCAGATGGCTGGACGATGTCAGGGAGGACCTACAGACCCTTGGAGTTGTAGCTTGAAGACCTGTGGTCCAGGATAGGGATAAATGGCGAGAAACTGTTCGAGAGGCCAGGGTCCATCTAGGACTGTAGAGCTAGCGTAAGTTAGTAAAGTATATAATAATATAATAATGTGTCTGATTCACTTCACTGGTAATCGAACCCAGGTTATTGTTGGTGCCTAAATTTTGATTTTGGTAGAATTTTGATAATATCAAACCTTAATCCTTTCGAGCATACCAATCCTTAAGAAATATAATACCCATTACGGCTTAGGACAAAACATTTGAAGTGGAGTTGATATCAATAGTATCATAAAACCGAACACCTCTTCACAAATTGGCTCTTAGCCACCCATGAGTGCCCAAGTAATAAAGGTAAAGGAAAAAGCTGTTTCAAAACATACTTAAGACATAATTAGGACTCTTAAACAATGTTCGGAGGCTCTCAATATCATCCTCCGCATGTTTTTGCCATGTTAAATAGTTTTATGAAAAGCATTCCTGATATTTTGTCTTCTGGAGAGATGATTACCTTGTCAAATCATAAGATTTATTGGTAAAAAATGCTTTACAATTTAATTTTCTTGCCATAATTCAATGTACGAACATCTTAATATTAATTTTTTTCTATCAAATTCAAGTTATTTCAACTTCTCCTTGTTCTCTACAAGTTTTAATATTGAAAAATTCCCATAAAGAAAAGTATAACGGTTTAAAAGGTTACATGTTATACAATCTGTAATATTTAATAATCTTCTTATAAGAAGCCGGGCAAGTATGAAAAATTACTATTTGAAGCCCACATAAGGAAGCACGAACCAACCAGCTTATAAATCCTATACCAAAACCTTTTATAAAATACTTTGCTTATATAGTAATTTCCCATGCTCTAGGCTATTTGTAATCTGTAAAGCCCGGTCATGATAATTTATTAATTTTTTATTCATGTTTTTTTTTTTTTTAATAATATTAAAAGCGAAGTTATTTATTTTTTAAAAAATACAAATAACAGGAGATTTATAGTAAATATAAGACTTAGGACATTTAAGTTTTTCCCCTTTGAATGCCGCTAATGTGATTTTTTAGCCAACCGTGAATTTCACGATGTTAGATTGAAAATTAGCGTGAATATGTGACATTAATATGTTTAAAAGATATTTCTGAGTTTTCCTTTTTAGGGATAAATTACATTATTTAAACATTTATGTTTGTTAGATGGAAAAATAATTTTTAACAAACGATTTAGCTTTAAGTCATGTTTCATTTTAATATGTTAAGAATTATGGCATTATAATACTTATCCTATTATTATACTTATTAATATTTATTAAGTAAACAATAAGAACACTGCAGCATACAAGCCAAGCAAACTTGCAAGGAAGTAGAGGTATTGAATAAGAGTGGGGGAAGGTGGAACATTGCTCGCTCTTGTAAGACACAGTATAACAATGATAAACTTATCTTTCAGTTTTCATAATTTTCATTTGTAATTAAATTTTTATTTTCCCTCACCTATGGTAAGAAAAGTAATGTTTTCACCCAAACATTTTTTTTCGAGATTTCAACTAAATTATCCGTTTTGGGTGTTTTTAAAACCTCCTGAGTGGTTTTCAGCATGACGTGTGTACGTGTCTTATCATCGTAGCGCTGATAACGTAGCTCAGGGTATTTAACCTAGGGAGTTGAAACTTGGCAGAAAAATCAGTCCTTACTTCTAGTTGTGCCGCCCAGAAAATAAAAATTTTCCGCCATCTTGAACCCAGTTTGCGGAGTCAGCAAAAATTTTTAAAAATCATAATAAATCGAAAAATGGTCCGATGGAGTTGAAATTTGGCTCGAATTTACCTCCTTGTATGACAAACAGATCCACTAAATTTTGATATTGGCGGCCATTTTGAAATTATCGATTTTTTAATTTTAAAGTATAAATATGTTTTTGACATATAGTAGTATATCGTAGGGAACCGGTAAAAAATTGATTAATATAAAAAACCCGATGAAATTCCATTAATTAGTTTAAAAGTTATGTGATCATAATTATTATTGAGTGAAATACTTTTTTATTTTGTTATACGTCAGACTTCGTTTACATCTGACAAAATACCGCCAAAATTCAAATAATTAAACAAATGAAATAAAAATAATATATATATTTTTTTTTTTTTGAAAAATTATAATAAAAAAGTCAATTAGTTCAACACGGTCACGCATCTATGTACTGACCATGCCCAATGCTGTTTCCTCCAGTAGGAGAGGCCACTTAAGTGGTCTCCGAAGTGAGGAAAAGTTCCGAGGTACCCCGTACCCGATTTTTTTTAATTTCATAGAAGACAAACGATTTAAATACAAATCTAAAGATGTAAACCGTTTTATCGGTAATAATCTAGTTTTCAACATCTGATTTTGTTGAAAATTAAAAACAAAAAGTAAAAAACCACCTGTTGAACGCTTTTTAATTAAAAAAAATCAATTAAATGAGATATTATGGAATATAAATACAGTTTCAACAATATGAGAAAGTTTGTCTGAGTTATCTCGGACCGATTTTTTAATTAATGGGCACACTGCTAAAATGCGTTATCTATATACACATTGTTTTTAAAATTAATATTGTTTAAAAAAAAAAAAAAAAAAAAAAAAAAACCATAGGAATCTAATGTATTTCAACGATGTTATGATATCTATCACAAAAATCTAATAACATTTTAGAGAAGAACAATAGGCTTTCTTTTGTTTATAGTTCCGTTCCCTAATATGATGTTAATAAATTATACCCAGTGAGGATGTTTTAGAACTTTTGCCAAACAAGTTGAATAAAGAGTCCTTGAAAGAATTTTTCAATCTCGCAAAAAAAAAGAAAAAAAAAATAAAGAATGAGATAATTGCTTTGAAAAATTACTTTAAAGATCTTTCCTTTTTTAGTGAGGATGCACGGGTTGAAAGAAAAAACGAGAGCAGAGAAAAAAAAAAAAAAAAACAATTACCGCCGTCACGGATGCCTTTATTGTTTTAAAGAAGGTCCTCTTTCTACCTCATTCACTAAAAGAGATTATTGTGGCGGGAGAGGGAACTAAAAAAAAGAGCGCGACATAAAAATGCGGGCTTGACTTTTGTTTTCCAAGATGATATCTGAAACACAAGTTTGGGAAGAGGTCATTAAAGTCTCATTACTAACAGCTCTTGTTTGTTCTGCTGTCTCAGGCTTTACACTTCGGTGTAATTTGGAACCTGAAAATACACGTAACCACTTGGCCTTATCCTATTATATAAAAAAGTAATAAAAAAAAATGGATTCAACTAATTTTTATACACGGAAAATATTAAATTGTCTACTAGCTACTAAATTGTTAAGCAAGAGTTTTTAAATGTAAATTTAACTTAACTTTCAAAATGCCTACTTTGATAATAGACTGTAAACAAATCTGTAATTTCTTCTGGTGAATTCAGGAAGTACCGAGAATATCGGCTTGCTTTTTTAATGAGGCTTATTTTTTTATAAGTATTTTCCTTTATAAATGCTTGACAATAATAAAATTCTAATCTTGAAATATAATTGATGATGTTTGTGAATTTTAATGGGTTGAAATTTAGCTTTTATATTCATTTAATGTACAAGTAAAATAGTTAAATAAAATTCCGTTGTTTCTTCAGAAATTTTATATTCAAGGCGGTTTTAATAAAAAAATGGTTTTTAATAAATGTCTGTTTGTAGTCTGTACAAATGTCTGTCTCTAATAAGCTATGTAGATGCGAGCAGCCTAAACTACAAGACCTATTTCGATTGATTTTTGGCATGCATGTACAGAAAAAATTATAACCCAAGGCTATTTTTTATTTTTTTTTAAATTTTTTTTTTTAATTCCGGGGGGCTTTTACACCCGAAGACGCAGGCCACTTAGTGTGCCCATAACTTAGTGGGCCCATACATCAAACCCGGGTTAGGAACCGAAATCTTCAAAACTTCACCCACTCGTGTGAAGACATGGTCGTTAACCATGACTCCCCTCCTAGTTTTAATACAACCAGGAGTGTCATCATCATGGTTTCCAGGCCGAAACCTGGTAGCGCCACTCTTTCGAGGAACTTCCCATTTGTTTAAACAATGCAGGGTGGATATTGAGCGGGGGGCCTGGTCCGGGAATCGAACCCAGAGCTGTGGTCAGAAGCGGTCACCCATCTATCTTCTGACCATGCTCGAGGCTATTTAACTTGCCTTATCGCAAGGCGAGCGCTCTAGCCTCCGAGCCACCCAGGCCCCTAACCCAAGCCTAAATTGAGAAATGAATTTAAGCTCTAATTTAGGAGCGCTGTCCCACAAAAAAATGAAGTATCGTGAAAAAATCTCAAAAACGGTTCCAACGATTCTGATTATAAACATTTTTGTAAAAATACTTTTTTTGATTTTATGGATAAGTTAAGCATATACAATGGGGTAAAATATAATCCAAAATAATATTTATAAATAAACGTCCTTGTTGTAATAAACAATTTCTTCCTAGGAAAAGGCTGTCTCATCAAACTCGAATTGACATTTCTATTTATTTTGTCTGATATAATAATAATAATAATACCTTTATTTACTTTTAAAGGAACAAGACATTATACAAAAAGGTTTCGCAATTTACGATATAATCGTAGTAATTAATTAGTACACATTGACATGATAGTCACTCCCATACATTACATATAAATACACACACACTCACATCCATACATTCTAAAAAAGTGAACAGTACATTAAAACAAAAAAATAAATAAATTGTTTTGTTTGTTTTTTTAAAAACAAAAAACTTCTTTCTTATGTATTATCAAGACCTTATTGAAGCGAGCGTAGCGAGCTTCCTACATTCAACGAAATATGCTCCGTGTCTGTCTGTCTGTCTGTCTGTCTGTCAGTAACTTTCACGCGTGTGACGATAACTTGAGTAAAAGTTGACCGATTTAGTTGAAATTTGGTATACATGATCCTCTTACTAATACTCAGGCTAAGTTCGTTGGACAGCGTGATCCGTCCAAGAGTTCGCGCGCAACGCTCGCGTAAACGGGAGGTACAAAAATTAAATTGGAATTTCAGGACGGGAAAAGATTCTATCATCATCTATTCGATGAGACGAACATTTTGTTCAAATAACATTTTTTACTAAAACCAACAGCAACACCGCTATGACTTAATAAAGATCGCTAAAACTATTAAAGCGGACCTAAACGTTTATAATAGAGAAAACAACCTTTTTACCGATATCTTACGTTCTAACGTAACGATTTTAATAAAACTTCATATACACCATCTAATGCACAATTGAAACAGGTATGCAAATGTCAACTTGATACAAGCAACATTCTTTGCGTAGCGACGAGATACATTTATAATAATTGTTTAAAAGCTACCGCGGGTGGTGAAGATTGTTATAGTCGTATAGTGTATAGGTTTATTTAGGAAGTAAAGCTTTGTACCGAGTACCCCCACTCTTCCCCCACACTACCCTCTTCCACTCATCTTCAACTATGACGTTCATCATGATTAATAAATTTCAATATTCAGTATTTTATTGCAATACGCTCGCTTCAATGATAGAGCCACGCGATGCCTAGTGTAAATTGATACCCTGTAAATTATAACAATCTATTAAGTATCAATGGCGAGCACGTCTTCATTATCAAAAAGAAATATTTTCTTGCCTTATCTCGTTAGATTATATTAGATTATTATTTAAATGATTTTATAACTCACCAAGAGCAGAGAGTAGATCTGAAATCTTGAAGCAGGCTGATCGTATCATCGGAAACAAGTCTACTTCTTTCACCGTCTGGCATTACCTCGAGCAACTAGAACAAATAAAGTATAATTCGATTACTAAAGAACAAGCGTCCAAGAGGAAATGATATCAATAGTAAGATAAACTCGCAGTTCACAACTTTTACTCCGACAAAAAATTCCTAAGATGAAGCACAAAAATTGGAAGACCACAACATTTTTTGGAGGCACAAAATTCATTTTGAGAGACAAAAATTGGAATCTGACTCTGAAAATAGATTAAACCATAAATATAATCTTTAGAAGTTGGATCAATTAAGGAAATAAAAGCCTCACTATTGCAATATTTGGATTTCTCCTTGGACCATTCTCAAGTTCACTGCCAAGATATCGTGATGATTAATATTATCACGATATAATCGTGATGATTATTATTAAAAAAATTATCTTTATGTCAAATAATAACTAAACACTCTGAGTGTAAGAGTTTAAGCATTGCTCAATGAAATGTTAGTTGTAGTGGTTAAGTATACAAATGGTAAATGAGTGGAAGTTAAAATTAGAAATTCGGTCTTTAGATAATTTATTTATTTAAAAATAATAGTGCATTAAACAGAAACTGTATTTAGGGAAATGACGAGCATCACAATGATTCAAACAAAACATTTTTTAACGTTCAAACAAGATTTTTTAATAATAATCATAACGATGTAATCGTCTAGGCAGCAAGCTTGAGAATAATCCAAGGAGAGATCGAAATATAGCAAAAGTGAACCTTTTATTTCCTTTAATTGACCCAAGTTCTAAAGAATTGAAAACCACAAGGAACATATTGAGCTATCTTACATAAATATAATTATTATTGATGGTTAAAGTATAGGTAGAATAAAATTAGTGGTTCATGTGAAACCAATGTCCTCAGATATTACAATAAGCTCATTATATCATCTGGTTATAATTCCAGAAAGGAGAGGCATAGTTATTCCCTTGATGATACCATGAAAAGTATATGTTGGAGTTGCTAATCACTTCGACCAATAATAAACTAAAGTTTTGTTTATAGGATCATAATATATGTTTTGTTTAAAGTGACATTTATTTTTTTGTATACAGGGACATATATGTATTGTTTGTTAATAGGGACATATATGTTTTGATTACAATTGTTTGTTTATAGACATATATGAGTTTTGTTTGTAAGGTCATAATATATGTTTTGTTTACAGAGATATTTATATTTTGTTTGTTTACTGGGACATATATGTATATTGTTTGTTAATAGGGACATATATGAAAGTTTTGTTTATAGGGAGATATATGTTTTGTTTACAGGGACATATTATATGTTTTGTTTACATGGACTATATGTTTTGTTTGTTATATGTTTTGTTTGTTTGACATATATGTTTTGATTACAGGGACATATATGAAATTGTTTGTTTATAGGGACATATTATATGTGTTGTTTACATGGACTATATGTTTTGTTTGTTTATATAGGGACATATATGTTTTGATTACAGGGACATATATGAAATTGTTTGTTTATAGAGACATATATAAAAGTTTTGTTTATAGAGACATATATATGTTTTATTTGTGTGTAGGGACATGTATGAAAGTTGGTGAGGGACAGAGAATAGAGAGGGGGACAGACAAACAACATCACTTGTACTGGATAAAGTAGACCAAGAATCCAAGAAGCACTTACTTGGAAGGGAGAGACTTGGCTAAACCAATGATCACAATGTTTTACACGAGTCTTGGCTTATTCTTTTTACACGAGTGTTTTTGTTTTGGATAATTTATACTGTTAAATTAAGTTTTTGACCCCAGGTAAATTATTTTGTCGGTAATAATAATAAATTTCACTAAAATCCTGGTCGAAAGAATAAAATGTTTTTGTTTCGGAAACATTACTATAAAAATACGTTGAAAATTAGGATGTACAACAAGTAAAAGTAGATTACGCGAAGGAAATATAACATAAAAGAGATTAAGATAGGAAATATAAGTGTAAAGGGAAGATATAGATCTAGCTTAACTATCTCTGGTGTACAAAACCATAAAGCAAAGGACTACACTCGCCTTGCAGTTCCTTCCCATAAACATCTCAAAGGATTTTTCTCGGTTTCACCGCACCATGAACATGGAGAGCGATAAGGTTCTTTAAAAAAAAAATTTAAAAAAAATGATATATTACAAGCTTTATCAGACCCCTATGAAAAATACTTTGACCCTGAGCCAAAACACGCAGGTCAAAAACACAAATCAACAACTGAAATCTTTCTCAAAAGATCAAACTACCCTTTGCCAAAAAAAAAGAAAAAAAACAGCAATTTTGATTCTTTTCCCCTTTCTTAACCCACTTTAGGGCTTCTGATAACTCGTATCCCTAAAAAACATCTAAGTGGGTTGAGAATGTGCAGGGTAAAGTACGTTTTTTGATCTTTTTTCAAGAGGACACTTTAGGTTTAACATCTGTCACCACCGCCACAAAAAAATCATAATGGCGGCCACATGCGCCATTATCATTCTTTTTTAATGGGACCAACCTACGTCATATTCTCTTTATTACTTAGAGAAAGTTGGCGAAAAAATATATAAATAAAGTACTTTAATCTAAGTGAAACGTCTTGGTTACAGAAAAAAGGGTAATTATTATTAAATTTATATTTTAATTTTATTACTATGTAATTAAAATTTATTTTAATAAATTATAACTATAAATAATATTTGTTACTACGTTTTTATTAGCTTGCTTTCTTGTTTGTTTGTTTGTTTGTCCGGTACAAATCCTGCAACCGATGTTTAACTAACTTCCCCAGTAGCTAGACATTTGAAACTTTTAGAATAGCTCAGAACACGATGACAATGCATTATTTTAATACTTTTAGCCATCTTTCAGCAGAATTAAATTCGTTTTCAGCAAATTTTGCTGTATAGAAAGTTAGTTCGGAAAAAATCCGCAAGTTATTTTATTTGTTTTGACATATCATATATTTACAATCTTCATTTTGACTGGTTTCAAATTTATGATTTATGACAGAATATTTAAAAACGTAGTATATAAAAAGTTCTGTTTATATTGAAATTATTTATTTAATAAATCATTAAATTGCCTAACAATACTAATTTGTTTTTTCATAATACCGTTTTCAATTTTTTTTAAAATTTTCCTCACAAATTTTTATATTTTATACATTATTTTTATATTTTAAATTTCTTTTTCGAGATTTCAACTTAATTATCAGTTGTGGGTGTTTTTAAAACCTCCTGATTGGTTTTCAGCATGACGTCTGTATGTATGTAGGTATTTGTTTTAGCATTAGCGCCCAAGGTATTTAACTTAGAGAGTTGAAACATGGCAGGGTTGATGCCAAGAGGCTCAAATTTCAACTGAAAAATATTTTGTCATTTATACCCCACGTGCACTCAATCTGTTAAGACTGCATACTTTATACATGAAAAAGTAAAAAGAGAAAGAAAAAAATGCTCCATTAAAATATATGAGAGAAACTAGGGTACGGCTCACCACGGCCTTTTACAATCAAATTGGAAACGTTTTCAAAGTGTAAGTCATTTAATGCCGATTACTTAAAAAAAAAATCTTAAAATTAATTCAGATGGAAGGATTTAAGTTAAGAATATAAAATTTTCATTTGAAGTGAGGATTTGGTTGTGTCTATAGAAAGAAAGGGAGTGATTTTGGGACTAAAGCTATGAGATTTATACAGAAACCCTTTTCTTATTTGGTATAAAAAAAAAAAAAAATTTCAAATGATTTTCTGAAATGAGATAAAAATAAGAGGAAAAATAAGCCTCTATGATTGAAGTTCACTAGGAAACATGGAAGCAATCGATTACAGATCGAAGTAGAGTAAAGAGAAATATGTTTCTAAGCCTACTTAGATCAAAACCAAACAAATGGGAAAATGGAAAAGCAAGGAGGCAGAAGCAACTGAAGACTGAGAACAAAGAATGAAACGGTCTAATCAGTGTTACAACTCAAATCCTTAATCCTTTGGGATTGGGTCCTGCGGTAAGGCTTTCCCTACTTTTATCCTACTAAGGAGAAAAAAAGGAAGGAACAAATGAACAAATGCAGGGATAAAATCCCTGGAAACAAAAAGGTATTAGTAGGTTACAAAGCCCGATAAGTGCCTAGACAAAATTATACATTTTAGAAATAAAAAATAGCCATAATTAAAGCATTTTCTCTCTCTTAAACTGAAATATTTTATTAAAAGATAAAAAATAATGAATAAGTTCTCCCCCAGATGAATTAAAACAAAGAAAATTTTCCGTTTCATTTGTTAATTACTAAACAGAAGTATAATGTTATCTATCTATTATATTAAAAAAGTTTTGAAAACAAAAAAGTCCAGTGAGAATGAAATATTCTAAACTGTGAATAAGAGAAAGTTAGGAGATCTCCCCGAGAAAAAAGGAGAGAACTTGAGAGTGATTATTATGAGTGCATGCTAAAAAACAAGGATGGGGATAGTTGTTCTTTCCTGGATTTCTGCGCATGCTTACGACGCTTGGCCAATCAGAATGTTTTCCCCTACTACATCAGCCGCGATAGCTATCATGTTATTATAATCAGCCGTAGGATAAACATAGTTCTGTAACTATGAAGACACCTTGGCTAAATCGCAATTATAATTAATCTATTTACTTGTATTTTTACTTTCTCAAATACACAGTATATATCTCTATACTTATATATATTTGTATCAAGAATTTTTCTAATAAATTGTTTTATTTATTTTAAATTCTTAAATGTTTAATTTTGCACAATAATAAAAAATATTCTGTTTCTGCGTAGAACTGCTTAGTTTTTTAAGGCTGTAGGCTTATGACAAATTGTAAAAATTATGACAATTTTAATGCTCCATTCCATAGTGCCTTGACATTGCGAAGGTTCAAGGCGGCGCCCGCATTTTGGGGGTTGACGATAGAAGCGACTAGGATGTGGAGCCCCCTAGTAATAGTATATTATGTTACTAGGCTGTGAAGTGAGTTTTTTCTTTACCGTGGCAATTACATTGCCAAGGTAAAGAAGAAACACTTCACAGTCGCGTAGCATATGCTATTTTTTCCGAGGTAGCAGACAATGAAAAAACATTAAATATTAATCACTAATCAATATATAATAATAACAAATATTAGTACATACTTAAGACTTAAAAAAAGAAACCTTAAAAAGAGGTTACACTATAAGAAAAGATAAATAAAACGCATTGACATCTAGCGGATTTTAATCGTACTAGAAGCATTTCTACTAAGACTGCAGCACTACTAACGGAAGTTTTGACAACTACACGCCGGCAAATAAAAATCTTTTAGTTGCTAGGACGTAAAAGATTTTTTCTTTACAGCTAGGAGTAATGAAAAGATTTTTTAAGTCCACGTAATGAAAAAATGGATTTTAGCTATGTTTTTTAGGCTCTAAAGTTACTATTTCACAGCCTACCTCGGAAAAAGTATTATTTTAGTTCCATCGCTACAGCAACAAGACGATACAGGCGGAAAAAATATTAATTTATCTGTAGCAATTTGATACAATTCTCATCTTTAGATTAAGAAATACAAGTAAAGCAAGAAATAACTGTATAGGATCATTATTATGTTAGAATTTCATGCTTCGTTGAAAAATGTCAATAAATCCGTTGCTCGGAGAAAAGAAAACATCTCTCAATGCATATAACTAGCTTATTTTGTCAGTAGTCTTTACGATCACACTATTTTTTTTTTTTTAATTCTTCATTCGATATTCCTGACTGATATTAATTTTTGAATTGACACGGAGCTTATTTGCTGTTCCAAGTCCTTATTCGACTAGCGCTAGTATTTTCATTGCCAAACTAAACCAAACATTCAACAGAAGGGGGAATATAAAAAGGGGGGGGGGGGGGTGTAATTTTCGTGTACGAGTCTATCCAAGCGAGATTGCAGCGGGTAACAGCAAATAGCGAAATGCTTCCCAAACCATCCATGGATGGCAATCATCTTCCCCTCTACTAAACCTCCCTTCTCTTTCCAACACTACCTTTCTCATCTGAATCTTTATTCAATTTTGGATCGTTTCTCCTCTATATATTGAGGCTACGAGGAGGTGAAGAATCGCACTGATGAACTGCTATTCATATATCTATAAAACCGACGTCATTTGAAATGAAAGCGAGACATACCACCCCTCCAAGGACTTTATACATGTTCAACCTTTCGTGAATGATCACGGGGAAACTGGAGAGTGGGCTATTCATGACGAATAGTTGAAACCATGAAAACAAATGCAATCCAAATATGAATCAATTCCCCACGTTTCACATGCATGGTACACACCATGTAACGTTGATTTCGACAAGGACGTTCCCCTCATTCTCTTGGTTTTAAATATCATTACAAACTTTGCTTTGTTTGAATATGCAATTGACATATAAATTACCTATTCAGCTATCTAAATTAAATCAAGCTAACATCTGAAAATAGATTGACCTTGAAAATAGATGTATGCTTAGGGCAATACTTACTACGATTCCATGAGTTTTCAAAACCGTTTTGGTAATCAAAACCCCATGGAAACAGTGACTTTAAAACGTTTTGAGTTCAAGGTCACAACAGCAAATTTTTAGTTCTATATTGAAACTGTTTTAAAAAAATAGCATGTAAACGAGTATTGAATTCAAAACAGAATTGAAACATGCGCAGTAGTTATGATGAGCAAAGATATTATAACCTGACTTAACTATAACTAGATTGAGAGTTTATAGTTTTCAAAATTGTTGTGAAAACTGTTTTGGAAACTCCTCATGGAAACACTCTTGGTTGTAGCCATTTTTGGTTGTAAACCATAACAGTTTTCAAAATGGTTTTGAAAACAGCAACGGTCATGCAAACGTAGTAACTATAAGAGATGGACCAACGCTTCAAAGTTTGTCATAAGATACATTATTTTAAGATAATGATTACTTCAGTAGATTTAACATCATTAAATCCAAACACTTAAAAAAATTGGACAAACCATTTAAATTAACATTTGAAAGGATAAAATATTGGATTGAATAAAGACAAAATTCGTTCATTCATGAAACTTTATGCTTCGTCTTGGCAGTAAAATTGATTATCTGATGAGTCCTCAAAAACTTTAGGGGGTGGAACAATGTTTTTTAGGGATGGGAAAAGGGCGACAATAAATAAAATCATAAATGAAATTAGTCAACTGAGGTGTCCTTTTATATGTATTTTATAGAGGAAAACAACTTTCAGGTCGATTGAATCATTCCTTATCGAGATATGATCAAAACAATTCTGTATTTTCCCCCATAAAACCTGTCATATCTCTCATCCAATTGCCGAGACAAAGTCATAAACCAAGTTTCACGAATGGATGAATTTTGTCTTTCTCGTACACACTTATTTGGCCAATTATATTGGAGCAATTGAATATTTTCATAATAATTAAAAGCATTAATAAAACCATTTCCTAAAATAAAATGACTATGTTACGTAAAGAATACACTTTATCGTTGCTAACTAAAATCACAAATCAGTTACGTTTCAGATTTTTAGTATGTAAAGATTTATATACAGTATAATCCAGAATCACAGATTAAAATAAAGAGCCTCACGCCACAGAAAAAGAATCAGAGATGCTTAAGGTAAATGTTAGTCGGACCAGGTTTCCCTGCTTGAACAATACGTCACTCTTATTTACGAGCTGAAAACATTTACAAAATCGATCATAGACGAAGAGGTATTGGTTTACAAGCTGAAAACAGAGGGAAGCACTTAATTGACAAAAAGTACAAAGTGGAGCTGTCCTTCATTAAAGGATTGCTATAAACACAGCATACTAATCAATCAAAAGAAAATTGTTAAATAAATAAAATATATTCATACAGTTAGTGAAAGAATAACAGTACTTAAAAACAGATACTTAAAACTAGATAACACTAATTATAAACAATAAAAATAAATGGTATAGTTAATTAATAAATATGGTTATTTATAATACCTAGAGAATCTAAAATGATATTTTCAGCTTCAGGAGTCTTAAGAAATTTCGATCGGTGCCGACTTTGTCGGTCACTTTGTTGTTTTCATTGGTACTGTGCCTCTAGCCCCAAACCAAAGTTCGTGAACTTGAAAATTCCTGTCTCCGTGGGATTCCCGAAACTTTTCCTTGTAGTATTCTATACATTTCTCATATATGTTTATTTTCTCCTGATGAACTTATAGAGCTTTCATTTTTCATTTTACTTTCATACCTGATTGTAGGGTCTATGATCATGGCAGTTTTATTATCTGGATGGAAAGCGATGATGTCAGAGTATCTTGGAGAATCTTCTGAATCTATTGCGTACACCTCGTCGTAGCAAATATAATTATTTTCTTTTAGGGCTTCTAAGATTCTGTGCTTAACGTTATGATGGCGCCTACTTACCAGAAGCATGTTATGGGGGCATTTTCCCAGCACATGTGCTGGAGTTTCATTCTCCCTGCCACATTTGCCACAGAGGGGCCCGAAATCGTTCATAGACGAAGAGGTGATGGTTTGCAAGCTGAAAGCATTTACGAAATCGTTTAATTAGGAAGAGGTGATGGTTTACGAGCTGAAAACATTTACCGAATCGTTCATAGACGAGGAGGTGGTCGTTTACGAGCTGAAACATTTACGAAATCGTTCATAGACGAAGAGGTGGTTGGTGGACCCTTTATAGATATAAAATTTGTGAATATGGTATTACACACAATTTTGCAACAAACGATTTTCTTTTAAATAACCCAAGCTTAATATCGTTTTGACTAAAACATGTATTAAAATATAATTAAATTATACACTTTTTAGAACGTATGTTTTGTGTTAGTGACGTTATAATTAATTTAATATGTCATATTATTTCTTTTTAATAATAAAATAAAAAAACAGAAACGTGAATATAAATAGTCATTTGCAGAAAAAAATGGAGCAATACTAAGAGGTTTTTTACGTCACAATTTTTGTTTTGTCATAGAAGGGTAGTATGAGGACAAAAAAAAAGCTATTTTTTCAACCCCATCCTCTTCTCTCATAAGAATATAAGGCCACAGAGAAAAAAAGCACAGGTATTACGATAAATCCTGGGCATGAAGACATGAAAGTACGAAAAAAAGGAAAAATATCACAAAACGGACAACACAGTAAAAACCAGGAAAAAAACAAGAATACATTGTAACACCGGTAGATCGTAAACCTTCCCTACAAAAACATAAATAAAGCTCAGGGGGGAGAAACATTTACATCCATGCAAGCGAGTTAGAAATTATGTCTAATTACACAATTCTACTCTCTCTGAAATATTATGTATCTTCCTGAAATATCATATTCGTTAAAAGCCACAATTTAATCTAACTGATACTAGGTTTTACCTTTTTAGGGTTTCGTTGATACTTCTCAAAACCCTTATGCCGAGGGTGATGTGTCCGTCTGTCCGTCGCTCTTTGGTTCAAAGGGCCGAATCGTTTAAGCTAAAGTGCTGAAATTTGAAACACTGGTGCAAATTTTTGACAAAACCACAGGAAAAATATACAGAATTTAAAAATTAAATATGCTCATGCTTAAGTCACTAAAATGTGGTAAACTCAATTTTTTTTTTTTTTCGAGTGGGGTATCAAATGAAAGCTACTGAAGAGCAGGTGACAAATATATATATGCTTTTTAAAATGTTTTATTCTTTATTGGTTAAATAAGTCAAAATATACCCAAAAAATGTCCCCCCTCCCAATCACTATATAACGGCTGGTCCTAAAATTTCGAAATAATTCATGCTAATACCTTATTGTGGGGCGATGAAAACTCATGGAGCGCATTCCCATTTTTAAAAAATTGACAATTTTGTGCGCAAAAATGTGAAGTGCTCCTAAATTTTTTTTTTTTTTAATTTTTAGTGGATATCAAATGAAAGCTGCTGAAGAGTAGGACACAAATACATATATGCTTTTTTAAAATTTGCATTTTTTATTAGTTTTATAAGTCAAAATATACCAAAACAAATTCCCTTCCATCCCCCAACAACTATACAACGGCTGGTCCAAAAATTTCGAAATAATTCATGCTAATACCTTATGGTGGGGCGATATAAATTTCCTGAAAAAAATGTAATTTATCTAGTCGTTATTACCGATAAAAAACATTGTGACATCCTGGGGGATTGAACCCCCTTGAGATCGAAAAAAAAAAAAAAAAAATACGTGTGGTGTCGCGGGACACCCGGTAGGATCGAAGTTCCTTACATTTTTCATTAGATATAAATATTAAAATCACACTGCTAAGTACGTATACATTGCTAACTACTTATACATGGCGGAGTTAGAAAAGAGACAAAATGAAAAGTAACGAAGTGTTTGTACCTGGCAGAGTTAGGGCAAAATTAAAAGAAAATCATTATTTGTATAATTAAAGCAAGCGTCTTACTATAAATATAAGAAAAAAAGTTGATCACGATGAGTTTATAGTGAAAGAGTATGTTTGTTAAAGGAGTTTGGATTGAAATAGGACTGTTTTCTACCTACCCGGCCAATTAATTAAAAATATTATAAAATATATCTCTTCCCAACTCTTCAGCTTCTGCTTGTATCAGGGTGAAATTTTACATGATTATATTTTATTTATTTACAAAACAAAGTGACATTTTTGACATATATAACAAAAATAATCAAAACAAGTCAAGTAACAGGCTTCCTTAATAACACTTTTTTCCGTCTTTTAAAGCTTACGTTTACGTGAGCGTTGCGTTTGAACGCTTGGGCGGATAACGTTTTCCGACGAACTCAGCCTGGGCATTGGTAAAATGAACATGTGTACCAAATTTCATCAAACTCGATGAGCTTTTACTCAAGTTATCGTCATCTGTAGATTTCGTGACGGATTTTGCGTGACGATTATTTTGTGACGGTGATTTTGTGACGGTGCTTTTTGGTAGTTTTTTTCGGATTCACTCCCGGGCTCCAGAACGTGCCATAAGGAACTTTGTTCCAAAATCATAATTACATAACGTGTATGCTTAATCATTTACAAAACCGTAAAAAGTATTTGGACGCAAGTACTTTCCTGTGATTTTTTTAATTCGTCTTAAATGTTAAAACTGATAATGAAGAATTATTGTCCCTTTCAACCTACTAAATGTACAAAAGATATTTGAACATTTAGTAGGTGGGGCTGAAAAAAAAATCATGCCCAAAGAAAGATTTCACACACGTGCTATATTTACTACCTCATACATCTTTACACTCTATCGGCTACGTGCTAACCTAGCAATATATACATTTTAGGCTTCTAGCGTATAGAAGACAAGAGACATATCAAAATGTGAAACCTAAAATAAAATATTTTTTAGGTCTTACGTGCTTCAGACTCACTATGTAGGCCTATTTTTCCATTATTTTTGTTATTATTACCACCATTTTTTTATTTTTTTTGCTTCTGAGATTTCCGAAGATAACGGATGCTATGCGATCGTTCCGAAGAACAAACTTTTTTTTGTCTCCATTTTTGCTAAATTGATACTTAAATTCGTGCAAAAAATCAAAATAATGTTTACAGATTTAAAAAGGGAGTGGGGGGACGAAATAATGTTTTTAAAAATAGGTAGTAAAACCATATAATCCAAAATTATACGAAATAGGACGCGAGGAAGCTATTTGCCACACAAATTGGTAGACTTTTTTATTTTTTATATTATAACCTTAAATAGGATTACAATTGTTAGGATTTAGGGGATTTAATTTTATAAAAATTAACCACTGGTTTAAGTGGTATTTTTGCTTTGGATTTGTTCGAAAGTTAATTTACTTTCAGAAACTTTGTAACAACACTGATTGAGTAACGTATGTAAGGGAAAAATAAGGCCATTAGGCGGGAAATCGTAAGGCTCGCATTCCTCTGCCCGGCTCTCGATGCCAAATTTTCGATCCCCCATTCCCCCCCCCCCCCCCCCCCCCCATTTATTTCGATTTACCCATGACTTCAAAATGTTAACTCTAATTGAAATCCTACTATGGTAGAAGAGGATATGACAAAATTTTGTCTGCCAGGAGATCACTGGAATAGTAAAAAGGGTTTAATTATGTCCCACATCAAGACGGTAGACAAATAAAAGTAGTCTATAAAATATGTTTACTTACTGCTAAATCAAACGTTTTTGCACACTTTTGGCAACTATATTAACTCAAAAATCCAGAATACGACAGTCGAATGTAAACCACTGTTCGCTGCCAGAGAATTTGAAACTCACAAATGTCATCTAGGAGACATTCAAATCATATTAAAGTATAGTTTTATCGAATTTTCGAGGAAAATTAAGCTATTGTAATGCCTTCAAAATTTTTTTAATGCGAATTTTTGAAAATTTTCTCCATGGAAAACCGTTTTAGACCATTCTTAATCGAATCCTGAAATTTAACACTTTTTTTTATGTACGTATGTATATAGGATGGACACAGAAATATGGACGAGAACAGCGACGAAATGGACCCCATATGGAAAGAATAGGAAGAGAGGAAGACCAGCAAGAAGATGGGTATGTATATATGTATGCATATATGAATGTATATATGTATGTATATAGTATATATGTATATGTCACTCCAGACGATATCTCACCCTAGGAAGCATTTAAAAAATCCAAACAAATTTTAAAATGTCAATAATATCAAAAGAAAGGATGAGTTCGTTAGCCAGAATTTTTGGAGTTCATTTAGGGGTCAAATTTTGACAATTTAGGGTAAAAAATAGCATAAAAACGTGTTTTTTTTATTTTACCCCCCTCTTATATGAAAATATGACAAAAGTGTACAACACTTACTGTACTCTAAAAGAGCTTTCCAACGACATGCATCTTGAAGGGTATATACTATTTTGACTTTTGTACCCAGTACCTGTGTACTATTTTTTTATTTATTTTTTTTTTTCACCCATCCACATTCTAAACAAAAATGTTCCTATATTATCATAAGCCAATTATACACAGATTTCTCTGAAAATTCGCTCAAGTCATGGTGCATGACTGGTCTTTTTATTTATTATATAAAAAGAACGGTAAAGAAAAAAAATAATAGTACAGCCTTCAATGTTGCTACCTTAAATCATGAAACATAAGGTGTTTTTTATTAGTTTTCTCACCTGACAAAATTGCAAAAAACTACCAAATAAAATATTGGAAATGGGAAACAAACTAGAGGTGCAAGCAGGGTAAGAAAGGAATTGGAAGTATTCTACGTCTGTTCCTGCTCTGGAAGTCTTTTTCGCTTGTTTTTTCTGGTTCGTTTGGTAACTGTCAAACCGTGTTTAAAAAGGCCAAGTTTATTTTCACTTCTCCCTCCGCATCTTGCCCTTTCCTTCTTATTTTCTTTTTTTTACATTTCCACCCCCTTTCTTCTTCCTAAGAACATTCGAAGGAAGGGGGAATTCGTTTTTTAGACATCTTGTGACGTCACGTAAGTTTAGTTTTTCTTACTTTTTTGATACTTCCTCCATTTTACTTTTCCACCGATTTTTTTTTCTTCCTTTTTGAAAGAATTGAAAGATATAAATCAACTTTTTTGTTTGTTTCTGTTACGCTTTTTTTTCTTTTTTTTTCTTTTATAAAAAGAAAAACCTCTTCCTATTTGCAGCGTGCAGATATTCTTTCTGTTTTCTCGATCTCTCGACGATTCTACGGTGTATCCTTATTTTCAATAACCATCCAAAAGAAAAAGAAGACAACAAAGCAAAAAAATATTTAAAAAAAGGAAAAATATTGTGGCTTAGTCTCTATACATCACTTCGTGATTTTTTATTATTAAAATATATATATAAATAAAAAAATTGGTTGTATTGAAATAAATATGCACAGTTATAACATGAAATATACACAAAATTATTTATTCCCTACATATCCATCATAAATTGAACAAATTATTTATAGGAAAAAAATGAAGACACCTCTTTAAACAGTTGATCCCCATGTAAAATACTAAAGGGAGTAACAATCTAAAGAAGGTGTATGGAATGTTCTTCTTTAGACTGCTACTCCCCTCATAAAAACAGAAGTGTGATATTCCTTTGTCCAAAACTACATTGGACTAAACATCCCTTTGTCTTATTTGTCTTAATACTTATTTAGACAAAGAAATGTAGAAATAATTATATCTATTTATATTCTAAAAAAAAACACAGGGGAGTAACAATCTAAACAAGTACCAAAATTAATTTATTTTAATATGGGGTTTAAAAAATATGCCTTGTTTTTATTAAGTACATCCTCATAATACTATTGTTAGGCATTTAAATCCTAAAACTTTAAAATTTCAGTTATAAAATTTAAAACTTTTCACGATCTTTAATATATAAAAGGACAAATCTGGGTACAAAGTATCTCGCCATAACCGAATTTAAACCGTGCCATCGATATGCCCCTGTGTAGGTATGATGGATAAGAGAACAAAAATGAGCCCCAGATCGAGAAGGGTTATTAAGATTTTTGCACTTCCTTTCGAGTGCTATGACCAACTCATCAGTTCTATCAGCTGTATACATTATATAATGTCACTATCAGCTGTATATTCTGTATAATGTCTATCAGTTGTATATACTGTATATAATGTCACAATCAGCTGTATATACTGTATAATGTCTATCAGTTGTATATACTGTATATAATGTCACAATCAGCTGTACATACTGTATAATGTCACTATCAGCTGTATACATTATATAATGTCACTATCAGCTGTATATTCTGTATAATGTCACTTTATCAGCTGTATATACTGTATAATGTCTATCAGTTGTATATACTGTATATAATGTCACAATCAGCTGTACATACTGTATAATGTCACTATCAGCTGTAGGGGAGACCGGGGCACAGGGGACTTGCTATAGTGACGCTACAAAGCGGAAATCTGTATGATCTATTAGTTAGTTCGTCTCTAGACGTTACAATCGCTAGCAGAGTTAACTACGTTTAATCATTTTTTACACACTTTTTTCAATTTTCAAGGTAAGTAATCAAATATTTACGTTTTATTTAATTAAATATAACATTATAGTTTGATATAGAATTTTTAAACAAATTAACTGTATCTGATAAACTTAGGTCTTATCTTTTTTATTTAAATTGTTTCATTTGTTTTTCTGTCGTGTATCTAGTCAAAAAAATGTTTTTTAATGACGCGTGGCTTGGGGCACAGAGGACCGTAAAGGCACGGGGTACACAAGATCTCCGGTCCTGTGTGCCCCGTGTTCAATAATTATTGAATAACTGTTAAAACAATCTTGATTTCACCTTTGAAATACCGAACTAGTTTAAAAGAACAGTTTGTCCACATTTTTAACCTTTATAATTGCAATCTCATAAAGTTAGGGGCACACAGGTCCTATGTGCCCCTAGTGCAGGGGCACATAGGACCAATCGACTTTTTACAGAAAAAATAAAAATAAAATACTTATCATGAAATTTAAGAACTGTGAGTCGGGGAACAGTTAGAGAAAGGTTTATTCTAATAAGTACTTCTTATTTACATAATTTTATTAAATAATGGTGAAGTTATCTGAACAAAAAACTTTTCTTTTTTTTTCTTTTTTTTTGGCATTGGTAAGCTTTACCATACAGCCATAAAAATGGTATTTAGCATTTTAAATAATATTTAAGTATAAAATATTTCAATCAGATTTTTATTTTTTCTGTTTTGATGAATCTGTATCATAAAACGTCTTTATCTTTAGTTTTTAATAATGTGAAGTAATTATACGGCCTTTGTACTCTTTTCGGAATTTTATTAAATAAAATTTGTCCTTTTTCATTGAATTTTCTACAAGTCATGAGAACATGTTCCAAATCTCTTTTTTTTCGGCAACAAAAAACTTATTAAGTCCTATGTGCCCCGGTCTCCCCTATATACTGTATAATGTCACTCATTCAGCTGTATATACTGTATTTACTATCAGCTGTATATACTGCATGATATCACTTTATCAGCTGTATATACTGTATATTGTCACTCTCAGCTGTACATACTGTATAATGTCTATCAGCTGTATATATTGTATAATTGGTATGCGTAAGTGGATAGATCACTTAAGTAGCTACTTATTTATTTGAGGTTGCTGGGTTATATGACCGAGTGTGGGGCCCTTTATTACAGTCGGGAATCGAAACTGAATTTCCTGGTTTTCAAAGCATGATTGATAGCAATGAACTACCACTACTAAGGAATCCTTTCAAAGAGAATTCCCAAATTGTTATCCATTTATGTGGGCTCAAATTTTGAATTTTGAACTTTATATGAAATACTTATAACTAAAAAGTTTCGCAAGCAAAAAATTATGGGATGAAGGAAAGAGAAAAAAAAAGAACAAAAGTAACCGTGATGTAATCAAAAAGAAGAGGAAGAGTGGGGGTAAAATATAACTGAGAGAATTACTTGCGCTCGAGTAGCGCTGGATTACTGCGAGGGAAGCGTTGTGCCGAGATGATGGAAATTTGAATGTGATGGGCCTCGTCACTCAAGAAAAACAATGCATTCAAACTCCCAGCCTCAGTTTATTTTAATTTTAAAATGGGGTCTCCCATGTTCATCATATTTTTTTATTTCTCTCTCTAAAAAAAGGAGAAGAAACGCGAGAAAAATGTTCCTCTGACATCCCTTTAAATTATAAGGGTAAGGGCTGACCTATATAAAAATAAAAAACTGAATTGAACTCATCCAAAGTCTTTTTATATCCATCCTAGCATTGAATGGCTTGAAACATAAACAAACACTTTTCTTTACACTTTTCCGTCAAAAAAGGGGAGTGAAACTGTACAATGGAATAGAAGGAAAAGTCGACATAGTTGAAATAATAGCATAAATTAGAATAACTAAGTATAATATTTTAAAAGAATAATTATGAAAATTCTGAATATTTGAACTAAAATTGTAAACATAAAAGAAATTCATATTTTACGATTTTGGTAGTATTCATACTACGGAACGATTAACTTTTAATTTAAATCAAATTATAATTATTATTAACTACGGGAAACAGACAGAGAACACTCCAGCGTGGGGATTTGAACCACCATTTTTCTCTGTCTGTTTCCCGTAGTTAATAATAATTATAATTTGATTTAAATTAAAATTTAATCGTTCCGTAGTATGAATACTACCAAAATCGTAAAATATGAATTTCTAATTGATTGTACGAGGTGCAGGTACTAATTGGGTACTTTATAATTATAAGCGTTATTTCTCGGTCTAGTTCTTTGTCATTAATGTGGACTTCTCAGACTTGTGGAAAAATTGAAAGCTTTAAATTCGGGTCAAGGTATCATTAACGTCAGAGAAATTCATTCTCCTGCGTAGCTTAGTTGGTTAGAGCGCTATACTGGAAATATAGAGGCCGGTGGTTCAAATCCCCGCGCTGGAGTCTATTTTTCTCTGTCTGTTTCCCGTAGTTAATAATAATTATAATTTGATAACATAAAAGAATCAAAACCTTGTACAAATTCCAAATTATTGTTTTTAATGCTTTTTTCGGATGTTTCTCTCAATTTCAATAAAGTAAGGAATATATATGCCAAGTTAATTTGTAAGGAAAGTATTCTTGATATCATGATAACAAATAAATAGCCTGCCAATTAGTGTGGCACATAGCTTCCTAACGTTCTATATTGTTTTCAGTAATGATTTTATCCTATTAAAACCTATTATTTTCAAATTTATTTAATTTGCCCCAATGTAAAAATTTGCCAAACTCTAAAAATTGTTTTGATAATGTTTCTGAGATTACCGAAGGTAACGGAATTTCTTAAAAATCAGATAATTACTTTTGAATATATAGGTGTTGTTTGTGAGCATGTGGAAGAGAAACGATTTGGCGTAGAAGGTTAAAACGTATATGGGACCAACAATGGGCTAATTATGACATAACACCCTAATTTCATTAGAATTGGACGAGTAGTTTTTAAGATTTTTGGTTCACAAAAATCGAGCGTCAGCCTGACAGACCACTAGAAAGACAGACACGATGTTTGGAACAGAATTCTGTATTGGAAATATATTTGAAATTTGAGATACAAAACATTTTCGTTCTTCAGTGCTGTCACATAGCTTTTCTTACCTTTTGGTAAGCTTGGAAGCAAAACTATTAAAAAATATGGCGGTTTATAAAGAGTTTCTGTCTGATGCAACCAGAACTAAGCCTGAATATTTTAAGGTAGTACTTCTGAAGTAAGGTGACCTTAGGGTGAAATCGATAAATTAATTATAATGAAAATAATTTAATCAATTTAATGCCTCTAAATAGTTATTTACCCAAGTAAACTTGTATCTTCATTTGAGGATAAGAAGTACCAAGTTAAGAAGAATATCCATTAAAACCTAAAGTCACGTTCAGAAGATAAATTTCGACCATTAGGACATTAAGGAAGGAGACAGTGTTGCTTTTCCTTTCTTCCCTTTGATAAGTTGACCTCTTATCATATCAACTCATAAATCGTTGATAACAAAATGGGTCAAAGAAAGTCAGTTTAGTAACATTTATGTGTTAAGCTAAGAAGTTAAATCGCCTGAAACTAGAAAGACAAATCCAATCAACATTCTGTCGATAATGATGATATAGAGAAGTTCTCAGCAACCTTGTGGATGATGATGATAGAGAGAAGTCCACAGTAACCTTGTGGATGATGATGATAGAGAGAAGTTCACAGTAACCTTGTGGATGATGATGATAGAGAGAAGTTCTCAGCAACCTTGTGGCTAATGATGATAGAGAGAAGTTCTCAGCAACCTTGTGGATGATGATGATAGAGAGAAGTTCTCAGCAACCTTGTGGATAATGATGATAGAGAGAAGTTCTCAGCAACCTTGTGGATAATGATGATAGAGAGAAGTTCTCAGCAACCTTGTGGATAATGATGATAGAGAGAAGTTCTCAGCAACCTTGTAGATAATGATGATGCCACCAACAACAATGTTAAATTGTTAGTTTTGCGCAGAACAATTTTCTTGTGATTGACATCAAGATTTTAAACATACCTGACATCTTACAATATTTCCTATGGCCAGGCCCCGATTAAGGATAAGCTTCACCCTGGGCAAAACCTTTTGTAACCCCCCCCCCCCCCCCCGTCCACAATAAAGGCCTGAGATACTGTGATTACTCATTAGTATTTTAGAGTTACCCCACTGTGGGCTGATACCATACACTGTTGTAAAATTGCCAAAATTCATGAACATAATTTTAAAGGCACCAGTTGCATATCTAATTTTTAAATTGTAAAATCAATTTGTTTTGTAGATGCTTAGTTATGAAAATAAAAAATATTATCTTTGGAATTGTCCGCTCGTGCATGAAACGTTAACATTTTGAAACAGAAAAAAGTCAAATTTTTAATGAAATGAATTACAGTAATTGAATAGCCTGTAATACAATCATGTTCTATACTTTTCTTGAAAACGATTAGTAAACATAACTATATGGACCTTTTTCTTGATTTTTTCTTAGCAAACTCGGTACATAACAACTTCGGGAAAATGCGTTTTTTTACCGTTGTTCTAGAAATAAAAAAAAAATATACTAATGCTGATGAGAAAATGGAAATGTGCTGGAAATATTTTCAAGAACTACCGAAGGAAGATGGACCGAGAAACTTATTAATTGGTATCCTTGGGGAAAAAAGAGAAGCAGAGGATGTGGATAAGTGTAAGTGTGCAGGAGAGGATAAGTGTGACTTATGCGACAGTGGAATGAAGAAATGATTAAGTTGTGCGGTGAAGAGACTTGGCAGAAAGTAGCTCAAAACATAATTGTTTTGAAAGAACTGGGTGTTGTAACCCAAAAAATATGGCTAAAGTAATAATTAGCTACTTATATATCTGATTATTCCAAGGTTACCAAAGGTATAACAGAAGCTATGTGATTGAGCTAAAGAACGAACAAATTGTATGTCTCCGATTTCAAAAATTCCAAGACAGAAATCCGGTTCAGACATCAGGGAACTTTTTTGGTGCCTTGTCAGTCCATGTGAATTTTTGCGAACCAGCTTATCATATCTTCTGCGCCTATTTTTTTGTCTTTTACAAACGCACAACTACAATTTTCAAAACCTATATCTTCAAAAGTACTCATCTAATTTTTAAAAAATGTTGAATAGTTTTTGAACCCACATTCAATATTACTAAATTGATACTTTTTCGTGTTAAAATCAAGAAAATTTTGGGATTTTTTAAAATAATGGGATACAATTGAATACATTAGAAAATATTGGGTTGTAAATACATGAAATCAATTAAGTACGTAACATTAATAAAGAATGCAAAGAAGCTATGTGCCACACTAATTGACAGAATATTTTATTTGGATGTACGCTATCAGTCACATTAAAATTATAATAAACAGGTCAAGTGTGTGCTGGTCAGCACACAGCGAGGGTCCGTATAGGCAACCCTGTATAGTTTAAGTAGTACCCTATTGATGGTGTTTTTTAAAATGCTAAAAAGCTTACTTTGAACTATCCTATGGGTCTGATATTCTCAAAACACATAAACAAACTTCTGATAAAGAATTTTTTTGCCACTGAACACATAATAATACCATATAAATACATCGAAAAGACCATAGTTATAATAAAACGTATTTTGTCAATACAAAAAAATTTTTTTTTTTCAAAATTTCCAATAAGTAGTATCTTTACTTTTGGTCGAAGAATGTTCAGGAATTTTTTCAGATTTTTTGCACTTCACATAAGCGAGATAGAGGGGGGGGGGACACGTTTCACACCCGCTTCAAACTCGCCTACGCTCGCCCTATCAAAGTTACAACCAAAGAATTATATATTTTTGTAATCAGCTCGACGTACCCTTTCATATGATACCCCTCACGGTGTCGAAAAAAAATAAAACAATTTTAACCCTCAAGTTTTTTTACCCTAATTTTTTTGAAAAATATTTTTTTTAAGTCGCTATATTTTTAAAATATGTGGGTAGGTACAAGACACATACATGCCAAATTTCAAAGTGATTGGACGAAAGGTGTAGCCGTGAGAGCAGGCGACAGGACGGACGGACAGACACACGCAGGAAAATATAAGGGTCCTTGGTTTTGCCTACGGACCCTTAAAATTAATATGGAACAGTCAAAAATATATAAATGGTACTAATATATATATTGTAAAAAAGATCATAATGTGAATTCGAGAAATACGGCCGATTTACTGATTCATAATGAACTTTATACTTTTATTAATAATTATTATTTATAGCATAGATGTTTAATAAAATGTTTTAATGTTACTCTTCAACGCCGGTCCCAAGATATTTATGTTATTTAATATTTTATAGGTATCCTTTTAGATTGATTTTACAGGAGTCTGAAACATGATAACAAATTTGGACGGTATAGATATGAAGTGACACATGACAGAAGTATAAAATATGAAGACAGTTGTATATTTATACGCATATTATTGATACATCCATACAAGAGTGCATACACATATATACATAAACGTGTGTTAGTGTAAGTATCAATATTTTAAGCCTAAGCTCGAAGAGATATAAAAAATTTTATTTGAATTTTGTATAAAAATGCTTGTGAGACAGGGTATCAATATCTTTTTAATAATACTAAATTTCTAAGCGTTGATGGTATATCGTATATTTTATTATTAAAGTTGAATGTATAAACATTTTTCATATTTATATAATTTTTTATTTATAAAAAAAGTTTATTTAATTAAAGAATACCAATTTAAAAACATGTTAATAAATAATTCCTATATAGTTGTTTAGTTCTGTGTAGTAATATATATATACGTATAGAGTATAGACAACAAATAATATTTATATTGATTTTTTTTAATACTATAAAATAGTTTATTATTTCAAAAATTTTTTGTTTAATATTTATACAGAATAAAAGTTACACAGGGAAATTGTTCTGATCAATATACAAAATAGACTGCCAATTGGTGTGGCACATAGCTTCCTTGCATCCTATCACGTACTTTATTGATTTTATACTTTTAAAAGCCATTGTTGTCTAATTTGTTTAATTTTTGCCCCCGTTTTTTTAATCTGTCAATTTTTTGGGTTTTTTTTACGTAAATTAAAGTATCAATTTAGCAAAAGTTAAAGAGCGCAGACGGTTCAAATTAATCTAGGGCAATCTGCGGGCTACTTTCAATAAACTATAAAAGTTTCATACAAATCAGATAAGTACTTTTGAAGCTATAGGTGTGAATAAATGTATGTTTGTGCGCATGTGGAAGAGAAACAAAAAAGCGCAGAAGGTTGAAACTTATATGGGACCAACAATGAGCTAATGATGACCTACCATCCAAATTCAATATAATTCGGACTTAGTAGTTTTTAAGATATGTTGGTTCGCAAAAATTGAACGACAGACCGACAGACCGACGGACCGACAGACAGACACGGAACCAACAATGTTTCTGTTGTCTGAAACGGATTTCTGTCTCGGAATTTTTGAAATCGGAGACCTAAAAATTGTTCGTTCTTCAGAAAGATCACATAGCTTCCGTTACCTTCGGTAAGCTCGGAAGCAAAATCATAAAATATTATGCTTTACACAGTCATCATCTAAATCACAGTAAAACTATTGGTAGTTTAGGAAACTACCTACTAGAATTCGGGTTTGGGATTTAGGAATCGGTCGAAAACTGGTTTAACTAAACCTTAGCTATAATGGTCTTAGTCATCTTACGGAGAGCGAATTGTTGTATCTCCAAATTCAAAATTTCAGACATCCGTTACTACGGTTATTGTAAGTCCAAACACTCTACTAAGAGTCTTAAATGATTAATAGCAATAGATACTATCCCATTCTACAGCCATCAGGATATTATTTTTGGTTTAGCATCTGTCTGTTCGTCAACATTTTTTGCGATCAACCATATATTAATAAACTACCCCTCTGATTTTAATTAAATTTGGATGGTAGGTCATAATAAGCCCACTGTTGGAATTTTAACCTTCTGCGCCCATTTGTTCCTCTTCCACATGCCCATAAATATACAGATATTTACACCAATATCTTCAAAAGTACTCATGATTTTTATGAAATCTGGATGGTTTGGCAAAAGTAGCGCTCAAATAGCCCCAGATTAATTTCAAGCGTATATAGTATTTATATTTTGCTAAATCGATACTTTAATTCATGTAAAAAATCAAAACAATTTTGAGTTTCAAATAAGTCGGGGGGAAAAAGTTTAAATAAATTTGACAATAATGGGTTTTAATAGTACATTACGCGTCGAGTGCGGAAAGTAGCATTTTGAATGCGAGTGTGGAGTCTGCACCCGAGCGATAGCGAGGGTAGTAAAACCACACGAGCAATGCAAAATGCCGTTTTCGCACGAGTTGCGTACCGTACTTTATCTACGATTGTTATATTTAAATAATAAATACAGAAAAAAATAAACTTGCTGTATGTAAGTTCGTATCTCTTTCTTGATAAAGATGGCATTAATCTTGAGTTGTATTTTTTGCCGAATTAATTATTTCTGGAGGAGTATTATTCTCTACATTTTCGTCAAAGCCACTTGTGATTCATTCATTGTTTTTCACTAAAAACTCGATATAAACAGTTACTTTAATAAAAGAATAGCAAATTAGTTTTGTTAAATGTAAACAAACTCGCTAATCGTGCGTAAAGCTGAAAAATTCCTCTTCTTTACCGCACTAGCGTGGTAAAGAAGAGGAATCCTTCAGAACTATGAGACGCGCATGCGCAATGAATACAAGTACGTAAATAAACACTTTCTACGCATCTAAACAGAGATATAATGTTTATATTTCGTATCAATCGTAGATAAAAGCATAAAATCATATAAGTATAAGAAATAGAACGCGAGGAAGCTATGTGCCACACTAATTGACAGAGTATTTTTACTTAAGTTTTATTCAGTATGAGTAAGTTTAAAAATATCTTTGTAAAAACACATCATTCTAGCTAAAAATTTAATTTAATAAATTTATATTTAATCTAATGCATAAATGATTTAATCTAATAATATAGGTATTACAATTGGCACTAGTTTAATATAGAATGTGTCGAATAAAGGATAAAATGAATGGTTGATGTTGTAAAAATATATGAACACAAGCTTTCAAGCTATACACACTTTCAAGCTATACACGCTTTCAAGCTATACACAATTTCAAGCTATACACACTTTCAAGATATACACACTTTCAAGATATATTGAATTAAACATTTCAACATCAGATCAAACGACAATGTCAGATTAAAAAACAACACAAAATTAATTGTCAACTATAAAAAACATACAGTCATTAATAGATGGCCTTAAACTTCAACAGTTTAGAATAAAAAATTAAAATTTAATTTAATTAAAAACTAAAAAACAAAATTAAAATTTGTTATTCCATTTTAATTAAGTATTTAGTAATTAATTAATAATTATAAGTTACCATAAGGCACAAATAACATTTTGTCCCCACCCCATTCACTAATTAAATCTTTTAAGAGTATTAAATCTAAAAATATAAATGGAAAATCATCCCTTTATTATCATTTATTTTATAATTAAGGATAATCTTCTTTCAAATCCAATCTCTATATAATTAATATAATCTTTTAAATTATTTTGAAAATATAATTAGTTATGTTTTGAAGAGGAAAGTTTGTACATTTATTTTAAATTAAAATTGTTATCGGCAAGTTACAAAACGAAACATAATTTCCAAGAGCTAGTGATTCAAGAGCAAATCCCGTCAGGGGGGTATATATATATATATATATATATATATATATATATATATATATATATATATATATATATATATATATATATATATATATATATATTATATATATTGAATTTCCTTAGTCAACATGCTAATTATTATATAATAGGTAAATAAATGAAAAAGGTAAATATATACTATGAAATAATCTAATTATCTGAATAAAGCGTAGTAAATAAATAAGAAAATTATTAAAACTACAGCGATACTATAGATATAGGAGCGTCTATGGAGTTCATCTTAAAGGAATAACATAAATTGTCTCTCCACGTAAATCAAAACTGATTTATTTAACAAAGCAGCTTTCAGCCTTCATAAGGCCATCATCGGTGTCTAAGAACTAACAAGAAATTAATAACTAAGTAAATACAATAAAACTTAAATAACAATAAAACCAGAATAAACATGTAAAGAACAAAAAGTTAACAATAATTAAAAAGGCAAATAACAAGCTAAAAAGAAATACCAAAAAATAATAAAATACTCAAAAAACAGTGATATTACCGTGATAGACCAAAAATTGTTTAACTTTATTAGGGATTTGAATAAAAGATGAAACGTGTGTGGTTTCTGCAATTTATAAAGGACCTAAATATAATAGGTATAATTACCTTTTCAGCAGAATCTCTATAATGTTCAATTTGTACTATCATCGTGAAATTATGCAAACAGATGGTAGATTGTATTTTTTTTTAATAAAATAAGGATTTTTTAGGGTTGGAAAAAAAGGCAGAATCACTTTTTTTTTTATTATAGTGCCGTTATTAATATTTAAGCGTTATTTTTTTTGTTAGAGTAAGGCCTTCAAGCTAAGGGTTTCTTTAAGAGCCTTTGTGATAACTAGCCGTATCCCTCCCACAGTGGTCTCTTCTATAAAGGAAGGGTTCTTTCTTTATACAAGGAGGAGTATAAAAAAAAAGCAGAAAATTGAATTTGAGATGGGCGAGGAGTGGTTAATTTGTGGAGTTAGGGAGGTCCGAAGGGGCTCTACAGCAATTTGCCAGGATCCCATATGGCAAAGGATGAAGAGGAAAGAGGTAAAATTTACTCAAGGCCGTGCACCTGACGCCTTCAGATACTAATAGGCACGCGCCCCGATCTTCTTCCTTTAAGTATGGTTAGGGGATTTGGACTGAATGCATTCTCCAAACTACCCTAAGACTAACTCACAAGTTGGTAATTGGATGAGGCTGTTGGCAACGAGTAAAGGGTGAGTCTGAAAACATTTGGAACCCAATAGGGTGAACAGATTTATTAACGGGGAACGAAAAGTCGCTGATAGAAATTCTATTGATCCTGTGTACAAAACAAAATCTTCTTACAGAAGGGTCTTCAAGTTTTCATGTTAAACCTATTAAATCTTACTAATTTGCTGCCCGTGGAATTATGGAATTGAATTGTTGAAAGTACTACATTTAATAAATCTTCACTAAAGTATATTATATTAATATTCTATAAGTAATTTGTAAGTATTAATTGAGAATAGAAATTGAAGAACAAGGATTGATTTAGCCAATGAACACGAACACAAATAGTAATTAAATATATAACTCCAGGCACGAAGCAGGACAATAGATAAGAAAAACAACCCATGGGAGGAACTCAGCTTTGAGGGACAGGAATATAATAATAATTTATTTAGTCGGGAATAAGATGAAAAGGGTTCAGGTAAGAATAGAATTTAGAGTGAATGGAAGTGTAACAAAATAATGTTAAAGTACAAACAAAGGAATTTTGGTTCCGAGCTTAACGAAGGTAACGGAAGCTATGTGATTGTTCTAAAGCTGAAATTTTTTTATGTCTCTGATTTCAAAAATTCCAAGAAATAAATCCGTTTCAGACATTTTTGGTTCCGTCTCTGTCTATCGGTCTGTCAGTCTATCACTCTATTTTTACGAACCAACATATCCTAAAAATACACGCTTGATTTTAATGAAATTTGTACTGTAGGTCATAATTAGCTCATTGATGGTCCCATATAAGTTTCAACCTTGGCGGCAGCAGACACCAATTGGCAGTACATTTTTGTATAAGTTGAACCAATAATTTGTAAGTATCGATTGAGAATTCAAGATCAAGTATTGATTTTGCCAATAAACGCAAATAGTTATTAAATATATAATTCCATGCATGAAGCAAGACAATAGATAAGAGAAACAACCCATAGGAGGAACTCCGTTTAGAGGGACAGGAATATAACAGATATTTAAGTACCTAGAGCAGTAAGGGCGTTATTACAGGCCGAGGGCAAAGTTTGAAAGCACGAGTGCGTTTAACGCCCGAGGGCTGTCATGTCGCTTACTGCTCGTGGTGCGTACACTATTTTATCGTCCACCACATGTAAACTAATTACTAAACATGCAAACTATTTTGCCGTAATCTTCAAAAAATAAATGCATTTTAAGGTTACATCAGTACCAAAACAAACGGCAGTTATAAAAATATTGATTGTTACTAATTGAACAGCTGACGCGACGCTGAGAACTACTAGCGCTTCATGCACATCGTGGCCAGGAAGCGGCCGCTTCTCGAACTACTAGCGGCCCTGTAAAGGTAAAGCATGCATTTTTACAGGCCCCAGGGCTTTAAAATGGAACTTTACCGGCCGCTCAGGATAGGAATGTTTACAAGTGGAGGGCGATAAAAATAATTTATTTAGTCTTGAAGGAAGACGAAAAGGGTTCAGGTGGGAATAGAATTTGGAGTGAATGGATCTGTAACGAGATAATGTTAAATTACAAACAATTAAAACAATAAGATCTTGAATTTTAAATAAGATTAATTGCGAAGAATGGTGTATTTGTTATTTGTCAAAGAATTATTGGCTGCAGGGAAAAGACGGAGAACAAAATCGAGGACTTATGACCAATATCTAAAATACCAAGTTGCCAGTAGGTAGAGCAAATTTGGCTGGAGCTGACCCAGAAGTGAAACGCCAGACTAAAAATGACCCGCTTCGTGGATCATCATTCTATATAGGGACTTTACGATTGCCTTGCTGGAGTAGTAAGCTATTGGCCCCGCTTTTGCTCTTCGCTTCACGCTACCACTACCGTCATTATTGTATTTGTAGATAAAAAAAGGGGGGGGGGAAGCAATTATTCTACCTTAAGGAACGTTTACAAAGACGTGGAAGTAATCTAAGGACCAATTAACATTATTCAAAAAATAGTATACCAGTCATTGTGGCATATAGCTTCCTCGCGTTCTATATATTTATTTATATATTATATAAATATCTCATTATAAAATAGCTCCAGTATTATAAAATAAATGGTTGTCATTCTTCTTGGAAAATGTATTAATTAACGCGAAAAATGAAAACTATTCAAAAGGGATTTTGTTGGGCTCTTTAAATTTCTCAGCATATAAATTTATCTTTCCAATAAATAAGGTAATGGAATTAAACTAATCCTTAATCAAATGATAAATAAAATAAATGTGATATTTAAGCATAAAAGAACTTCGAATTTGTGAGATATCCTAATGATATAATATTTTAACAAATAATAAGATTTTCAAAAAATGCTTAAATTTATGTTGCAACTAATAACACAGCTCTGACATCTCAGCTGATGCAAGATAATTCAAAATAGATCAGTTAATAGCTCAAAGCTTACAATTTGCATATTAACCAATAATACATAATCATTTAAAGTTATTTCAAATTGATTTTTAGTATGATAATAACGTAAAACAAATCGGTCCGAGACAACTCAGACAAACTTTCTCATATACGAGTTCATAATTATTTAGCCCAGTGTTTTCCATTTATTAGTTTTCGTATGTAAATTTAATTATTATTGTGCATTTCATTAAAATTTATCATAAAAATAACTTCTACCGGGCGGGGAATCGAACCCGGGCTCTCTCGGTCCGCGTTTTAAGCTTTTTTCTCAGGAACTAGATTTTTCCCGGGAAAACGGCTTATATCGTTGGATTCGTATTTAAATGGACTATATTTTAGAATTTTTTAATCAAAATCGTCGGAACCGTTTTCGAGAAATAATTTTTTTTCACGTTTTTTCAGAGTTGTTGGGGGCTGGCGCCCCTAAATTTGGAGCTAAAATTCATTTCTCGATTTCGCCTCGGGGTATGATTTTTCTGAACATGTATGCCAAATTTCGTCAAAATCTGCCCAGTAGTTTAGGCTCCAGGCGTCTGCACAGACGACAGACGACAGACGACAGACAGACGACAGACAGACGACAGACAGACGACAGACCGACGACAGACAGACGACAGACAGACGACAGACAGACGACAGATAGACAGACATTTTTTAAAAACCACTTTTTTGGACTCAGGGGACCTCAAAACGTGTAAATCCATCAAAATCTCAAAATCGAATTTTCGCGCCATCACAATACTTTCTCTTTATATGAGAAAGTAAAAAGTAAAATATAAGTTTGAGTCTACTTATGACTGAAAAATGCAAAAGAAGCATTAATTAATTAATAATAACCATTCATTTTGCATTTATAGGTAGTCACTTTATGTCCCAACAGTATTAGGTAATATGCAATGGCGTAATCGGCCCCTTTAGTATTTATATTTTGTCATTTTTTTCACAAAGCAATACGTGTGACTTACAAACAAAATTAGATGATTTTAAGATATTATTTTTCAACCTTTATTCATTTTAGGTAACACCGTATGACTTAATCAGATTTTGTTATTTTTTTCACAAAAAATACCACTTTGTGAAATGGTTTATTTTTTTTTTTTTTCCAACATGGCAAAGAGATCATTTCATAATTATTTTTCACCCGTTATAAATGTTTCATCCAATCAAATATGCTTATTTCTATGACAGGAACAAACATATTTTAGAATGAAAAGTTAGGACCGTTTTAATTAAAGAAGAGTTATTTTCTAGAAATTAGAAAGAAAATATTAAGCTTCAAGAAATTTCCTATGACATTTATTAGAGTTTAATTCTAAGCATTTGGCAACTCATCATCACTAACTTCTCTTAATATTAGTACTCTTTACCTTTCTTGCCCACCACAATAGAAAAGAAATTGGTGGGTAACAAAGTAAAAGAGGCGCCCCATACAACTCTTTTATTTAGTTACTCAACATAGCAGGAAAGAAATTGGTGGGTAACAAAGTAAAAGAGGCGCCCCCATACAACTCTTTTACTTTGTTGCCCACCACAACAGAAAAGAAAGTGGTGGGTAACAAAGTAAAAGAGGCGCCACTATACACTTATTTCACTTTGTTACCCACCTATATTGATTGATATCCTTAAAATATTGAAAAGTAGAACAGGTAACAAAGTTAATTACAATTAAGAAGAAGGGATATTTAGTCCAATTTACTTTGGGACAAAGGAATATCAAACTGTATACATAATTTAAAAATAAAAAATCGGTCCGAGACAACTCAGACAAACTTTCTCATGTACGAGTTCATAATTACATAGCCCAGTGTTTTCCATTTATTAGTTTTCGTATGTACTTTTAATTATTATTGAACATTTCATCAAAATTTATCATAAAAATAACTTCTCCTGGGCGGGGAATCGAACTCGGGCTCTCTCCGTCCGCGTTTTAAGCTATTTTCTCAGGAACTAGATTGTTCCCGGGAAAACGGCTTATATCGTTGGATTCGTATTCCAATGAACTACATTTTAGAATTTTTTAATCAAAATCGTCGGAACCGTTTTCGAGAAATAATTTTTTTTCCGGTTTTTTCAGAGTTTTTGGGGGGTAGCGCCCCCAAATTTAGAGCTAAAATTCATTTCTCGATTTCGCCTCGGGGTATGATTTTTCTGAACATGTATGCCAAATTTCGTCAAAATCGGCCCAGTAGTTTAGGCTCCAGGCGTCTGCACAGACGACAGACGACAGACGACGGACAGACATTTTTTAAAAACCACTTTTTTGGACTCAGGGGACCTCAAAACGTGTAAATCCATCAAAATCTCAAAATCGAATTTTCGCGCCATCACAATACTTTCTCTTTATATGAGAAAGTAGAAAAGGGGGTTAACAAAGTAAAAGAGTTCTTTAATATTCTTCTCTCCAACTGTTTTCTTTGCAACATCATAAGCTTGAATATGATTTATTAAAATTAATCCAACGTAAAATCATCTGCATATTCTCAACAATTTGATTCAATGATCATTATAAAATTTGTCTTCAAATAGTTATAATAACTTATCTAAATTAATTTTACATTTTTTTCTAAATATAAAATTAAGCCCGTTGCCACGGGTTTAACGGCTCATATCATATATTATACTGATTTTCTCCACTTCATGGAAAAGCATTAAAATGTGAATTTGTTGATGCAGAAACACATCCATGTTTCAATTGAAATGGAGAAAATTTGTATTTATTTTTAAGAGTAAAATTCGCGTAGTATCCTTAAGTTCAAGATTTTGAACTATCCTGCTCTGCGATTCAGCATAATGATGTGAATAATATCACAGTTACATATTTCTTTTAGAGACCCTTATCAGATTGTTATATACTTATTTTATGTTATATACTTATTTTTCTTATTATTTTACTGTTACCTTCTCTTCTTTTTCGGCTAGGAATTTTTTTTACTTTTGTTCAACAAAAAATCCATTTTACACTTCAAATCTGAGAAAGAGTTTGTCAAGCCAGGTTTACACAGGTCAAGTCTTGAATCGTGTAAACAGTTCTGGTGAAGTCAAGAACCAACTTGCACCATATACTGAGGAAAGTCAAGTGGTTCTTTACGGTGGACAAGTAGCTTGACTTGACTGGAACCTCATCCACCAATTTTCCCCCTTTTCGTTTACTTGACTGCCCACTTTACCAATGTAAACAGATGAAAGCAAGTAGCCAGGTCCTGCAAGCCTTTTTATTCAGTTGCTATCAAACATACGTTTTATTACATCTGTTTATGTGCTTTTTTGCAGTTTAAATTTGTCATAATGAGGAGGTGGTTAGAGGCAGAGACTTTTCGGCTTAACTTAAAAGAAGTGCCTGTGGAAGAAAAGTTCTGTTAACTAACGCAAAGGGGACAATCTACCAAAGAGGACTAAGATGACATAGTTCGAAGCATGCGGAAGAAAGATTTTGGGGTGACAGAGTGGGTACTTGTTAATTAGGAGCCCTCCCTAAAAGTTAGAGGTGGTTAGAGCTCTACGTTTTAGGGAGGGCTTCTAATTGACAACAAGTACCACAGCACAGAGTATAAGCAAAAAATAAGGATAATTAGAACGACGTACAATCAAGAAGTGTTAAAGATTAACAAGTCAAAGAAATCAAAGACCCTCCCAGAGTTCCACTTCGCATGAGCCTATCACAACCATATCCTCTTATTAGCATTTCTCTCTTCTTCCTAAGCTCCTAATAATTCTTCCAACAGGAAAGTTGTTAACTAAACAATTTTGCACCACAAAGCGACGCTTAACCATCTTATTTGCACCAGAATCAACTGTAGTTGAGTCTATCTTACCTGCTCCACACTTTAACGACGTGTAAACGCTTTGCTCAAGCTTTAGTTGGGTCCATCTTACTTGTGCCACACTTAAACGACGTGTAAACGCTTTGCTCAAGCTGTAGTTGAGTCCATTTTACTTGTGCCACACTTAAACGACGTGTAAACGTTTTGCTCAAGCAGAAGTTGAGTCAACATACCTGTGCCACACTTAAACGACGTGTAAACGCTTTTGCTCAAGCTGTAGTTGAGTCCATTTTACTTGTGCCACACTTAAACGACGTGTAAACGCTTTGCTCAAGCTGTAGTTGAGTCCATCTTATCTGCATCACACTTAAACGACGTGAAAACGCTTTGCTCAAGCTGTAGTTGAGTCCATCTTATCTGCATCACACTTAAACGACGTGAAAACGCTTTGCTTAAGCTGTAGTTGAGTCCATCTTATCTGCATCACACTTAAACGACGTGAAAACGCTTTGCTCAAGCTGTAGTTGAGTCCATCTTATCTGCATCACACTTAAACGACGTGAAAACGCTTTGCTTAAGCTGTAGTTGAGTCCATCTTATCTGCATCACACTTAAACGACGTGAAAACGCTTTGCTTAAGCTGTATTGAGTCAGGTGAGGTAGAAGGTAGAACAAATCCATACAAGTGCCATGGCAAGTTACTTGACCCGTGTATACTCGGCTGTGAGAGAATTAAATATCTGAAATGGAAGAAAATTTAGGATTTCTTGACAAAGACTCTAAAATCTAAGAGACTTTTCTGACACAAGGACATTTACTAAGTTTGTAAATTTAAAAAGAATATGAAATCAATTCTTCATTTTGACTTACTTGACTTAGTAAAGATTTATTAGTCCCCAAATAAATTTGCACCCAAGCCAACTAAGGCCTTCTTAATTCTTTCTGAATCACAACATAGTGTATAAAGATATTTCGTCCAATATTCTCTGAAAAATGTTTCATTTACAAAAAGCTAAATTCATATGTTGATAATATGAAAGTTACTCTTTGTAAACTAATTTTACTATTATACACTTTTACCCTGTAGCGATATAAGTTGGCCTAGAGTAAAAACCTTGACTGTAATTCAGAATATACTTATATTATCTCTCTTGTTTTATCAAAGAAAATAGCATTTATAAAAACTTTTTACTGCGTTTTTTTCACATTGTGTACTTTTATATCTTATCTTTCTACACAAACTATCAATAAACTATGCTCTACCTCTGTAGAGAGAGTAAAAAACAAAAATAAAATATAAAATCTGATAGAAGATATTGCACTATAAAGTATAAAATATGTTAGTTTTTTCTTGGCTGCGAAAACTATATTCATATACATTATACATTATAGGTATTATTATTGTTTGTACAAGGTTAGAAGTACATTATATCGTTCCCACACCAAGCTATTACACAGAAAACGATTATTTACTCTATCTTGACTGTTATTTCCCTGGTTGAAACCCCTTTCTCCTGATTCTAATGGAGTAAGGCGGTCACGTTTTCTGCAACTTCTTCTCCCTTACCTTCCAGCAGAGTTGGACTAAGAGGTTTTCTAACCCAAGTTTTTACCTTATTGTTGAAAAATCTTATTAATTTTTAATAAGGTTTTATTGTTCCTTCCTTTATTTCCTTTTCTTACAAAATTGAGAAAGTACAACAGAACATGATTAAGTATCCGGAAGAGTTGTTTGTCTAAATGAATTTTCTTCTATAAATTCACAACACGAAAATCTTTGTGGTATTTTACTCATTATCAGAATAAAATACTCAATTTCAATACTACTAAATTTTACGTTCATCTTAAAGCGTATCGTGGTGTTAACTACTAGGCTTAAGACAGGAGTATGTTTAATATAATTTTACGGAAGCTTATTATAAGCAATTAATTAAAAAAAGGCTAAAATAATAAAAAATTAATAAAAAAGGCAGCTCTAGGTAAAATTTACCTAAAAGAATTTAATTTAGTGTCTAAATGAAGGCCTAAATTCTTACTAGGTATACCATAATCTTTAACTAAAATTAAATTTAAAAAATATGTGGTATTATCTATCAATTTATGGGCATGCTAACCTATCAAGTGACTATAACTAACATCAACTTGAATTTTGGTTTACTAACTAGTATTGTACTCAGGATCATGAAAATAAAATTGTCCACAAAAATTGGTTTTTGTTTTTTTCAAATGCCTATTGCCAAGCTATGTCCAGCGCACGTACTTAGATGACCACATATTCTTAAAGGGCACTAAAAGATTAGCTTATACACAAAATTCTAGCTTGAAAGACACTTTGCACGCTATCTCCTGGAGTACTATATTACTGAACGAGTATTCGGTTTACCTACTAATAAAGCTAAAGATTAGTGAGCAGGAAAAAGATTTCTAAGGTCAGTAATCCCATCCTAATTACCCCTTAAGCCTCTCGAGTTACACTAATCCCACACTTCTTTAATCCTTTAGTTCTTTTTCGACTTACACAGTCATATCAGCAATCTTATTAAGCAACCTTTAAGAATTTTAAGTAGCTCTATGGTCATTAAAGTTCAGTTAATATAAAAAAAAGAACAGACTCTAATGCTAGACATCCCCAGACTCGTCCCTCCTGCCAGACTCTAATGCTAGATATCCCTAGACTCATCCCTCCTCCCAGACTCTAATGCTAGATATCCCTAGACTCATCCCTCCTGCCAGACTCTAATGCTAATTATCCCCAAACTCCTCCCCCTTTCCAGACTCTAATGGTTTGTGATAGCAGAGATTGATTCTTCCTATCTTCTAACTAGTAAATCACCAAGAGGTAAAGTTATTGCTTCCGAATCACTGATAAAAATACAATTGTTACTTCTTATGGAAATGAGATAAAACTCATTCCTACTTTAGAAAGTAAACTTGTTTTATTTTAGCTTTTACAAGAAACAGAATTTGTTTAAATTTTCTTATAGTTTCTCTCTTTGTGGTAGCTTTATTTTAAAAAAGGGTTCTTGTACTTGGTGAAATGCCTAAGAAGAGGGAGATGGTGGCATACAGAATATGTAATGGCACGTAATGTAGTAAAGGATATCCCTGGAGGGACACGTGTGGAGGACCCAAGGCGTCCTCAAGCTTAGCGGCCCCCTTCTATTTCTCTTGTTACCCACTTCTCAAACCCCTTAAAAGCTTTAGGGAAAACTTTATCTGGCTGAAATATTTCCTTACACTTGGGACCCCGGAGAGGATTTACAGGCACTGATGTACCAGCTGCTCGATTTTAGAAAGGATAAAACCACTGTCCTTTTCACGCTTTGCAAAGGTTTAGTGGATCCCCCCATTATTGTCATCCCCTTTCGAGGAGTCTTTAAGTTGTCATGGTCGTACACAATTCTTGACCCTGCACTTTGAGTCTGTTACAACATTAGAGTCTTACAAAAGATCTTTTCCTCTTATATACCTATTTCTTTGCGCTTAAGTGTGAGGTTGGCGATTTTTATAAAGCTATCATGATATAGCTTTCCTTAAGTGGTTTTTGGTACCTATAATGGATTTCAAAGGACAGGTGAACTGAAAAAAAAGCAAAGTGGACTTTCTTTATGACCTTAATCCCTTCACAAAACACATTGCGATTAAAAACACTCTCTACCTCAAAAATGCAACCATGAACGACAATAATTATTATATACATTTGAATCCTTTTGTAAGGAATCATTTCCGTAACACCTGAATTGTGTTTCTTATGTAATAGTGTTTAGAATCAAAATAATGTTCAAAGAATTTTAACCTCTCCAATCAAAGAAAAAGAAGGATTACAAAAAAATAAAAAAATAAAAATATTATGAGGATTTCAAATCTTCGTAAAAAGATTCTTTTTCAGTAGTATCTAATAGTGTGGTTTAAATATTAAGTTTTAGTGGAGGTCATCATGAGATGTTGAAAATAAGAATAGTCTCTTACGTAAATATAAGAATAGTCTCTCTACATAAATATAAGAATAATCTCTCTACGTAAATATAAGATGTTCAGGAATCTAACTTTTCTATTATTAATTTTAATTTTTATAAAAAGTTACTCATTATGATTTGTTTTTATTTTTTAATATAAAAGAATTTAAAGATATTGTTTACTTTATGTTTATCACAAGATAAGAATTAGATGCCGTATTTTCTAATTAGTTCTGTTAATCCTTTGTTATTGTTTTGAGAGATAAGACCAAGAGTAGTTTCCTTTTGTTGTTATTATTATGCAATCTTCATAAACCTTATTATTATGATTTACTATATTTACCTTTTTATCTCTATGCTTGGAATATATCTACTAGATCAACCCCCCTTCTAACTGAAGGCTTCCAGCAGCTTTTAGTTCCTTATGACTCACTGGAGAGATCACACCTTACTACAGTGATACTTATGCTGTAAAAATGTGCTCTCCCTTTTAAGCCCCGTATTGCGTACCCAACTGTACCTGCGGATATAGACTATCTATATAAAAGTGTCTATTATTTCACTCTATAAACAGTGCACCTTTCAATTAAACTAAAAACTACAGTTTAATTTACTTCTTCTTTGTGGACTTTCTTCTTTTGGTGTTAGACAGTCTTCGGATGCTGCTTACTGAACTCACTCCCTTTCGAGCCTTCCTTACAGCGGTCCTGGGTTGAAGTCGACTCAGGTCATACTCTCCAACTAAATAAATATATATATTTTTTTCTTCTTTTTCTTATTTTTGAAGGTTTTATTATATGTTTGCCTTTCACTTATAAATTTTGGTACCAAACTTCTATATTTTCTGTTTTCATTAACTTTATTATTATTACTTGTACAATTCTGTATATTTTCAACGAAGAATACACTTCTTTCAAATGCAGTTGGTTTATTTTTATTTGCTACTAAAGTCAGATACTCCCTTCCTGTGGTTTTACAGTTACTTTTATTATTTAGCGTCGGGCAGTCAGTGTGTCAGCTTAATGAACCACCCTGTCGGCTAACAATTTGGTCCTTTGGGCCGGATACTTTTCCGGTTTTAGTATTCTTGTTAACATTAATTTTTAATTTATTTTCTTCCTTTTTTTTTGGAATAAAACTTTAATTTATTTTTTTTATTTTTGGAAATTTCCTTATTTTCTTTTGAACTTTTGAAATATTTACTTTTTACACTGTACTTGAGTGAAGTGTATTTACTTATTATTTTTTTTCTGAAATATTATTTTTATGAAATATGTAACTTGGTCTTACTTTTAGGTTATGATAATTTGTTTTTGCCTTTTTTTTTAATTATGAGGGTTGTATTTTATTTAATATTTTTTTTTAATAATACTTGCAATTTCTGAAGCTTCTTTATTTCCGGCCTACTTTGAACTCGGCTATCTCTTATGCTTTTACATTTTTGTTTAACTCTATTATAACTTTTAAAAAAATCTCTCTTGATCTGACACTCATTCTTTATGCCTGATACAAAAGATCAGCCCGTTACTACCACCTCAACAACTAATACTACAACTACGAGCACTACCACTGGAACTACTACTGGTACTGCTTCCACTACTACAACTGTTGCTCCTACTGCAGGCTCTGTAGTGGCCCCAGGAGATACACCTGGTCCCGGTAACCTAGGAGGTTCTCATTCAAACCCTAAAAAGATGTCAGCCTTTCAGGAAATGTCTGCTATATTGAAGCGTCGTTTACAGAGTTGTGGTGATAATATTCAGGGCATAGCTCAACAAGCTGCTTTAACAGAAAGAGATATATCTAAACTATTTATATTTCGAGGTATGTTTCGGGAATTGAAACCTTACTTCGATAAATACTTAAAGACATGGGATGAACTTGAAGAACTTTATATTAGAGAGAATAAAGCAGCAGATTTCCCTTCGAAAAACGATAAGGCTCATTATGATAAAATTAAAACCTATTATTATCAATCTAATGCTACTTATGAACTTTATTCTCAGCACAATGAATCAACTACCCAGGATTCTCATAATGAATCTAAAACTTCTCGCGCTTATCTTCCTAAAATAAGATTACCTGAATTTTCTGGTGATCTCAAATCATGGCCAGTTTTCAGAGATACATTTGAGTCATTGGTGCATAATGATGATTCTATTTCTAAAATGGAGAAATTTCATTTTTTACGATCATCGTTGAAGGAATCTGCATTATCCACGATTAAAAATCTTCCTCTACTGGAGAATAATTATGACTTAGCCTGGAAAAGTCTAATAGATAATTATGATAATAAACGTTTACTAGCGTCCTCATACATTAATGAAATTTTGAACTTTACTTCTACACATACGAAGCCATCTATTGAATTTTTTAAACAATTTTTAACAGTCATGAACGACAACGTATCAGCCTTCAAGCTCCTTAATCTTCCTAATGCATTAGAGTTTTTATTATTTGAGTTAGCCATCCGTTCTCTAGACTCAAAAACTCGTGAGGTTTTTGAACACGAGAACGTGGATTCTACTTATCCATCCTTCGATTCCTTAATAACTTTTGTCAAGGGACGTTGTCAGGTGTTAGAGTTAGCTGCTGAACAAAGCAAAGGTTCATCTTCTAAGTCTACGTCTAGTTCTTCTAAACCTTCAGTTTCTCATAAGGCTGGTAAACATTCTTCTTTATTTGTAGGAAAGAATAATAATGATCCTTCAAAGGGTAATTCCAAGAGTGGTAGTAAGTATTCTTACTCTAAATCTAAGGATTTTAAAGGCAACAATACTCCATGTTTTGTCTGCAAAGATCAACATCCTCTGCCTAGGTGTGCTAAGTTCAAAAGTGCAACACCAGAACAAAGACATCAACTACTTCAAAACTGGCAGGGGTGTAAAAACTGCCTTTATAATCACCGAACTTCATCCTGTTTATCAAAAGGAACATGTTTTGTATGCTCGGCTAAGCATCATACTTTACTCCACCTTTCTTCAAATCCTCAGATTCCTGTTAATAACGTAGTAAATAATACTGAGAGCCTTGGAAGTTGTAACAACAGTATTGCTTTGGAAAGAGATGTTATCTTAGGAACGGCCCTTGCTACGGCTAATGACTCCGAAGGAAATCAAGTAACCGTGCGTCTCGTTCTTGATTCGGGTAGTCATTATTCTTTCGTCACTCAGTCATGTGTCAATCGACTGAATCTTCCAGTAAAGCCTTTAGATCTTAAGATTTCTGGTATCGGTCAAACTCCGTTGGAAGGTGCCAAGGGTTTAGCTTCTTGCAGTATATCACCCGTAGGAAACTCAACTATTTTTACTTTTGATGCTGTGGTAGTCAAGAACATTACTTCATACTTACCATGTAAACCTATTCCTAAGGAAATCATTACTATTTTTAATTCTTACACACTTGCGGACCCTAGATTCGGGACGCCGCAATCTATTGAAATTCTTCTTGGTGCTGATGTTTATATTGATGTCGTCACTGGAGCTCCTATCCTGGTTCAACCTGATAAACCTAAATTAGTTCCTACTGTCTTCGGGAACGTAGTTCTTGGTAGTTTTAATCGTAAAGACTCTCATGTTTCAGCAAATAGTTTTTTCATTTCTACTGATCTTCAAAACGATTTAAATCTTACAATGAAGAAGTTTTGGGAGTTGGAAGAAGTTGCTTCAAAGAAGATACTGAATCCTGATGATGAAAAATGCGAAGAACACTTCAGAAGAACGCATTACCGTTTGCCAGGAGGCAGATATGTTATATCAATGCCTTTTAAAAATTCTAATCCTACATTTCCGAATAGCAGAAGAATTGCTTTGCGAAGATATACTAATTTAGAGATGAAACTTACCAAGAACCCTTCCTTTAAAACTGAATACTTAAATTTTATGCATGACTATATCTCACTGGGACATATGCGGTTAGCTGAAGAAGCAGCTGAGTATGTGCTCCCTCATCATGGCATATTTAAAGACTCTCCCGCTGGGCCAAAAATACGCGTTGTATTTGATGCTTCTGCGTCTACTTTAAACGGTTCCTTGAATGGACAACTCTACGTGGGACCCAAGCTTCAGCCAGATATAGGCGAAATTATACTTAATTTTCGCACTTATCCAATTGTTTTTACGACTGACATCGTCAAGATGTTCAGGCAAATTGTACTTAATCCAACTGACAGAAAATTCCACCACATCCTGTGGAGAGAAGATCCCTCGTCAGAACTTCAAGAATACGAATTGTGTACTCTTACTTATGGCACAACTCCTGCACCATATTTGGCTATACGTGTCATCAAGCAACTAATTAAAGATGAAGGTCATGCATTTCCAAGTGCTGCTCAGGTACTGGAAAATGAGATCTATATGGACGACATAGCGACAGGTGCTAATACCTTACAGGATGCTTTGGAGCTTCAACGTGAAATCATTCAATTACTGGCTAAAGGAGGCTTCCAACTGAGCAAGTGGGCCAGTAATCGTGCCGAACTGCTAGACAGAGTAGAGTCTGAACTTCAAGAAGATCCTCATGATTTTGATGCTGATTGCTCACTTAGCATATTAGGTTTCCAGTGGAATCCTAAGACAGATGTTTTCTCTTACAAAGTGTCTCCTCCTTCTAGTTCTGTGGTGACAAAAAGATCCTTACTATCGTGTATTGCAGGGATCTATGACCCACTTGGGTACTTATCTCCTACTATCTTCTATGCCAAACAACTTATTCAAGAGTTGTGGAAACTTGGTTTACAGTGGGATGATCCTATACCTACTACTCTTGAGTCACAATGGAAAGAATTTGTTACTTATATGGATGTTCTACGAGAGATCAAAATACCTAGGTACATTCTAACTACTACTTATACTAACTATCAATTGGTGGGCTTTTCTGATGCTTCACAACTTGGATACTCTGGAGTGGTCTACCTTCGAGTGGTCTCTCCTGAAGGCATCAAAGTTCATCTTTTAAAATCTAAGACAAAACTCGCCCCCTTGAAAGTTCTGTCAATCCCACGACTAGAGCTTTCAGGTGCTGTTCTTCTTACGCGTGTGATCTTATCTTTAGATGCTCTCATACGTAAATACAATATCAACCAAATATTTTGTTTTACTGACTCGAGTATTGTATTGGGTTGGCTTAATACCATGCCTCACCTACTCAAAACGTTTGTGGCAAATCGAGTTGTGGAGATTACTGAGACTTTGCCACCCTCACTTTGGAGACATGTCAAGAGTGAGGATAATCCTGCTGATCATGGAAGCCGTGGAGTAGCTCCTCGCGCTTTTGTTTCTCTGACGGATTGGTGGTGTGGACCATCATGGATGCTTAAGGCAGAGGAGGACTGGCCAACTTCTTTGCTCACACACTTCAATTCAAACTTACCTGAACTTAAACCAGTAACTTCTTCCTGTATGTTAGTTCGAGTAGAATCAAATGAAATCTTTGTGAAGTGGATTGAGAGTTACTCACCTCGCAGTTACACTTTCGCTATCAGAGTATGGGCAATCATACAAAGATACTTACATAATGTCATGACAAAAGGTTCTGATCATACTACTATCAAATCAGGACCCATCACAGTTCAAGAATTGAATGAATCTCTATCTTGCTGTGTTAAACATGTTCAGAATTACTATTTTAATTATGTATATAAACTTACGGATGAACAACTTGCTGAAGGCAAGTTAAAGAGTTTATCTCCCTTTCGTGACAAGCTAGGAGTTCTTAGAGTGGGCGGTAGGCTTACACATTCTTCTCTACCTCCGTCTCATATTCATCCAATCATCTTACCGGCTAATTCTCCTTTTACTACCATGGTTGTGAATGGATATCACTTGCGTTACTTGCATGCGGCTCCATCCTTACTTAACGCGCTACTGCGACAGGAATTTTGGATATGCTCTGGTAGCAGACTTATTCAAAAGGTTGTGAAAAACTGCATTACTTGTTTCCGATCTAGAGCACAACCCATACCACCTAAAATGGGATCCTTGCCCTCTAGCAGGTTCCAGAAAGGACAGAACTTTGTAAACACTGGTGTGGACTTTGCAGGTCCATTCCAGCTTAAGGAGTCTAATCGGCGTAAAGCAGCAATTGGAAAATGCTATTTAGCCTTATTCGTTTGCTTCTCAACTAAGGCTTTACATCTGGAAGTGGTGTCTAGTCTGTCTACTGACGCCTTCTTGGCTACACTAGATAGATTTATTGCTCGTCGAGGAAAACCTAATCATATATACTCAGATTGTGGCACCAATTTTGTGGGTGCACAAAACAAACTTCATGATTTAATCAAGTGGTATCGTACCAAGGGTACTCAAAGTGAGATTCAAAGACACCTTAGTGACCAAGGTGTCACCTGGTCGTTTAATCCCCCCTATGCACCCAATTTCGGAGGTTTATGGGAAGCGGGTGTTAAATCAGTGAAAGGTTATTTGTCCAAGATGATGAAAGAGACACCTTGGACCTTCGAAGAGATGACTACAGCCACTTGTCAGATAGAGGCTATACTCAACTCTAGACCTCTTTTCCCTGCTTCTGAGGATCCTGATAGCTTAGAATACTTGAGCCCCGGACATTTTCTCATCGGAAGGAACTTGACATCCGTTCCTCACGAAGAACTCTTTGATGTCAAGGAAAACCGGCTAAATAGGTGGCAACTCGTCCAACAACGCGTGCAATACTTCTGGCGCAGATGGAGCCAGGAATATCTACACACTCTGCAACAGAGGAACAAGTGGACTACTGACACTCGTCCACCTCGTGTTGGAGACTTTGTTTCTGTATCAGATCCAAATACCAAACCTCTTCAGTGGCCGATGGCTAGGATCATTGAGCTCCATCCTGGAAAGGATGGGATTACTAGAGTAGTCACGATTAAGACCAGTAAGGGTACTTATGTCAGATCTTTAAATAAATTGGTTCTACTTACGCCTTTGAACAATGAGTTGTCTGATCAAGGTGAAACTTCAAATTTACTTACCTTGAAGTAAACTTAGTGGGCGGAATGTTCAGGAATCTAACTTTTCTATTATTAATTTTAATTTTTATAAAAAGTTACTCATTATGATTTGTTTTTATTTTTTAATATAAAAGAATTTAAAGATATTGTTTACTTTATGTTTATCACAAGATAAGAATTAGATGCCGTATTTTCTAATTAGTTCTGTTAATCCTTTGTTATTGTTTTGAGAGATAAGACCAAGAGTAGTTTCCTTTTGTTGTTATTATTATGCAATCTTCATAAACCTTATTATTATGATTTACTATATTTACCTTTTTATCTCTATGCTTGGAATATATCTACTAGATCAACCCCCCTTCTAACTGAAGGCTTCCAGCAGCTTTTAGTTCCTTATGACTCACTGGAGAGATCACACCTTACTACAGTGATACTTATGCTGTAAAAATGTGCTCTCCCTTTTAAGCCCCGTATTGCGTACCCAACTGTACCTGCGGATATAGACTATCTATATAAAAGTGTCTATTATTTCACTCTATAAACAGTGCACCTTTCAATTAAACTAAAAACTACAGTTTAATTTACTTCTTCTTTGTGGACTTTCTTCTTTTGGTGTTAGACAGTCTTCGGATGCTGCTTACTGAACTCACTCCCTTTCGAGCCTTCCTTACAGCGGTCCTGGGTTGAAGTCGACTCAGGTCATACTCTCCAACTAAATAAATATATATATTTTTTTCTTCTTTTTCTTATTTTTGAAGGTTTTATTATATGTTTGCCTTTCACTTATAAATTTTGGTACCAAACTTCTATATTTTCTGTTTTCATTAACTTTATTATTATTACTTGTACAATTCTGTATATTTTCAACGAAGAATACACTTCTTTCAAATGCAGTTGGTTTATTTTTATTTGCTACTAAAGTCAGATACTCCCTTCCTGTGGTTTTACAGTTACTTTTATTATTTAGCGTCGGGCAGTCAGTGTGTCAGCTTAATGAACCACCCTGTCGGCTAACATAAGAATAGTATCTCTACGTAAATATAAGAATAGTTTCTCTACGTAAATATAAGAATAGTTTCTCTACGTAAATATAAGAATAGTTTTCTCTACGTAAATATAAAAATAGTTTCTCTACGTAAATATAAGAATAGTCTCTCTTCTTAACGTGGAGAGACTATCCTTTCAGAATGATTTTTAATAGTGTTGTTTCGAATTAAATTAATTAATAAATTAAATGAACGGTAGTTAAAAATTATATTCAGTTATTTATAAGAAGGTACCAACTCGAAAAAGTTTTAAGGCTGGTCTAGTCATGCGAACTCATAAAAAGTTGGTAAATTGCGCTTATTACAGGATGCATCAGTCCATGCATTTAAATATTGTATACATTTTTTTTTTCTTTCATATAAAGGAAATTGTTGTCGACACTAGTTAATGTAATATTTAACCTATTTTTACATCAGAGAAAAGGTGAGCCGCCAATAGTTCCTAGGATCTATAATGCCAATCCTCAACATTTTTGATACAATAATTTTTGGATATAAATCATCTACTGATTGTTTTACCAAAATAGAGCTTAGCTATATCGATTAAAAAACCTACCATTCAAATTTGAAGCAATTCCGAATAATTACCCTAATGTTTAGTGCGTTGACAGAGGGGAAAGTGGAAAAAATAGGGTACATCATGTAGCAATTCCGATTAATTGCTTAAGTGTATCATGAAGATTTTATTGACAAAATGTTTAAATAATGAGGAAGGTGTACACGACATTTTACAAACAAACAGAGGTACAAAACTAGGGAGATGGGAGCAGGACAGATTCCTAGCGTTGGAACTACCCTACTGCAGTTTGTTCCAATTGAGGTTTAGTGCGTTGACAGCGGGAGAAAGTTAAAGAAATGGAGTGGGGCACCAATGAGAGCTCGGGATTTTAAAATTCTTAGCTCTCAGTGGCTCAACACCCCATTTTTTTCAACTTTCCCACGCTATCAACGCATTCAAAATTATTTGGCACAACTGTAGTAGATGCATAATGATGCTGACAACTGGTTGAAAACTGTCAATTTAGTTCTACCGTTACTTGGTAAATGACATAGATAACCATAATGCCACTTATAATATCTGAGGGACAGGTAAAGGCTTTAAATCGAAGTGCCCTAAACCTGTTAGTCGCCATTACTACACTGAATTACGTCATATTAAGTCTGATATTGGAATCGATAAATTATAAATGATTTGCTGTTTGACGTGCAAACACAGAGGCAAGTTGAATGTAGACTTATTCCGGAGACCAAAACCCTAGGAGGAATATGTTTACCAAATTCTATACAGGCTTTGAGCTTAATTGTGTGATTAATTAATTAATACGAGACATAGAGTAATATCGATTAATGTTTCGTGTAATATCTGCTATTAATTGAAACCTCGCTGGAGTTTGGTTTACGAGGCCTATATAATGCTTTATTCCCTTGACGTAGGGAAGCCGTAATGATGTTAAAATCATGATATGTTTCACTTTCAGGACTCGTATATATCCATGTCGATTAGTTTTACTCAAGCTTATTACCGAGTTGAGGTTAAACTACAACAGATAATACGATAACAGGTTGTGAATAATTTAGGTATCTCTAAATAATACATAAAATATATCTCACATCAATACCCATAAAAATTTGTAATTCAAAATTTATGAAATATTAATAAACTTGAAATTAATGGTAATCCAAGTCTAGATATTGAAGTCATTAATATTATTATTAATGAGGGATAGAATGGCAGATAATATAAGTTGATTATAAAAATAAATATTTTAACTAAAACAAGCTTTTATTCGTATTCTTCTCAGCAAACCCTTTCATTTGATACCCATATCATGTGCGTACTTAAAAAATAACTACTTCGCCATCTTGAACTGCCCACCATATTGGATTTAGAATGACTACACTTAGCTAATCATGCATTGTCATCTAAACTAAACGTGTGTGCAAAATTTCAATTCAATCGGTTGAGGATATAACTGCTTTAAAATTCAGTTGCAAGATTTGACCTGAACATACATACATACATACAAACATTGCAAGTAAAATAAAAGCTTGAAAAAAATGGACCCTTCAACTTGGAATCGAACCAAAGATACCTGAATTAACGCCGTGCAGCGCCGCAATGTTTAAACCAATGAGCTACTATGGATGGATGATCCTCGACTGTGTTTTTATCCAATGTTTAATCCAATTTAATATACTAAAGCGCTGACGCACACAATGGGCCGGATGCTTATTTTAATGTCTCCCTTTGTATGCATCAGGCAGGTTTGGCAGGAAAGGTTCAGCAAGTTTATAATTGTATAAACTTAAACTGGAGAAAATAAATGATTTTATAAGATTTCATCTTCAGAGGAAATTAAGTTGATACCGTTTTCTAAGGAGTGTTATTTTCACCAGTTTTATAAGTGCGATATTCTTATTAAATACCCTCGGTCTCTAACAAGTGAGGCTTTAACGTGGAAGAACACGAAAACAATAGAAAAGCTTGAGTTCAACTCCACCCTTACCAGATAACGTTGTTTGGGGGAAAAGTCTCTTTACAAAACCAAAAAGTACAATTACTAAAGAGAGAGGCGTAGTTTGGACCCGAAGTTTGGACAGAAAAGTGAAGTACTCAGATTCGTTCTTAGGAAAACGAAAGCTTAGAAAGTCGTAAGTTCGTCCTTTAAGGTAAAATGCTTCAAGTTAAAGTCCGTCCTGTTATGAAGTTTTTCCCTGGAGAAAGTTTTCTACTTGTTCTCCTAATGGAGTTAGTAAAGGGAAAGGGACTAGGGCTTTTCCCCTTCCCTAGCCGGTACTTGAAAGCACAACCTGTTATTGTCGGTTTAGACAATTTGATTTCCTTCAATCCAATAGACTGGGACATCCCTGTCCAGATTTACTCTTGTCCTGCGTACTAAGGATACATTTTCCTTTTTTTCGGGCAACAAATCATTTATCGAAAAATCCACAAGAAACTATAAAGATTATAACATTAGACATATAATTCGTACCTGAGGTTTCAACATTGATTTCTTTCTATTCAGACAATTTCTTATTTTTCTCCTTTATAAAAAATAAACAATATGAGAAATACAAAATAGAATTTTGCTGACACGCCAAATCTTTAGTACATTTTATGTTCTTTTTCCATTAAAGCTTTTACAAATTGACAAAACTCAATTGGATTTAAAGACATGTTTCGTTCGAAATTCTATATCAATAGTATTTGAAAAGTTATAAAGGTTTTATCCTTGGAAAAAAAATATATATACATATAAGATTCCATGAAAATATTCGGAAATGATATCGGATGAGTTAGAAAAGGAAAACCTCTCAGTTTAATAAACACAAAATAAATACTAAGTTTGTTCGATGGAACCACTGATTCAAATAAGTTGTGATTAAAACTACAATAGTAATATTTATAATTTTACTGTCAAAACACAATAATTTATTGAATTGATATATAAAGCTGGAGTTATCGTAACAATTGACTAAAAGACAGTCAACTGTAACTCTTTTTTCCATATTTAAATGTTGTTCACTTCTTCTAATAAACTAAAAACTATAACTGACCGAGCGGAGACAGGTCTCTGTTTAATTCGTGACTCGACAGTTTGGCACTACATCTGTCTGTCTATCTGTAAATTTGTTTATTACACAGTCACCATGAAATGCGTAGTTCGATTTTCTTCAAAGTTCGCTTTAATGTTCCTTAATGTAATTCAAAACGATGCTTTTAAATTGTTTTGGTTTTAATTTTTGTATTTTTTTAGGATGCGAGATCTACTGTCCACAGAACAACTAGTTAACTTCACTTTTATAAGATACAAGTAGATACACCTGATCTAAAAAAGTTCTAATTAATAAATTTGATTCCTTCTCTAGATGCTGAAAAACTTTCTAATTTTGTAAATCATGTGTTTAAGGTTTTAATCATACTTTAATCAAAGTTGCAATTAAATATTACCTTATTTTCTCACATTTGATTAACAAAGCGTGAATTTATTTAATTTAAAGATAAAAGCGTTTATAAAATACTACATCAAACTTTGTTTGATAATTATATATAATTAGGAGAGTTCATTTTCTAGTTTCACATTTTCTCTGCAAAAGGATACTTTTAATATTCTGCTATAAAACTAATTATATAAATAACAAGTGGTAGAAATAGACGGCAAACCAGATGGCTAATCACTTTTCATTACATCCTTCTGCCAATTCCCTTTGGCATTTTGAAAATGAAACTAATAACGTAATTGGTACTTATTAAGGTTAGTACTAACGCTTTTTAAGGTTGAAGATTAAGAATTTTCTAGTTGGGTGTGTAGTAGAGTAAAATTAAGAACGTATTAAGAGGTCTTCTTAAAGATAAAAAGCGAGATTGTGTTCCTACTAAGAAAAGATCGATGCTCTTAACCGGCCAAAAGGTTAAAGTTCAAGGGCACTGAGAATTTTCTAAAATTCCGCCCACTTTCCATCGCCCAAAGCTTTGATGTTCGGACGGACTACTTCTGCCATTTTCACCAGCATGCTTACAGTAGCTCTTTTTAAGGGTAATTCGACCGAAAAAAAGGGAGTCGCGATTTTTTTTTTTTTGTGTTGCTCCTTTCATGGTTGCTTTCTTAAGGCGACATCTGTGCCAAGCCACTCTGAGAGGAAGTGCTTTTAAAAGAGGCTTTTTTTGCCTTGAAGCGAATAAGCCTTCACACCATACCCACCAGCAGAAGGTCCAAACTTCCATTAAGCAAACCCGGCTTACTTTTCTAAGACAATCCTTCTCTACCGACTTCTTTTATTTCCACCCTTTCCTCGCCATTAGCCCCGAGCCTTATAGATTGACTGATGCTTGATGCGTTCGTAATTTCCTGGCTTTTCCGGCCAGAATCCCGTTAACTTCCTTTCCGATCCTTTGGATTTTTCTTCTTTTCTTTTCGAGGTGGTGCTTCCTTGAAAACCGCTCCCTTTCATTTCAAACTCTATGTCAAAGTGCCCTCATCTAAAGGGAATGGGGCGCGATTTCTTCTCTTGTAACTTTTTACCGCTCCTGATATCCTTTTTCCTTAAATAACATGGTCATCACTCTTCTTATTTTTCCTTCCTTATTTATGTTGTTTAATTTATCTCAGAGGAAATCCAACGATGTTCAGTTTAACTAAAGTTTGCTTTAACAAGTAATAGAATTCATCAAATAATCTGTTTTGGTAAAACGAGAGTGATGATGAGATGAAAATGAAATATAATTTTTATTAGCCTTACACAATATACCTACATTAAATTAGTTAGAAGTTTCATATTATTGTATTTTTCTCCATTCACTCGATTTATTCCATATTTTGCACAAGATACTTTATAATTGAAAGGGAGATTTTAATAAACAATATATAAAACACACAAACTCTTTGACGTGGTTTCCCCTGAGAGGTCTAGTACTCTAAGACACATTACTATTTTAAAATAAGTATATTTAATTTTTTGCAATTTATTAGAATATTATTAGTACACCAGACTCTAGAAACTGATATCTCATACTGTTATATACGTGTCCTATTTACTATTCTCACCTGATTGGTGTTTGCAATGTAAACAAGGTTAAGTAGCACTATTATGGTGTACCTATATACTAGAATACACGGATATGTAAAGGTCACTTGCCCATATTGACCACACTAAATGCTGCATACCAATTCCACAAACTCTCAATACGTCCAGTTTGTCCAAGTTATACTAGAATCTTGCTTACACTTGTATACTTGTACACTTAACATAATTACTATTACACTAGAGTCTTTCATTAGAGCTATTTGGTTTAAATGGTTAAATATATAATCTAACATTATGACCTATCTAACAAATTATGACCAACTATCCAAATTTCAAAAAATCGTGTGAGTAGTTTTTAAGATATGTTTCGAAAAAAGTGAGTGAGATACAGATAGACATACACATTGATAGACAGACCTACAAACAGACACGAGACCAAAAATGGTTCCTGATGTCTGAAACGGACTTCAGTCTTGGAATTTTTTAAATTAAAGAACAATTACATAGCGTCCGTTACCTTCGGGAAGATCGGAAGCAAAATTCCTTTGTTTGTACCTTAACATTGCCTTGTTACAGATCCATTCACTCCAAATTCTATGCCCACCTGAACCCCTTTCGTTTTTAGCGAATTTTCGAAGAAAATTAAGCAATTGCAATGGCTTCAAAAAATTTGTAATGCGAATATTTGAAAATGTTCTCCATGGAAATCCGTTTTAGACCATTCTTAATCGATTCCTGAAATTTAACACTTATTTTATGTATGTATATATGTATATACAGGGTGTCCCAGCTAATATAGAACAGCGAAATATCTCCGGAACCATGATAGATAGAAAGATGGGGTTTTCAGGTTTCGATAATGGCTATAAATGCGCTTCCAGACAAAAATACTGAACATTGTCTGTGTTCAGCAAAAAATCGGTCCGAGACAACTCAGACAAACTTTCTTATATACGAGTTTATAATTACTTAGCCCAGTGTTTCCATTTATAAGTTTTCAAATGTACATTTAAATATTATTGAACTTTTCATCAAAATTTATTATAAAAATAACTTCTCCTGGGTGGGGAATCGAACCCGGGCTCTCTCTGTCCGCGTTTTAAGCTAATTTCTCAGGAACTAGATTTTTCCGGGGAAAACGGCTCATATCGTTGGATTCGTATTCAAATGGACTACATTTTAGAATTTTTTAATCAAAATCGTCGGAACCGTTTTCGAGAAATAATTTTTTTTCATGTTTTTTCAGGGTTTTTGGGTGGTAGCGCCCCCAAATTTAGAGCTAAAATTCATTTCTCGATTTCGCCTCGGAGTATGATTTTTTTTCAAAATCGGCCCAGTAGTTTAGGCTCCAGGCGTCTGCACAGACGACAGACGACGAACAGACATTTTTTAAAAAACACTTTTTTGGACTCAGGGGACCTCAAAACGTGTAAATCCATCAAAATCTCAAAATCGAATTTTCGCGCCATCACAATACTTTCTCTTTATATGAGAAAGTAAAAATAGTGAATACGAAGCTATACATTTTTAGACTAGATTTGAAATCTGGAAAACCCTGAAAACCGCATCTTTCTATCATGGTTCCGGAGGTATTTCGCTGTTCCATGTTAGCTGGAACACCCTGTATGTATGTGTATGTGTCACTCCAGACGATATCTCACGCTAGGATGCACTTCAAAAATCCAAACAAATTTTAAAATGTCAATAATATCAAAGGAAAGGATAAGTTTGTTGGCCAGAATTTTTGGATTTAATTTAGGGGTCAAATTTTGACAATTTAGGGTCAAACATAGCATAAAAACGTGTTTTTTCCATTTTACCCCCCTCTTAAAAAAAAATATGACAAAAGTGTACATAACAACAATTACTGTACTCTTAGAGCTTTCCAACGACATGCATCTTGAAGGGTAAATACTATTTTGACTTTTGTACCCTGTACCCCTGTGTACCAATTTTTTTTTTTTTTTTTTTTTCTTCACCCATCCAAATTCAAAACCAAAATATTCCTATAATATCATAAGCCTATAATACGCAGATCTCATTTAACATTCGCTCATTTAAGGCATAGTGCATGTCAAGACTTTTATTTGTTTTAACATGAGCCATGTTTACGATCTTCATTTTGACGTGTTTCATATTTATGATTTATGACAAAAAAATTTAAAAACGTAGTGTATAAAAAGTTCTTTTTATCTTGTAATATTTTTTTTGTTTACTAAGTTTTTATTAGCTTGCTTTCTTGTTTGTTTGTTTTTTTGTCCAGTACAAATCTTGCAATCGATTTTTAACTAACATTCCGAGTAGCTAGACATTTGAAACTTTTAGAATAGCTCAGAACACGTTGACAATGCATTATTTTAATATTTTTAGCCATCTTTCAGCAGAATGTAATTTGTTTTCAGCAAATTTTGCTGTATGGAAAGTTAGTTTGGAAAAAATCAGCAAGTTTGTTTTATTTGTTTTGACATGACCCATATTTACGATCTTCATTTTGACGGGTTTCAAATTTATTATTTTTTATTTAAGTCAACAGAAAATTTAAAAATGTAGTACATAAAAAGTTCTTTTTATCTTGTAATTATTAAAAATAGACTGCCAATTGGTGTGGCAAATAGCTTCCTCACATCCTATCCACGTACTTTATTGATTTTATGCATTTACAAGTCATTATTGTCAAATTGGTTTAATTATTTGCCCCGTTTTTTTTAATCTGTCAAAATTGTTTAGATTTTTTACACGAATTAAAGTATCAATTTAGCAATAGTTAAAGAGCGTAGACGGTTCAAATTAATCTGGGGCTATATGCGGATTACTTTCGATAAACTATAAAAGTTTCCTTCAAATCAGATAAGTACTTTTGAAGCTATTGGTGTAAATAAATGTATGTTTGTGCGCATGTAGAAGAGAAACAAATAGGCGCAGAAGGTTGAAACTTATATGGGACCAAGAATGGGCCAATTATGCCAACCACCTAAATTTCATTAGAATTAAACGTGTAGTTTTTAAGATATGTTGGTTCGCAAAAAATGAACGACAGACCGACAGACAGACACGGAACCAAAAATGTTCCCTAACGTCTGAAACGGATTTCTGTCTTGGAATTTTTGAAATCGGAGACCTAAAATGTTTTCAGTCTTCAGAACGATCCCATAGCTTCCGTTACCTTCGGTAAGCTCGGAAGCAAAAAATTGAATAAAAGAAATGTTTTATGCACTTTAAAAAGTAAATAAGCTAACAACAAGAGGGAAAAGGAGTGGTAAAACGAAAAAAAATCAACCTGGAAAGGAATCCTTATTTTAAGTGGGCAGATAAAAAACAAGGTCAAACCGAGGAGAGGACCCAAATCTCCGGATCTTTTCCAATTTCCCAGAGAGGTGGATAAATACATTCTCATTTGTATGTGAAGAGTTGGATTGCGAAGGAAAGCAATCCGTGCTTGGGGTTGCCAATCCCTCATACCGGAGTATCGCTGTTTACTAAAGCTTCTCCAACACTCTATCACTGCTTATGTCCGGTCCCCACGTGTCCTCCTCTCTTTTTATTATTTCTATTTATCGGGAATGTTATAGTATTGACCCTAGACTTTATGTATTGTTACCGATATCTCATTTCTTCCAGTTTTCCAGTTCAACGTTTTTCAAAAAACCCAATCTTTTTACTTTTTTACATTGATAACACACACCAAGATGATATAATATTGAGTGAGTTATATGTTTTATAATGTTAAGAGAGCGTATATGTGGCTCTTATACCAGGAGTATACGTTTTACGCAGTTACATTTGTATAATTAAGAAACTCTGGATAAACAATATTCATAGTTTGATTATATTATATTCTTGGTTTGGATAATGTAGTGAATGTGATAATATATGTGAATGTGAGTTCGAATCCCAGAGGGGTGAGACATGTTTCACACTAATAGTTTCATCGATTAGATGAGTAAAGTGGTCAGATAGTCCCCGTCCTGTAATAACCTAGACTGTTGAACGGCACTAAAACTTTTACAGCGGCAAAACTAAGCTGTTTTTATTTAACCAGTGGTAATCTTTAACTTATGATAACCATTCCGAAGAACTAAAAATTACATTGGTTGAAGTTTCAATAAAATTGGTCCAGTATAATTAATAATAATATATAATAATTAATAATAATAGTATAATTAATATTAATTAAGTAATAATTAGCTTTCACTTTCAGCCCATGAGCATAACTAAGGGTAAATGATTCATTAGAACACATCGGAGGGCACCGACTGTGTTGGGGCTAAAGGCAAACTAACGAATTAAAAACCAAGAAGGATGCAGTCTGTGTTGTTACAAAAGACAAACGCATGAATTATACCTACGGAGGACGTAGTCTGTGTTGTTACAAAAGACAAACGCATGAATTATAACTACGGAGGACGTAGTCTGTGTTGTTACAAAAGACAAACGCATGAATTATAACTACGGAGGACGTAGTCTGTGTTGTTACAAAAGACAAACGCATGAATTATAACTACGGAGGACGTAGTCTGTGTTGTTACAAAAGACAAACGCATGAATTAGAACCACGGAAGACGTAGTCTGTGTTGTTACAAAAGACAAACGCATGAATTATAACTACAGAGGACGTAGTCTGTGTTGTTACAAAAGATAAACGCATGAATTAGAACCACGGAGGACGTAGTCTGTGTTGTTACAAAAGACAAACGCATGAATTAGAACCACGGAGGACGTAGTCTGTGTTGTTACAAAAGACAAACGCATGAATTAGAACCACGGAGGACGTAGTCTGTGTTGTTACAAAAGACAAACGCATGAATTAGAACCACTTAGGACGTAGTCTGTGTTGTTACAAAAGGACAAACGCATGAATCATAACCACTTAGGACGTAGTCTGTGTTGTTACAAAAGACAAACGCATGAATTAGAACCTCTGAGGACGTAGTCTGTATTCTTACAAAAGACAAACGCATGAATTTGATCCACGTAAGACGTAGTCTGTGCTGTTTCACTCTCACGTTCCATGGGCCATGGTGTGTTTGAGGTGGTTATTATGTTACTTAACACCAAAAATTTCAATGCTCTTTCAGAGGTAGATATTTCATAGTTAATATAATACAAGATGGGTAGATTAAACATATCGCGCAAGCTATAGTTTATTTTTTCCTCCCGTTTACCTATAAACGTTACAGTGATATTTTTTAGCTACAAAAAACTTTTATTATTCGTCTAATAAAAAACAAAAGGAGCTTTTGCATCTTTTCTGTTATTACAAATCCGTGTAACTGTTCTTTAGTAGTATTGTGAATAACTGTTTACAAGCCTCACTGTTTACTTTTATCCCTGGAAAAAAACAAATAATAATAAGGGAGAGGTGAAACACCGGAAAGTACAGCCAGCCTTCCTCAGTTTCTGAATACCTTGAAGGGATATCACCATATTACAAGAGACGTTTTTACCCCCCAACGTGAATATACGCGAATAAGAAATAACAATTTTCGGCTGGAGGCTCTGAGAAAACTTTTTGGAATGGAAAATTATCTGGGGAGGAAACGCGAGGCCTTGTCGGTACAGAAAAAAAGTAAAATAAAATTTCCTCTCAGTTATTTCCTTTCATTTTCTTCTGTACTTCCATGGAAACCCAGATCCCTTTTTTCTCCTTTCGCTTTTGAATAAAAGCAAACGTTCTTTTTGCCAAGGCGCTGTTATTTAATATTATTAGGACCTATAACCTCTTCTTTTCTCTCTTTTTATAGCATGAAATCTTAGATAGTACTATACTTACTATGCTACTAAAAGTTAAGCCTTGAAAACTAAGAGTTAAAATAATCTTTTACGATAGACTCATCAAATTTATCTGGTAAAAAAAATAAATTGGTGCAAAAGAAGCAATTTTACTCAAATTTTTATTCTCTTAAGTGTTATTAAAAAAGTTTAAATGTTCATTTTAAAAGTTTGTTCTCATCAATTCTATTATTTTACTTTATTCAATTGTTATGACTATCGTAAGAATGTAAAATGGCAGAAGTATATTACTTCCGAGCTTACAGAAGGTAACAGAAAGGATGTGATCGATCTACAGAAATAAGGCAGAAATATGTTTCAGACATCAAGCATTTTTGGTCCCCTGCTTGACTGACTTTCACTCAATTTTTGGGAATTAACGTATCTGAAAAACTACAAGTCCGATTTTAATACAATTTGAACAGTAGGTAATAATAAGCCCATTGTTGAACCCATATAAGTTTCAATCTTCTGTGTCCATTTGTTTCTCTACCAAATGAGCACAAACATACATTTATTTTCACTTATACCTTCAAAAGAACTCATCTGATTTATAGATATTTGGAGGGCGTTTGTCGGTAGTGGCTCGCAGATTAATTTTTAATGGGCTAAAAGCATAACATCACTGAAAAACCCGAGAAAGCTAGGTGCCACACTAATTGGCAGAGTATTTTAATAGAGCTTAAAGAGGAGAGGCAGATTATTACGTTATATATAACGAATGAAAATAAGCTGAGAAAATTAAACACTTGAAGGATTGATAAGTCTAAGAACAGGTCTCGCTTATAGCTGAATTATAGCGGAGTTCTCACATATAAGTATGAGGAAGAAATATAAAATAATATATGTCCTAGAAATTTAAAGAACAGCTCTTTTTGTTTATGAGGAATTGTTAGAAAAATTTCTTTATAATTCGCGAAAATATTAAGTTTCCTTTTAATTATGGAACAAAGAAAAAAATAATAACAATTTGAAAAGTTAAAACAATCACCAAGATTTTGAAAAATTTCTTAACTACATGTAGCATTCCTTTTCGAAGCAATTCGAAAGCACACAATATGTAGCATTACTTTTTAAATATGGAACATAGAACATTCCTCGCATCCTATCACGTACTTCAATGAGTTTATGCTTTTACGAGTCATCATTGTCTAATTGGTCTAATTGTTTCCCCCGTTTTTTTTAATCTGTCAAAATTATTTTGATTTTTACCTGAATTAAAGTATCAATTTAGCAAAAGTTAAAGAGCGCAGACGGTTCATATTAATCTGGGGCTATCTGCGCGGTACTCTCGATAAACTATAAGTTTCATACAAATCAGATAAGTACCTTTGAAGCTATAGGTGTAAATTAATGTATGTTTGTGCGCATGCGCATGTGGAAGAGAAACAAATAAGCGCAGAAGGTTGAAACTTATATGGAACAACGAGCCACTCATGACCTACCACCCAAATTTCATTAAAATTGGACGTATAGTTTTTAAGATACGTTGGTTCGAAAAAATTGAACGACAGACCGACAGACAGACACGAAATCAAAAATGATCCTTGATGACTGAAACGGATTTCTGTCTTGGAATTTTTGAAAGCGGAGACCTAAAAATGTTTTGTTCTTCAGAACGATCACATAGCTTCCTTTACCTTCGGTAAGCTCGGAAGCAAAATTATACAAATTTGAAAAGTTAAAACAATCACCAAAGATTTCGTTCTCTAGAATCAAGCTAAAATTTGTTGAAAAAGAAAAAGGTTTTTTTTTTTTTTTTTTTACAAAATCCTCGACATTTGCCCTCGAGCATATTTTCTCTTTTATTCAATACTTTTTAACAATGTGAGTACAGGGTGAGCAATTCCCTATTTTTTCAACTAGATTTAAAAAATAAACCTGTCTGTCTTTTTCTCCCTTATAAAGAATGAAGGGAAGAATGCAAGGCTTAGCAAAACACAAATTCTTTATCCTCTCTCGTAAGTATTTAAGACTTTGTTTACTCAGGAGCCAGTCTAGTTGGAAAGAGGAATCGAAGGAAAAGGTAAGATGGGGTGAAGGAGATGGGGATCTGTAAACATAATGTTTGCCCTTTGTTAGTTGAGCAAAGGGTAGAAGACTTAGTGGATTTGATAGAGTTTAAGGATTCAGGTAAAAGCAAACTGTCTGAAAGGAACCTTTATACACTCAAGAAAGGAAATACTTGTTTTGGGATGACAGGATCAATAGAGATAGAAACGAGTACCAAAAGGATGTATAAAATTCTCTTATTTAGATAAAGTCTAAAAGCTCAGTCAACGACGTCCAAGCTTCTTCGTACATAATAAAGCTAGCAGGATTGTACTAGATTTTGAGATATTTAGATATATTGAGGGAGAGATTGGCTTAACCAAATGTAAGAGCACTTGCTCTTGCTTGAAAACTACTATCCCAACTTCGACATATCTGGTTCATATTCCCGGGGAAGAACGGACATATCTGGTTCGTATTCCTAGGGAAGAACGGACATATCTGGTTCGTATCGCCGAGGAAGACCGGACATAATATCTGGTTCGTATTCCTAGGGAAGAACGGGCATATCTGGTTCGTATTCCTAGGGAAGAACGGACATATCTGGTTCGTATCGCCGAGGAAGATCGGACATAATATCTGGTTCATATTCCCGGGGAAGATCAGACATATCTGGTTCGTATTCCTAGGGAAGATCGGACATATCTGCTTCGTATTCCCGGAGAAGATCAGACATATCTGGTTCGTATTCCTAGGGAAGATCGGACATATATCTGCTTCGTATTCCCGGGGAAGATCGGATATATCCGGTTCGTATCCCCAGTTAAGATCGGACATATCTGGTCTAATCAAGATCTTTATACTATATATATTTAAACGTAAACAATAAAAATATTTCGCACCTAGCACATAAATTTGTTAAGAAGAAATAATCCAATTTGGTTCAATTTAAAAAATCGTCTCCCAATTAGTGAGGCACAATTTTCCTCGCGTCCAATTTCTTATACTTTAATGATAATAGTATTTTACAACCCTAACTATCAAAATTGTTTTAATTTTTAACATGAATAAAAGAACCAATTTAGCAAGATTTAAAGAACGCAGACGGTTAAAATTAATCTGGGTCTATCTGCGAGCTACTTTTGACAAACCATCTAAATTTCATAAAAATGAGATAAGTACTTTTGAAGATATAGGTGTAAATAAATGTATGCTTGTGCAAGTGTGAAACTTGAAACTTATATGGGACCAATAATGGGCTAACACCTACCATCCAAATTTCATTAAAATCAGACGAGTAGTTTGAAAGAAGACACGGAACCAAAAATGTTCCCCGATTTCTGTATTGGATTTTATTAAATCAGAGACATACAAATTTTTCGGTCTTCAGAACTATCATATAGCTTCCGTTACCTTCGGTTAGCAGCAGGATAAGATTTAATGTCACTAGTTAAACCCAGAAATATAAAAGTACTTTAAAAGAAGAAATATGATAGTATTATGAATAAAATAGTATTGTCATAATATAGGTACAAAAATGTATTTAGAATTATTAAGATATTCCACTTCAATATCCGTAAATCTATAGAGAATATATATTAACTTTAAAAAGGTATTATATCTAGATTTATAGACCTAACGTAATTATTCTATGTCAAAAAAAATGATTTGCAATTTTCATATACATGTTAAAAATATTAAATTCACTTGAAGTCAGTCCAAAAAATATGAAAAAATAGCGATTTGGAGGTATAACTTATCTAAAAAATACAAACAAGAAGCTATAAAATTATCATATTAAAATAATGCTACCAATAAATAATAGAAGAGAGTGTAAAAGAAAAAAGCTATAAATATGAAATATTAACAGTAATAAAACATTACAAAATTATGATAAAAGTTAAAACAAAAGTCTCATTTCAGTAAAAAGTAAAAAAGCTTAGTAAAAATAATAAAAAGATAACTTTTTTGTTTAAACAAAAAGGGCGAAGGTAAATAAAAGAGGATGTTACAGCTCGTAAAATAATATTGTGGAAGATCTTTAAAGATCACCAAAAGATAATAGTTAATTAAGGTGGTTGATAAAAACATGTTCTGAAAAAATATTTCCTCTTATATATTATTTATATCATCATAAGTTATAATTTTATAGAATCAAGATAGCGAAAAAGTGAGAAAGAAACGATGAGTGATATAATACACAAAGTTTAAAAAAAAAAAAAATATTCTTTTCATTCCTCTTAAAAATTATCGTGGGCGAAAAAAGTGTATATTATGAGTATATTAATATATATGTTAAAAAAAAAACTAAATAAATAATAAAATGAAGATATATGGTGTTTTAAATTTAGCATTTATTATATTTTAGAATTATTCTTTAATGTTATTTATAACTTCCATATGTTGTTTTTTTAGTTTTTATGTAGTGGAGTGGAATTAGTATGTTTTTTGTCTGGACTGTTCTAAATTATGTTATGGTTTTTTTTGTGCCTAGGGTATTAAATGTACAATGGAAATTATTTGGTTATTTGTTATGTTAGTGTGACATTCTTTTACAAAAGGCGATGTTTAAAAAATGAAATACATGGATGCACAAAATATAAAAAGACAAAAGAGTTATTTATATAATATATTTTAAATATTGCTTACTTGTTTTATTTTTAAAATATGTGTTTTAAGTTTTTTTTATTCATATATTAAAACTTTACAACTGGTATTTGAAACTTTAGTATTGCAGGCCTTCCAAGATAGAATTAAATGGCAAATGTTCTAGAGGTCTAAGTCTTTTTAAAATGGATTGTGTTGATTGAGATTTATTGGTATACCACTTCATAATTATGACAAAAAAAAAGTTAATTGAAAATAATAAAACAATATTGTCACCACAATTTTATATGAATAATTAACATACGCGTTTCGACATTTTTATTTAACATAGTAAAAGTAAAATCTCTACTAACACTAACTACCTACTGAACAAGCTTTTAGGGCTCAAATTAACGGTTCAAAATGGGGGAAACTAGGGCTATATAGAGAAATTAATGAAGGAACCTAGGTAAGGGGTATGAAGTGAAGATCCAAGGAGAAACCCGGTATAGGGTAGGTCAGGTATAACATTATTATTAACTCCTTAACGCTAAACAATAATTTAATTATTTCATTATAACTAAATATTACCTTAATACTGACGCAGTATTTTACAAAATTACTTGTTATAGGTTTTACAAGAGCAGAGTTATTAAGGTTAGTTCTTTCATTGTAACATGCTATATTGTGGTGTCTTCGATTGCACTTTGAATTTCAAAGTTTTTTGAAAATTCTAATTTCTTATTTTTTTTCATGTATGTAGGAGACCCTATAATTATTGAGAACTAAACGATGTACTGCACTCATTCAATCTTTAAAAGGGTGTTTTCAATGAGGAGCTAAGATCAGTTTCTAGTAATGAGAACAAAACGATGCACTGCACTCTTTCAATCTCATTTGATCTTTCAAAGGGAGTTTTCAATGAGGAGCTAAGATCAGTTTCTAGTAATGAGAACAAAACGATGCACTAGACTCTTTCAATCTTATTTGATCTTTCAAAGGGAGTTTTCAATGGGAAGCCTAGATCAGTTTCTAGTAATGAGAACTCAACGATGCACTGCACTCTTTCAATCTTATTTGATCTTTCAAAGGGAGTTTTCAATGAGGAGCTAAGATCAGTTTCTAGTAATGAGAACTAAATGATGCACTGCACTCTTTCAATCTAATTTGATCTTTCAAAGGGAGTTTTCAATGAGGAGCTAAGATCAGTTTCTAGTAATGAGAACAAAACGATGCACTAGACTCTTTCAATCTTATTTGATCTTTCAAAGGGAGTTTTCAATGAGGACCTAAGATCAGTTTCTAGTAATGAGAACAAAACGATGCACTAGACTCTTTCAATCTTATTTGATCTTTCAAAGGGAGTTTTCAATGAGAAGCTAAGATCAGTTTCTAGTAATGAGAACAAAACGATGCACTAGACTCTTTCAATCTTATTTGATCTTTCAAAGGGAGTTTTCAATGAGAAGCTAAGATCAGTTTCTAGTAATGAGAACAAAACGATGCACTAGACTCTTTCAATCTTATTTGATCTTTCAAAGGGAGTTTTCAATGAGAAGCTAAGATCAGTTTCTAGTAATGAGAACTAAATGATGCACTGCACTCTTGTAATGTCTTTTGAACTTTGAAAGGGTGCTTTCCACTTTCATTAGGAAGCATAGATCATTCTTGTTAAAGGAGTCGTAGATTGTGGTAGCTAATTAGTTTAGTCACACCTAAATTCGTGGCTAAAACCAGTAGATTGTTAACTTCATTTTAGCCAGTCAATTAAATTCTTAGAGTGTAATATAATATGCCGAAATAATGTTCTGTGAAAAAAACATAATAATGGTTTTACTAAACCATTTGGTAATTATCAAATTGCATGTTGTTCGTAATATTAGAATATTTAATTAATAAAATTCGCCTTAACTGAGTATGTAATTAAATCATTTTTAAAGAAATTATCGATCTTACCCCACGTAATAGTGTAATTATTGACATAGTTACTCTAGTTTTTTCCCAACTAATTATTTGTTCAGGAAAGAGTACATTTAGTTAGCAATAAAATAAAGTCGCAAGAGAGTTACAAATGATTCATGAGCAACTCCCTTGCAAATAGTCCCTGAAAGAGGAAATTCACAATATCTCTGATGAAGTCTTCTCCGAAAGATCGATAGATAAATTAGAGTCTGGCCGCGGCAGCGGCAGCCTTCGCTATAAATCTAGATATATTAGACTCTGAACGCGGAAACCTACGCTATAGACTTAGGTACTTCTTTAGATTGTTACTCCCCTACGTTTCTTTTCAAGAATATAAATGACTTCGACTAAATGAATATTTAGACAAAGGAATAGAATATCACACTTCTGTTTTTATAAGGGGAGTAACAGTCTAAAGAAGAACATTCAGTACACCTTCTTTAGATTGTTACTCCCCTCTTTTTTTTATAAGGTGAGTAACAAACTAAGAAAGTGCCAAGGTCCAGATATATTAGACTCTGGCAACGAATGCCTACGGAATAGATCAAGATATATTAGACTCTGGCAAGGAATGCCTACGGAATAGATCAAGATATATTAGACTCTGGCAACGAATGCCTACGGAATAGATCAAGATATATTAGACTCTGGCAACGAATGCCTGCGGCTTAGATCAAGATATATTAGACTCTGGCCGTGGAAACCTCCATTTTAGAATCTTAAACAGAGAATAATCGAACTATGAACAATGAGCTATTTGCGTGATTTTATATCCAATTGCAACTAGTTCGATTGGAACCACAAAACAAAACCATAATCTCCTTTAGAACTTAATCCAAATTTCATTATATTTTATCCTGATCTAAGAGTTTTGTCCTGATTATAAGATAAAAATTTGTTAATGAAGGTCATTAAGAGTGGTGAAACCTTCAACAATATTGTTAGAGAAGGTCACGCTATATACTTTCATCGTGTTCTATCCTAATTAAGAGTGGTGAAACCTTCAACAATATTGTTAGAGAAGGTCACGCTATATACTTTCATCGTGTTCTATCCTAATTAAGAGTGGTGAAACCTTCAACAATATTGTTAGAGAAGGTCACGCTATATACTTTCATCGTGTTCTATCCTAATTAAGAGTGGTGAAACCTTCAACAATATTGTTAGAGAAGGTCACGCTATATACTTTCATCGTGTTCTATCCTAATTAAGAGTGGTGAAACCTTCAACAATATTGTTAAAGAAGGTCATGCAATATACTTTCATCGTGTTCTATCCTAATTAAGAGTGGTGAAACCTTCAACAATATTGTTAGAGAAGGTCATGCTATATACTTTCATCGTGTTCTATCCTAATTAAGAGTGGTGAAACCTTCAACAATATTGTTAGAGAAGGTCATGCTATATACTTTCATCGTGTTCTATCCTAATTAAGAGTGGTGAAACCTTCAACAATATTGTTAGAGAAGGTCATGCTATATACTTTCATCGTGTTCTATCCTAATTAAGAGTGGTGAAACCTTCAACAATATTGTTAGAGAAGGTCATGCTATATACTTTCATCGTGTTCTATCCTAATTAAGAGTGGTGAAACCTTCAACAATATTGTTAGAGAAGGTCATGCTATATACTTTCATCGTGTTCTATCCTAATTAAGAGTGGTGAAACCTTCAACAATATTGTTAAAGAAGGTCATGCAATATACTTTCATCGTGTTCTATCCTAATTAAGAGTGGTGAAACCTTCAATAATATTGTTAGAGAAGGTCATGCAATATACTTTCATCGTGTTCTATCCTAATTAAGAGTGGTGAAACCTTCAATAATATTGTTAGAGAAGGTCATGCAATATACTTTCACCGTGTTGTATCCTAATTAAGAGTGGTGAAACCTTCAACAATATTGTTAAAGAAGGTCATGCTATATACTTTCATCTCGTTCTATCCTAATTAAGAGTGGTGAAACCTTCAACTATATTGTTAAAGAAGGTCATGCTATATACTTTCATGGTGTTCTATCCAAATTAAGAGTAGTGAAACCTTCAACAATATTGTTAAAGAAGGTCATGCTATGTACTTTCACCGTGTAGGTACATTTCTTAGGGTAGATTTAGCTTTCCCAATCCTACGTTATATACGTACAACTTAAATGTTTTTCTTCTGTTCTTTACCTAAAACTATCATCAACCATTTCACATACATATTTTTAACTTTTATCTAGAGTCTTAATACCATTTAGAACGATGGAATATATATATATATAAAATGCTTTCACAACATTTCTATTGGGAATTTCGTTATAACCTTATACGTCTTGCTCGACATAAAGGAATTAGCAGAATTGTTACATCAATACCAGAAGCTAGGCTCTTCAAGGTCTTAGTCTTTCACGTATTCCTTTCAAAAGAGAAGATATTTATATATTTATTATTTAGAGTAAAGTTTGCTAAGAGAGATCACGTATGTAGAAGAGGAAGGGTTGGAGTTTCTAAGCTTATTTCTCTTTCCGTGTTACCTAAACTAGGTCGCTTCCAGGAAAACCTTAAGTCCCAAATGTATAAGAAGATATATATAGTAACAGAAACTTTTATAGTTACTACTAAAACATTTGCAAGTATAAATAAATAAACCAAAACTTTTTGTTCGAATTAAATTAAATCATAATTCATAAATTTAATGTACAGAATAATTATAGTCCAAGAGATAGCGTGCAAGAAGTGTCTTACATCAAGCTAGAATTTTGTGTATAATTTAATCTTTTGGTGCCTTCTAAGAATATGAGGTCGGCTAAGTTCGTCTCCGGGACATAACTTGACAACAGGTATTTGAAAAAAAAAAAAAAAAAAAAAAAATTGTTGAAGAGCGGCCACGTCCTACCCATTTTGGTGAACAATGTGATTTTCATGATCCTGTGTACAGAATTAGTCGGTATACAAAAAATCAAGTTGATGTTAGTTTGTCACTTAATAGGTGTTTCAAACAGACAAACAGAAAAAAAAGTGCAGAGCCGCCATTTCCGACAGTGTGATTTTAGTTCGTTGATGATAGTTTGTCACTTGATAACTGACCACTATATTTGAAGTAATATTTCAATAACTAACCTATCATGTGGCAAACTAACATCTATTTGATTTTTGGTCTATTAACTAATTTTGTACTCAAGATCATGAGAATCACAGTCCACCATAATGAGGACATGGCCTCCACCGTTTTTTTTTTTTGTTTTTTTTTTTCAAATGCCTATTGCCAAGCTATGTCCTGCAGACCAACTGAGTCGACCAAATATTCCTAAAAGGCACCAAAAGATTAACTAGTATACAAAACTCTAGCTTGAATTAAGTCAGACACTTTTTTGCACGCAATCTCCAGGATTGAAGATATATAGATGTAAAATAAATGTATGTTTGTGCGCATGTCAAAGAGAATCAAATGGGCGCAGAAGGTTGAAACTTATATGGGACCAACAATGGGCTAATTATGACCTATTTAATTAAAATGGGACGTTTAGTTTTTAAGCTATGTTGGTTCGCAAAAATCTAGACTTACTTATTACGTTCTTAGACGAACACATATTCTTAAAAGTCACAAAAAGATTAACTTGTGCACAAAATTCTAGCTTGATGTTAATTAGACACTTTTTTGCACGATATTTTTTGGAGTATTATCTTTATTCATTACTTATAAAGTATCAAATAACTTCTTATTTCCCATCTTTCATTATTTTTAGACTGGAAAATGGCTCGTGTAGCCGAAACGTTACCACACAGTATGAAGCAGTGTTCTCTTCCTACCCTTCAAGGATCTAAATTACTCCATATAATATCTAATTCTACAGGGTACACTTAGAATCACTACATATTCTTATTTCTCATTAATGCGTAGGTTCCAGTTAATATAGCGTTTTTACCATCAAGTCAGATGTAAGATATTATGAGGTATTTTAGGTTTTTTTTTTTTTTTTTTTTTTTTCTACAATATAATTTTACTATCATTATCTCTTTTGTATTTAAATATTTATTACATAAATACCTTCTTCATCTTATCAAAAACTAAAATTTAAAAATAAAAGGACCTTCTTTAACACAATTAAATTAAGAAATAACACTATCTTAGAATTTTATCCTACTGTGTTTTGGGGTCATCACAATAATTTTCATTAAATCCGATTAATTTAATTTAAGTTCTTACAAAATAAAGTTTACAAAATTATACATTAGAAACTTTACACATGTCCAGAAAATAAAATAATATCATTAAGTTTAAAATAAAACAAAATTTGAAGAAATAAAAAGTCCCTATCTTTATAAATAAAAGATTCAAAAGGGCAGTAAAAAGTAAAATTTGAGGCAATAATGCAACGAAAATAGGGAAGATTTCTGTATCTCAATTAATATTAGGATCTGGTTGCCCATGAAAGTGTATAGGGAAGGATCAGAGAGAATTAGTTTCTTATTTATTTCTATTCCTAAGCTTTTACTCTTGCCTTCCGCTTCTTGATCTCTCAAGCCTCTAGCTTCTAGTTACCCTTTAGCGACAATAAGAGAAAAAAACAGGACAAACTAAATAAAACGGACTTAAATAGACATAATGGGCTCTCCGTTAAATATAAAACGACGTGTCGAGGAACAAAAACGACATCCATAAACAACTTAATTCCTATTCTTAGTGGAGATAAAGTAAACCATCCTGCTTCTGACTTTAAATTAAAAACAGGAACTTTTAAAAGACTTAACATTGTGAAACACAGTTAAAACAAAGTATGTACACTTCTTTCTTTTAAAAATAAGTCATCTATTTAATTGTTTATTTAGCTTTAAACTATTAAAAATAAATGTTTTACAATGTGTAAGTAATGTAGTTGAGAATATCATTTTAGAACAATTGGCATATATAATTATTTATGTTTGTAAAAAATACTCTGCCAATTAGAGTGGCACATAGCTTCCTTGCGTCTTATTTTGTAACATAATGATTTTATGCTTTTAAAATCTATAAGTAACATTTTTCCCCCATTTTTTAAATCTGTCTAAATTATTTTGATTTTTTATTTCGATTTTATTAGCTTGCTTTCTTGTTTGTTTGTTTGCCCAGTACAAATCTTGCAATCGATTTTTAACTAACTTCCCGAGTAGCTAGACATTTGAAACTTTTAGGCTACGGCCACACCGGAGCTACCTCGCTTTGAGCCTAGTGGCTTGGTGAGTCACCAGGCGTGTAATCCATGTGAACCAACCTTCTAAAACATACGAGCCGGCCTCACCGCGCGCTTGGCTACTAGGCGAGTTACCTAGCGGGTCGCTAGACGAACAGTCCCATTCTGTTCTACATGGTGACTTACCAAGCCGCTAGGCTCCAAACGAGGTAGCTCCGGTGTGGCCGTAGCCTTAGAAGAGCTCAGACTACGATGACAATGCATTATTTTAATACTTTTAGCCATCTTTCAGCAGATTTTAATTCGTTTTTAGCAAAGTTTTATGTATGGAAAGTTAGTTCGAAAAAAATCCGCAAGTTATTTATTTTTTTTGACATGACCCATATTTACGATCTTTATTTTGACGGGTTTCAAATTTATGATTTATGACAGAAAATTTAAAAACGTAGTATATAAAAAAGTTCTTTTAATCTTCTTATTTTAATTAATCATTATTTTAAATAATTCTTTTTATCTATCTTGTAATTAATTGAAGTACATTGATAAAGTACATTAATTAAAGTATCAATATAGCAAAAATTTAAGGCGCACCGACGAATGAAATTAATCTGGCGCTATCTGCGTGCTGCTTTCGACAAACTATTGAAATTTCATAACAATCAGATGAGCGCGTTTGAAGATATAGGTGTAAATAAATGTATATATTTGTGGGCTTGTGAAAGAGAACCAAATGGGTGTAGAAGGTTGAAACTTATTTAGGACTAACAATGGGCAAGTATGGCCTACCATTCCAATTTCATTAAAATCGAACGAGTAGTTTTTAAGATATTTCGGTTCACAAAAATTAAGCAACAGACACAACGACAGACAAGACAAGACTGATATGGAACCAAAAATATTTCCTGATGTCTGAAACGGAAATTTTGAAATCGGAGACATAAAACATTTCCGTTCTTCAGAACAGCAACATGAAGCTATGAGCTCAAGCAAGAGGAGTTAAAATTCATTGTCAAATAAAATTTACATATCTAGATTGAATATTCATTCCATTGTACAGCATGATTTTACATCTTTAATAAATACAAGATTCGATCAAACGTCAGAAACTTAATCGAAATTAATAACAATATTGTTGAATATTGTTATGGGGAGAGACGGCACATTTCCCAGCACTAACCAAACATTGCATGTCAATCAAAGGGGAAAGGTGAGTGATCAGATAATTTTATTATTAATAACATACATAATATATGAGTTGATATCCATTTATCAATATAGTAAAGCTAGTTTAGTTAATAACAGTAACACAATAGTAAATCAGAAGTTATCTGCTTGTGCTCTAAGGCAATCACAGCCAACATTTGTCACAATTAGAGAATACAATCAGTACAATAGTTACACATTTATATAATATAAAAAAACAATTTTTATTTAATAAAAAATTACTGCAAAATATTTCTATATAATATTCGGTATATATATATATATATATATATATATATATATATATATATATATATATATATATATATATATATATAAAACTGTAACTCAGAGGTAAATTAACGTAAGTTACCTTGAAGCAATTACAATAGCTTCAGACCTACAATGACTTCCCTCTATCTTTCGTCAAAATATGAATGTATTATCTCTACATTAAGTCTCTCTCTCTACTTCTCTCTCTCTTTATATAATATATATATATATATATATATATATATATATATATATATATATATATATATATATATATATATATATATATATATATATATATATATATATATATATATATATATATATATATGATATATGTGTAATGTTCCAAAACTTCACCACAACTATCTCCTTTCTTTAATAAAAGGAAAATGTACTTCTAAAAAAATGTACCTTGTGGTATAGAATTTGATATACATACTTTTTTATACAAAATATTTTGTGTCATTTCGCTCGAGATTGTTTAAAAATGAATGAAATGAAAACATTAGAAGTCAAAAATGTAATCCAATTTCCTTGCTTTATAATGTATATTGTATAGTAAGAAAGAAAAGAAGTAAAAAATCAGAAAGTAAAGAGGGTGAGGATAAAGAGATTTGAAAAAAAATAAATCCATGGTTGAGTCATGCTTTTAATACGTATAATGAGAATTCTTGGATTTTCTGATTAAACGTCTGGGAAAGATGCAGTGACCTTAAGGTTATATTATAATTTTCCTGGGATATGCAATGAAACAATGACCCTAAGGGTACCGGTAAGAAGAATCAAACTCAAAGTAAAAGACAGAAAATCTTCAATATCATCAAGGATTCAAAGAAAGAAGAAGAAAACAACGGCAAAAAGGAGGAGACATTAAGGAGTAAACAATTGTGGACACGGACAATCGAATAAGGCCTTTCCATTTGATGGGGACAAAAGAGATAATACCAAGTCCTCGGGTAGACTCAAAAGACAAACGGTTCGGAAAACTATCAGAATGTCAAGAGTTAGAGAGATCCCGCTGAAGTCGACGCTCGTTAGGTAAAATAGCCAAGGGGTTTTGGTTTGGTAAAGAAGGTAGAGAGAAAAAAAAAAGAACAAAATAAAAAGTAGTGGAGTCGAAAAGAATCAACGACCTTCGACTTGAGGGACTCCTTTTTCCGAAGAGAAAAAGATCTCTCATCGATTGGACTCTTTCAAAAGTCAACTACTTGAATATTTTCGATTGTTCTCAAAAAACCAATAATCGGATTAGAATACTTCCTTTTAGGTATCTCTAACTCGTTTTGAATAATAAGATTGAGTCAATAACATTTTTAAAGAAACATGGCTAGTATTTATAACTTCATACTAATTTAAGCAAATAGAAACAAGATATATAAATGTAAATTTTTGAGAAAAATTATTCATAGGGTAAACTACTGTCACAAAAAATAAAATAAGGAATAGTAAGGTCTAACATTTTCTGTATGAAAGTAAATTCACAGATTTTTATCTGTCTGTACATACATTTAAGTGTATATGACTGTTCATAGATAGTACAATCCTAGTAAGAGAAAAAGTTTTAGAATACTTTAACTTGTATATTATGTCTAGAACAGCGACTGTATCAGTTCGTATGCAAGGAGGTTTTAAGGAAAGTTCCTTAAATTAATTAAATGCATTTTTCTATTTCACTTCATTATTAAGTCTAAATTATGCCCTATGTTTCCAATACTAAATGTTATAAATGCTAAAAAGGAATAAGTTTAGGGTTTACAATCTGCTTTAGTAACTAATCTATGGAATATGAGGCAGGTAAATCACAGTAAATTTTTTCATAATCTACTGTCGGCACAGCCTATGAAGGTGCCGCCTCCCCCTCTAGAATCTCCGAAATTACGCCCAATAAAGTAGTTAATAATTTAAAGTTTTTACATAAATTTAAAAAATACTTTTGAAGCAAGGTAGTTTGTTTTTTATGACAACCCATGCCTAGAGATGTAAACCATTAATATTACCATTCAAAAAGGGAGAAATATAGATAAATGTACATGTACACCACCGTCAAAAATCAAGACTCTTCTTTAGATTGTTACTCCCCTTATAAAAAAAAACAGAGGGGAGTAACAATCTAAAGAAGGTGTACGGAATGTTCTTCTTTAGACTGTCACTCTCCTTATCAAATAAACAGGTCAAGTGTGTGCTAGTCAGCACACAGCGAGGGTCCGTAGGCCTCACTGTATAAGTTTAAGTAGTACCCTATTGATGGTGTTTCTTAAAATGCTAAAAAGCTTACTTTGAACTATCCTATGGGTCTGATATTCTCAAAACACATAAACAAACTTCCGATAAAGTATTTTTTTGCCACTGAACCGTACTACAACCATATAAATACATCGAAAAGACCATAATTATAAAAAAAACTTTTTTTGTCAATAAAAAATAAAATAATATTTTTTTCGAAATTTCCGTAAAGTGGTATCTTTACTTTTGGTCGAAGAATGTTCAGGAATTATTTCAGATTTTTTGCACTTCACATAAGCGAGATAGAAGGGGGGGGGGGACATGTTTCACAGCCGCTTCAAGCTCTCCTACACTCGCCCTATCAAAGTTATAATCAAAGAATTATATATTTTTGTAATCAGCTCGACGTACCCTTTCATATGATACCCCTCACGGTGTCGAAAGAAAATAAAAAAAATTTAACCCTTAAGTTTTTTTACCCTAATTTTTTTGAAAATTTTTTTTTTTTTAAGTCGCTATATTTTTAAAATAGATGGGTAGGTACAAGACACATACACGCCAAATTTCAAAGTGATCGGACGAAAGGTGTAGCCTTGAGAGCAGGCGACAGGACGGACGGACAGACACACGCAGGAAAATATAAGGGTCCTTGGTTTTGCCTACGGACCCTAAAAAGAAGTGTGATATTCCTTTGTCCCAAAGTATATTGGACTAAACATCCCTTTTTCTTAATAGTTATTTAGTCAAAGTCATTTTTATTCTAAAACTACGTAGGTGAGTAACAATGTAAAGTACCAGAATCAAAATGGTTTTAAGAACATTGCAAAGAGAAATAAGGATTTATATTTTAAATAAAGCAGACGTGAGAACCCTGCCATTTATCGAACTTCTTTCCCTTGCTTTCTTAAGAAATCATACAAATAATAACCCTCCCCAAGTAGGATGCCACCTACTTCAACATACCAGATGTATTTTATGTTATAAATATTTTAATACAAGAAGAATTATTGTTGCTTGCACTAAAAAAGGCAACACCCTTAGCGAAAAAAAAAATATATTAATTATTACACAGGGCGGAAGAGGACGGGTTCCTTTTTTTGTGATACTTTGTTTTAAAGGGTTTGTTTTTTTATGGAAGCTACGTCATTAAACCTGCCTGTGAGATGTAGGACGTGTAAAAGTTTAGTAGGATGGTACTAAAAAAAAAAAAAAAAAACTACAAGGGACATTGTGTAAACTGAGCTCGGAAAAAAATGTTTTTCTTTGGTTTTTACGACACTGGCCCATGTTATAAAGGACCTTTTTGCTTTTTCAACTTATAGTCAAAAAAAGGGAGGAAAGTATGAAAGTATAACAAGGATGCTTTCCTTTATTTCTGTTGCTTAGAAGTGGCGAGAAAATATTTTAAATTAGTAAATTAAAAACTAAGAAAAAAATTATAACGATTAATGGTCTTTATATAATTTAATATCTATGTTTAAGTGAATGATATTTTTACATGTTTGTACATACGTATTATATATTTAATGCACATGCGAATGCGTGGATTTATATACGTATATATTATACGTTTATAGAGGAAATATTGTGATATCGCAAAAAGTAGAGTTTGAGATGTTGATGGTTTTACACGTTTTAAGAGACCAAATAAGTGGTTTTTAAAAAATGCCTGTGGTTTGAGGTCTCTGCAAACGCGTGGAGATTTAATTTAACTACTGGACCAAAACTCTACAAGAAATCATATAATTTAAATATGAATCTAACCACGGAAATCGTTTTCCCATGAAAAGTCTAGATTAAAAAATATTAATGATATTAAATATGATTAGCTGAAAATAGAAAATGATGATGTAATTACATACTATACGTTCATTCTGTAAATTTAATTTATCCATCTTATCTTTTGCTTCCAAATAATGAATGGTAGCAATGAACTTGATAGTTTCGGGACTCTTACTATAAATTAATATAACTTGTTTAAATAATAACAGAGTTAAATAAAAAATATTACCTTATATTGAGAGAGATAATTTCCTGTTTCTGAAACACATTAATAAGTTATGTATGAGTTACAATATATAAAAATAGTAATAATTTTGATATTCATATTAAATTTAATGAATAACACATCATCAGGCCAGGAATATAAAGAAAGGCGTCACTTAACTAAAGTAACTTTATTGTTTTCTGGCCGGCTGACAATCACTAGAGGTCATTTCAATGTCATTTAGTCGTAGGATTAGTATAGGACTTAAGGCAGAGGTTGGAATCAGATTACCTTAACAGCATAGATTGGAATCGGAGTCAGATTCTAACTTATGTCTCAAATCATACACTGAATCGTACACATTTCAACTTTCCTGAATTTTGACATCGGCCTGATAATGGCTAGTGGTGGTTATGAGCTGGCTTTATGTGACAATAAAGTTATTTTAGTGAAGAGACGTCTATCTCAATAGAGTCAATAAAGTCAATTGGACCCACTGCTGATCTACAAAGGACGAAAGGATCGGCTACTTTACGACATGTTATCATATGTGAAGCAAAACTTCATTTTTCTGGGATTTACAATTCACACCAGATTGGATAGTGTTGGTGGTTCGAGTATGTAAACCAAATGGCAACACCAATATCTACCAACATGTATCTTGGTATAAAGTTGACTAAGGCAAGCCCCTTTAAGGTTAAGTGCAACATTTCAGGTGTGTTAAACTATTACTAGATTGCAACGTGCATTAACACCAGACTAAGTACTTGAAGTCAGACGGCTATTAAATATGTAGTTAGATATGCATGGATGCACATCTAAGCCAGTGTCAGAATGCAGGCAGATTTCTTAATGATCTAGCATCACTGAACACTATCACTTAGTGAACTCAGATAACTAGTGAACTTAGATTCTGAGGAAATTAAATAGAACTCTGGTTGTAAGCTGGACTACCATTAGACTTCCATTTATTGTTAAACAATTTTTCTTACAATAAATCACAGACATAGGTTTTTTAAAAAATGTATACTCGTAGTTAAGAAATGGGCTAGATACCATGGCACTATAAGTTTAAGGCTTAAAGTTATACTTTTTTTTACAAAAATTAAATTTCATGTGTACATGCTTACAAAAATCCATGCAGTTGTAAGTGAAATTATAGTTTTGGATGTAGTAGGGCCATCTCAAAAATACACCAACTTGAGTTCCTCCTACATACCAACAGAATTCTTTAATCGAATACCATATCAACGAAGACCGCAAGGCCCACAAAAAGACAAAGTTTGATCATTCCCAGAGGACTGACTTACTGAAAGTCTAGAGACTTTTTCTCTGGTTCCCAAAATATTTTTTTGAAAAAAAAAACAACTAATGTCGTGGTTCAAAAGCCAGCAAAAGGCCTAGATTCGTCAATGGTCTTATAAAACTATTTATATAATGAATGAAACGAGGGTAGAGTGTCACTCCATCAGCTGCATAATCTTGTAATTGGCATTCACAAAAAGTTAATCAACTCATATAAAAGATGTTACCCATTTATACACCGGTTCTGGGTGAACACCGAGCGGGAGGCCCGGTCCGGTAATTGAACCCAGATTCTGCTGTCACCCATCCAAATGGTGACACACCCGATCCTGCTTAACTGAATTGATTTGCCAGCCCTCGGTCTCTTATCCAAGCTACCTAGGTCCCTTTTTGTTCCCCACAGGTATTCTTTGAGAAGTTTCACTGTATCTCTGGTTCCCAACCTCCCTGTAAAAGGTAATTGGGAGAGCCCATTATCTAGAGCTGGATAGAATGGTGAACTTGTGCTCTGCTAACTATAATTAAAAAAAAGTAAATAAAAAAAAGTATTATTCTATTCAAGTATAAGATTTTGTTGGAAGATATAACAGAACGTAAAAAGTGCATTATCTCAGGCAATAAAAATAAATAAATAATAAAAAAGAAAGTCCCTCCATTAAAAGTAACTTTATTGTACAAAAGCCGACTTTCAACCACCTGCGGCCATCTTCACAGCCGGTGACAAGTAGAAGAAATAAGTAAAAGAGCAAGATGGGTGAAGGATTGTAGGAAGTAGGAATGAAATGGAAGCAGACCAGTAGTACTTGAAAACCGGCTTAGTACAATTAAGCTACTTTTAGTGGAGAGACTTCTTTCTTTATTCCTAATCAAGTGACTCCCCTGCTAATCTATACAATATAGTTACTTTTAGTGAAGAGACTTTTTTCTTTATTCCTAATCAAGTGACTCTACTGCTCATCTATACAATAAAGTTATTTTTAGTGGGGAGACTTCTTTCTTCATTCCTAATCAAGTGATTCCCCTGCTAATCTATACAATAAAGTTACTTTTAGTGGAGAGACTTCTTTCTTTATTCCTAATCAAGTGATTCCCCTGCTAATCTATACAATAAAGTTACTAAGAAACCGTTAATTTTAGCGGAAGGGCTTCTTTTTTTTATTCCTAATCAAGTGGCCCCACTGCTCATTGGTTATCTAGAAAAAAAGAAAGCTCTTGATTATATCAAGAAATGATATATTTATATATAAATAATAATATAATACTAATAATATATTTATATTATATTTATTAATAGCAGCTTTATTATATTTTCAGCAGTTAATAGGGTACACGTGTCCGCATCTTATTGTTATAGTTCATTTATTATTACAGCTAAATTTAGTCGCTTGATGAATATATTCATTTTTACTCGTATTTTATTTTTTTTAAAAAAAGAAATAAGATTAATGTTTGGTTATTATTTTACTTCTTTTTTTTTATTTTAGATATATTATTATATTGTTTAAGCGAGTTTAAAAAAGAACAAAATAAAATAAATGTAAAAGTTGAAATTTATTTATGAAGAAAATTAATAATGCAGAGGAAAATGATTCTGAAGTTTGTGCGAGGGAGGCGATTAGGGGTCAAAGGAACTTTGAAACAGCCAAACTGTTGAATTATTCACAAATTCACAGTTGAAAAGAGATTTTTATCCTTTTAAATATGTATGTTTCCCAACCGGTAAAGATTATTGTAATTTTTACAGGGGAAAAGTTATATATGAAATAATTTTGTTTAAAAAAAAAAAATTAGATTAATGTTGAAATAATTAATTTTTATTTTATTCTTTATATTTCGAAATAACTATATTATACTGGACAGTTTAAGTATTAAGAGTTTTTCAATTATACGCAGAACATAAAAGCAGTGGTATCTATGCTTCCTAGATGCGGGATAAAACAATCTGTACGACATATTTATTTTACGATAGTTATGTTCGAAACTCAAAAGAAACTTTTTTATATTCATAGTATGACTGAATTTAAATCTAATATTAGCGGTTCTTCTTTAGATTGTTACTCACCTACATGCTTTTTTAGAATATAAATGACTGTGTAAATAACTATTGGCAAAGGAATGTTTAGTCCAATGTACTTTGGAATAAAGGAATATAACACTTCTGTTTATATAAGGGGAGTAACAGACTAAAGAAGAACATTTCGTACACCTTCTTCAGATTGTTACTCTCCTCTGTATTCTTTATAAGGGGAGTAACAATCTAAAAAAGTGCCATATTAGCTCCGTTTTTATAGAGTGTATTGAAAACGATCTCAATACGATTTCAACTGATGCCTGTTTACATGGCCGTATTGAGTAGGTATTTGATATTTGGATAAAGTTTTGACGTCATTAAAAAACAGCTGATTTTGACACGTGATTATTATGATGGCTGTAAAGGAAGGTTATGTTTGAACGTTCGATGAGTCAGGTTAACACAGAACTGCGCATGCCCTTATACGATCTCAATACAGTACAAGTGTTTATATGTAACTGAAGATGCGTCCAATACGATTCAGTACTAGACTTAAAAGTACCAGACTTTTGGTGTCGACCTTGAGACAAACCGTATTTAGAGCATTTATAAGGAAAGATATACCGTGTTCAGATCGTTTTCGATACCATATAAACCAATATAAATGGTAATATTCGTTACCATATAAACCAATATATATGGTAATATTCGTTACCATATAAACCAATATATATGGTAATATTCCTTACCATATAAACCAATATATATGGTAATATTCGTTACCATATAAAACAATATATATGGTAATATTCGTTACCATATAAACGTACCTAATAATATCTAATTTAATTGATTCATTTTTAAACATGTTTAAGAAGTGTTTAACATGTGACAATTTTCATTTAGTTTTCGATGTTCAGCACCATCAGGTTTATTCGATCATTGGTATATTATTCACTCAAAGAGTTAGATTTGTACTTAAATGGACTACATTATAGAATACTAGCGTTTTTGGGGGGTTAGAGCCCCCAAATATTAAGATTTGCGATTTTAAGAACACCCCAAATTTTAAGAGCATCCCAGATTTTCCCAAGTGGTGTGATTGTTCTGAGCATATAATATGCTAAATTTGAAAAATCGGCCAAGTGTTATTGGCTCCACAAGTGTGCATAAACTACAGGGGCGAAAAATGTAAATCCATCAAAATCTAATTTTCGTGCCATCACAATACTTTCTCTTTATATATACCAAGTATATGAGGAAGTCAAAATATCAAATATCCTTTTTTATGTGTGATGTTTGCTCGAGGCAATATGACAGTTCCTGACAAAGAAAATGCTTCCAGTAGTGGAAGTAAAATGTCCGATTTCACATATTTTAAAATACGATCTTCACCGAAAAAAAAAAAAAATCTGCCATTGATGCTAATTTTTATTAAATTAAATTTATTCAAATCCTTATTTGAATGTTAATATAACTCCTAAAAATAAAATCTTCAAATTTTGTTCTCATAAAAATAATTAAAACAAAAAGATAGGAACTAAAATAATTAACAATTAGAAATGGTATAAAAGACAATTGTTCTTTTAGGTGTGATAATAAAAAATGAATAAAACGAAAGTGGAAATTTCTAAAGTTATTAATTTCATTTTTTTTATACTTACTCCTTCGTTTGGACTCTTCCGTCCTAAAAAAAAGGTTTTTGTATTGTTTGGACTAATACGGGTAAAAAAAAGAAATTAGGAAAACCTTAGGACCTAACAATTAAAGCTCAAGTACCTAAATGAAATGAAGGAAAGAGTGAAAAAATACCTAAGATAATAAGAATTAAAAAAAAAAAAAAAATGGTAAAAAGCTCTAAAAAAATGTACCCTGCATTTATTTAAATTAATTAAAAACTTTCAGGCTTTTCTTTTCATTTTCTGGTTCTTATAAAAAGAATTATACAAAATAGAGGATGAAAAATAGCTGGTTTTCTCTGGGTAAAGTTTTAACATAAATAATAAAAGTTAGAATTTGAAATTATGTTACCTCGGATTCTATTTATACAGTTTTAAAATTTTTATTGGCATGATATCTTACCATAAATAATAATTTTACAAACAAAAAAAAATAAAATAAAATAAAACGGTCGGAAGGTAAAGCCGAAAAATTGATACATCAAATTCGAACTAAAATTTTGACTAAATTTAAAACCAATAATATCTAATTTATTCATGAATATAATTAAAATAGACTGCCAATTAGTGTGTCACATAGCTTCCTCGCATCCTATCATGTACTTTATTGTTATATTGTTTAAAAGCAATTAAATATAGTTTTAGCGATATTTAATACTTCATAGCGGTGTCGCAGTTGTTTTTATTAAAAAATTGTATTTGAAAAACATGTTTGCCTCATTAAATAGATGAAGTTAGATTTTTTCCCCGACCAAAAATTCCAATTTTAAATTTGAAGTTCACGTTTACGCGAGCGTTGTTCGTGAACGCTTGGACGGATGACGTTGTCCAACGAACTCGTCCTGGGCATTGGTAAAATGAACATGTCTACTAAATTTCATCAAAATCGGTAGACATTTACTCAAGTTATCGTCGCACGTTTTATTATTCGCGGACACACAGACCGACAGACAGACAGACAGTCACGAGACCAAAAATGTTCCCTGATGTCTGAAACGGATTTCTGTCTTGGAATTTTTAAAATCGGAGACATAAAAGTTTTTCGTTCTCAAAAGTGAACACAATGCTTCCGTTACCTTCGGTAAGCTCGGAAGCCAAATGTGTAACCCAAAATTATGACTAGAGATTGCCAAATTTTATTTTTTGTTTGTAATATAAATTAGTCAGTTCTGCCTAACTGGCGTTAAGCATCAAGGAACTGATTACTTCTAAATTTGTAACCTACAAACTGTGATAGCAACAAAAAATACAATATTATTACCAAGACTTTTTTTATGTACTAAAATCTGTAAAGAGCAAAGAATGTTGGTAAAATTCGTTAGCGACAATTGTGTAGCCTATTTTACACCAAATTTGTCAGTAACTCACAAATTTTAAAGTCAACTGTCCAAGCGAGCATCAGGATGTAGCAAAATATTAATCAATTATTGGTATTTCAATAGTCAACATACTATTTTGTTAGTAAGATTTGTAATTAACATTATTATATAAACTTGTTGGTAACATTTGTTAGTAATTCTGGTGTAATGTCTTTAAACGTTAATAACCAAATTTTCAATTTTCTATAGTAAGTAACATTATTTAAAATAGACTGCCAATTTGTGTGGCACATAGCTTCCTCGCATCCTGTCCACGTACTTTATTGATTTTATGCTTTTACAAGCCATTATTATTTAATTGTTTCCCCCCCCCCCCCCCCTTTTTTTTTAATCTGTCAAAATTATTTTGATTTATTACACAAATTTAAGTATCAATTAAGCAAAAGTTAAAGAGCGCAGATGGTTCAAATTAATCTGGGGCTATCTGCGGGTTACATTCGATAAACTATAAAAGTTTCATTCTAATCAGATTAGTACTTTTGAAGCTATAGGTGTAAATAAATGTATTTTTGTGCTCATGAGGATGAGAAACTAATGGGCGCAAAAGGTTGAAACTTATATGGGACCAACAATGGCCTAATTATGACCTACCACCTAAAATTCATTAAAATTGGACGTGTAGTTTTTAAGATATGTAAAAATTGAACGACAGACAGACACGGAACCAAAAATGTTCCCTGATGTCTGAAACGGATATCTGTCTTGGAATTTTTGAAATCGGATATTTTTCGTTCTTCAAAACGATCACATAGTTTCCGTTACCTTCGGTAAGCTCGGAAGCATTTTAACCTCTAAGGATATTTTTAGTGGCAGTGGCAAGTAGAAATGGTAAAGAGAAACAGACCTGAGTCAGAAATCTGAATCAGATTCAAAACTCTGTCACAACTTCATCTCTGACCCTTTTACGTTGACATTTTTACTCTGTCTCCTTGACTCAAAAGTTGGCCTGAATTGAAAAATATACTCATTTTTTTCCATTTCAAGAACAAACATTGAATCATAGGTATGTTTTTAGGCATTGAACCCACATATCGACATTTTAATGTTTTTTTCATTAAGTGGAGAAGATCATTATACATTTGTCTAATTGATACAGAGGATGGATCTTAAGGTGTGAAAAATTATAAAACATTAATCCATTTTGATTACCATTTGGTCCACGAGGAGCTCTGATATCATTTTATATAAAATTTAGAACTTCTATCGGCGAAATATAGTACTACAATGAATAGAAGTGAAAACCAATCTACCTCCTATTATATTCTAACTTCCTGGCATGATATAATTTAAGAGCGTTGCTGACAGTCGTTTATTGAAACTTCAGCCCGCCTATCTACAAAATATTGTACTATTAATGAAAACCTAACGACCTCCTGTTAAATCCTAACTTCCTGACACGATATTCGTTATTTTGTTCGCGTGGCGGGACTTTCTTTTGTCCCCCAGAATAAGAGCAATTTTAATTCTAGAAGTCACAGAATTTTTTTTTTTATAAAAATAAAGTGGACAATAGAGCATAAATTGATAACCAATTCTTTCTTCAATATATAAGCGAAGGTCAGCTGTCAGTAGGGTTTACAAAATCCAAATTAACATAATCATTCCAAGGGATTGAGTTTTATCAGAATTTATGTAAAATTTTCGGTTATTTATGTCAATTATAAGGAAAGCATAAAGGTTATAGATTTTAATTAGATTCAGATATTTAAAGAGTATCGAATTATCACATTATTAATAGGTTTGAAACGAGAAGCTGGAGAACAAACGTAATCAATAAAATTTAATCGAAAATGAGACAAGGAATAATTACTAGGTTGGTGAGCTTGGAGGGGTTAAGTGCTTACTGGTTGGAAAGGGGTAGTTTAGGACGGGGGTGTGCCAGTTATCTTTCCTTGTATAAAGTTAATAAACTACACCATATTTAGCATCCCTTTATAACTGTTGGCCAAGAGTTTCTGAAGGACAAGCTGTGATAATGATAGCTTGTTTTGCCATTCTAAGTTTATATTGCGTATTATTAATGTCTTGTCTCAGATCCAGGGATAGGGTTAATAGTTAATATAAGTTTCTGAGAAGGGACATCAAGGGGAGAAGATTATAATGAGTTTGGGAGTCAGCGAGGCCCGTCATCCATGTTCCTAAGGATGTCCTAAGTTTAGACAAGACCGGGAAAGATAACAGGAAGGCAACGAAATCAAGACAAACTCTAATTCGACCTAGTTCTCTAAGGGTCTTTTAGTGAATTTTAAAGAACTCCTCCTCATCTAGTGGATATGCACATTAATAATTATTTAGACACATCTTCAAACAAGCATAATAATCGAAAATAAGATATTTAAACACAAATGTCTGTGAAAACAGACTAATTGCAACCCTATAATAAGAAAGAATTTAAATCAAGGATATTATACAAAAAACGCAATTAGAGAAGAACGTAAAAGTACGAAGTATTGTCTATTAATAAAGAAGAAAGTAAGGATAAAATTGCTGCTAATTATAAAATACTCAAACTGCCGGTAATAAAGAAGAGTGTAAAGCAAAAAGATTTAATTATAAAGCAGAAAATACTAGAAGCACTGCTGGTAATAAAGAAGAATGTAAAGCAAAAAGATTTAATTATAAAGCAGAAAATACTTGAAGCACTGCTGGTGATAAAGAAGAATGTAAAGATAAAATTTCTGCTAATTATAAAGTAGGAAATACTCAAACTGCTGCTAATAAAGAAGAATGTAAAGCAATGAGTCTGTTAATTATAAAGCAGAAAATATCGAAGCACTGCTGGTAATAAAGAAGATTGCAAATTTAATCTACAACCTACCATTAAAATTTAAGGCGAAAAAAAAATTGGTATGACAGAGCTATTTGTTGAAATACAAATAAATATACAGTGAGACATAGACTAACATGGGGGGGGGGGGGGGGGGACCAAAAATTTCCCCTGGTGTTTGAAACGAATTTCTGTCTTAGATTTTTTTAATTTGAAGAAATGAAATTTTTCTTCGGAACGATCACAATTGCGCTTAACTTCGGTAAGATCGGAAGATAAATTATTTTACAACAAATTTAATTTATTATCGATATTTTGTGGACAATGTTTCTTATTTTATCAGAAAAATACATACAATCATAATGAATTTTACATTAAAGCAAACGATAACAATGTGGAATGTGGATATCAACTGTGAATTAAATAAAATTTGAGAATAATAAGAATCGGTTAAAAGCATAAAAGAAAGAATTAGATTTACCGACGTTTCACAAGAAGTAATTTCTTTTTCAAGGTAAAAAAAGGGAATTAAAGCAAACAATAAGTTTACAACGTTGGACGTCATGCAGGGTCGGACTGGCAAAGAAAGCTCGAGAGTTTTCCCGGTGGGTCAGTCTGGTTAAGGCCTAAAATGGGCCGGTCCCTTGGCCAAATCAAGGCTTGTGGGCCGGTCTGATGAAGAAACTCCCAGGCCGAAATTTCTTCCCAGTCCGACCCTGACGTCAATAATACACAATGGATCGACAAAATTAGTAATTGGTCGGGCCAAGGTTTAATTTTGTGCCTTATCTGATAAACGACTTAACTCAGTTGGATTGTTATCAAGTGAAACTGAAATGAAAGATAATATATTGTATCGAGTAGATACCAAAGCAATGTTAATGACATTGTACAAAGATCGAAAAGTGTAATTATCCCTTGAAACACTTGCTAATTAGATATTTCAACTGAGAGGATGCTCGAGTTTAAATAATTACAGAACGGTTTGTTTCTTTGGGATGGAAACAGCGTGAAATCAAGTTAAAATGTCTGTCTCGTTTCATAAGGTGCTTTCGTTGCAGAAGGAAGGGGTTAAAGTACTCGAAGCAACAAGATTACAGATGCAAATGCTTTCTCTGGTCTCTCCCATGGGGAATCCGAAGTTTAAATCATGCTCCATCATAGCCTTTGGGGAACAGGGCTTAAACCCTGATACGTACCAGGCCCATCCTTCAAGCCAAAAGGCAAAGCGCAATTAACTTTCAGCCTCTTTTCTTAACTCCTTTCCCTTTTACAAGGGGGTGCCTTGAGTCCGACCGACAGCTATACCAACTTATAATGAAAAACCATTCGAACCTAAACATAACAGCTCTTTCAATTAGTTCAGAAAACCATTTTAAAAATTTTTTTTCGAAGCGATTATAAAGATTTAACAAGTTTTTTTTGTTTTAATATCAGGTTGCAATCGTAGAAACAATTAATCCTAAAAGTTTAAAGTAAATTATACGTCTCAAAAAACTTTTTCGCACAAGGAGGTCAACCTGAAACTATGAGAAGAATTTTCTATTAAACTAGATATTTCTTGAAAAACTATCTCATACCGTTTCATTGTTTTATATATATATATATATATATATATATATATATATATATATATATATATATATATATATATATATATATATATATATAAATGCCCTTTAAATTAATTAAACATTTCTTTAAGGGATTAACACCTTTTGAACAGCAAACTGCAGGACCGAATTCAAGATTGTACGAACCTGAAAATCAATGAATTCTGCATTAGTCAGATGGCAGAACATAGATAGTGTCATATTAGGAGAACATACGAAGTTACACATTCGTAGACCATACGGAAGTTTTTTTTTTTTTACATTACATCTTATTATAGATACTTATCTAACTATAACTTATCTAACGCTAGATAAGTTATAGGTAAAGTTCACATGGCATGGACACTATCTGATTTGACTACACGATTTTCTGTTTAGGCGACATTTCTGACATATTGTAGCTCTTGAATAAATTAAACCACGTAGATAGGTTTTTTATGTATCCGACCTCTTCAGCCCCCCCCCCCCCTCCTATTGCCAAAAAAGGTGTTTTGATGGTGTATCTTGTTATCACGAGTACTTTTTTACGTGTAGACCAAACCGAATAAAAACTATCTTATCTTCCTATCTTGCAGAGGACACTTTGGAGATGGTACCCCACCCTAAATTACATATTTTTTATCCGAACCCCTACAAGTGGAGGTATAAGCCTCCAAAGTTGATTGATTTTCAAAAAAAAAGAAAATAAAATATATATTTAGGGGTTCGTTCGTTTTTATGAGTGGAGGAAGGGAGTGCTGGAAATGATATGGTCGGGGTGCTTAAAAACTAAATACAAATTAAGACAAAACTTAACGCAATTGCAACTTAATGATTACTGACCTTTTCATATAAACATCACGAATTTGGGTTCTACCTAACTTAATTTTTTTTTAATTTAGGTTTTTTTCTCCTGGTTAAAAAAATGTTAGTCTTCTAGACTCTCGACAATATCAACCAGACACTCCATCTTAGAGCATTGACCTATATTCTTTAAAAGTATCTGAAAAAGGATTACTTGAGGATAGTTCTCACAGTATAAATAAGTAGTGGAGTTGCTTGATTAGGAAACTAAGTAACTAAGTAGTTCTTAGCAGAATATACCAACTATGGGAACATCAACTATGGGTTCTAGGTAGGAGTTCTAGATGGACCGAAGTGAGATACAAGATCATGCTTCCTGACTAGGAGTTCCCCTATATTTAACCCATATATGCCATTCAGCTGAAGAAAAACATTCTCCACAGGACTTTTTACCTATCCTATCCAGAATTTTAAAACAACTAATCTAATACATGAACAGAGTTAAAGTTGTTGTAAATATACTAGGTGTGCAATGCAGTTGTTTGCTTGCAATATTGAGCTGAGCTTGCATTTAAAATTGCATCCGAAAATTGCGTGTATTAAAAAGCATTTATTCCTTTTTTTTTATATTTTACCCCCCTCTTAAATGAAAATAAGACAAAAGTGAACACAACAACAATAACTGTACTCAAGAGCTTTCCAACCTCATGCATCATGAAGGGCATATACTATTTTAACTTCCGAACCCCTGTGTACCAATTTGGACCATTTCAGATGTATACCTTCCTGTGGTTGGTCAATATGACCGTGCCGAATTTTGTGCGGATCAGTTCAGCCGTTCAGGAGGAATAGGTGTCCAACCAAATGCAAAGTGTAGTATAAAAGCTTCGCTTCGCTCAGCTCAATAATCATAATTTTACTCTGATACAGTGATTTAAGTATTTCGGTACTTCTTTAGATTGTTACTCCCCTATGACTTTTAAGAATAGAAACGAATTATAATAATAACTAAATAACTATTATTATTATTTTTTTTAACAACATACTTTATTGTATAATACATAGTTACAGAATACAATGATTAGTCATTTGCATAATATTTAAATAGAAAAAAAAATGTATAATGATAACATAAATTCAAAAATATTGTTGCTATACTCCTCTACTAGGTTGCCCGAGCGTAGAGGAGGAGTCCTTATATTATTTCGTGTAGAGTTAAGAAAATCAAAGTATAGAGATAAAATTAAATTGAAAGTTATTGTTATTGCGTGTTTATTATAATTTATGTGTTAGTAAAATAAAATATGACTTTATTTGTGTTTTGAAAGAGAAAGAGATGTTAAGACAAAGAGATGTTTAGTTCAATGTACTTTCGGAAAGAGGAATATCAAACTTATGTTTTTATAAGGGAAGTAACAGTCTAAAGAAGAATATTCCATTCAACTTCTTTAGATTGTTACACCCCTCTGTTATTTATAAGTGGACTAACAATCTTAAGAAGTGCCAGTATTGCTACGTCTAAATCCATTATCGATCTTCAAAATAGTTTTATTTATATTATATAATTTAAATAATAAATAATATATTATTAAATAGAAATACAAAGATTAATTACCACTTGTAAAAAGATAAAAAAATAAATCGATTTTATGTCAAATCCATTAAGATTAAAAAAAAAAAAAAAAAAAAAAAAAAAAAAAAAAAAAATGTTCATTAATTCGTTTAATTAAATAGGAAAATACCACAGACTTATTTATATTTAATTTATTCAACTATTACACGCCTCACTAACACCTTTCATTATCAAACATTATACAAATTAATTAGAAACTGAATTGCAAATATAAGAGAAAAAATAGTATAAAATAAAAAACTTTAATTATACAAGAGGAATAAATCAATTTAATTAAACGACAAAAATCGAGAACACAGAGTTATATCAGGGGGAGGGGGAGGGTTGAAAGTGAAGCAGATAAATAAACATTTTCCCAGTTACGAGGGATTCTGCTGCTAGAGAAGACTTGGGTCGAGTTTGAAATATCTATTGGGCGAAGATAAAGTGGCGTTGGCAAGAGAACCTGTGAGAGCTGTGGTACGCCTCCTGGATTTTAAACAGATCTAATTACCAATTTAGATTCAATTGGAAGTTCAATTAAAGAGTGATTGGAATGCAGAGTACGCACTCTGGTAGAGACCGAACCGTAGTGGAGTTACGGTTACACCGATATCATATCCTACACTCAGTATCTACAGCCACATGACTACATGAGATTTGTTTATTGCACTCTTGCACAGTGTAGGTATACGTAACAAGAATTTATGATCTGGATTAAACTGGAATTATCCTTAAAATAAATAATATTATGATGAAGATCTATTGATTAAAGCTTTCCCACAGAGAATCATAATCATCACTGATTATACTAAATCAGTGATCTTTAAATGTGTACATATAATTATTCTTAATCACATTAATATCGAACGTTTGTTGAATTTACCACGGTTACATAGATAATATAAATCAAATTATAATTATTATTAACTACGGGATCCCGGCGCTGGAGTGTATTTTTCACTGTCTGTTTCCCGTAGTTAATAATAATTATAATTTGATTTAAATTAAAATTTAACTTTCCGTAGTATGAAAACTACCAAAAACTTAAAAATTGAATAGATAATATATTAAACAATATTCAATATTTTAAATAGCTTTTAACACCTTTGACTGGATGAGGATTGTAAATTACAATATTTTTGTTTCATGCTTAGTTCTATTATGAAGACAAACTAAAATGTTACAGTATTCTTAGTTCTATTATGGAGACAAACTAAAGTTTTACAATATTCTTGTTTCATGCTTAGTTCTACAATGGAAACAAACTGTAGTGTTACAATAATCTTGTTTCATGCTTAGTTTTATTATGGAGAAAAACTAAAGTGTTACAATATTCTTGATTCACTCTTAGTTCTATTATGGTGACAAACTTGAGTGTTACAATAATCTTGTTTCTTGCTTAGTTTTATTATAGAAACAAACTAAAGTGATACAATATTCTTGTATCAAGCTTAGTTCTATAATGGAAACAAACTAAAGTGTTAAAATATTCTTGTTTCACTCTTAGTTCTATTATGGAGACAAACCAAAGTTTTACAATATTCTTGTTTCACTCTTAGTTATATTATGGAGACAAAACAAAGTTTTACAATATTCTTGTTTCACTCTTAGTTCTATTATGGAGACAAACAAAAGTCTTTAAAACTGGTTTTCTTAAAAACGAGTCACAAGAAGGACCAAAATCGCACTTGTTCTGCTAAATAGTATTTCGATTTACAGATTTAGGTACTTCTTTAGATTGTTACTTGTGACTAACTAACAATTAAGACAAAGAGATGTTTAGTCTAATGTACTTTGGAACAAAGGAATATCACACTTCTGTATTTATAAGGGGAGTAACAGTCTAAAGAAGAACATTCTGTACACCTTCTTTTGATTGTTACTCCCCTCTGTTTTTTTTTTTTTTTTTTTTTTTTTTTTTTTTTTTTTTTTTTTTTTTATAAGGGGTGTAACAATCTAAAGAAGATTGATTCTGAGATTTTCACGTTCTCTCACCGGAGTCCCAAAACAGTGGGTGGCGAGGAAGCATTTATACGAGGTAAGTTTCTTAAAAGGCACTAAAAGATTAACTTGTACACAAAATTCTAGCTTGATGTTAGACAGACCCTTTATTTCACGTTATCTCCTGGACTAATAAGTCATAACATAGTTAAATATAATAAAATTAATAAATAAAAATAATTACCAGCAAAAGGTAAAAAGAAAACCAGACATTGAGTCATATGAGAGATAAAACAGAAGAGGGCTTTATAGAAGAACTCACTTTGTATTACCTGAATTCAGGTGTCATAATAAGATCTGTATGATTAAAAAAATTAATTTTATTTTTTAAAAAAAATAAACATTTTTAATATTTTTCATACACTTGAGAGTGGCCCAAGAAGGAGTCAAAATATCGCAAACATGAGTTTAATTCCTTAATGAACCAAACTACTAAAGAATTCCAAACAATAGTTTGTCTTTCGTCTAAGCAGAAGCCTGGAGTCTCACAAGAATGTTTTATTGCAAGGTACTTAAACATAATCAACTATACTTAAGTTCATAACTTGTTTCAACTAATTATCCATACAGTCTAATTACCTCGACAATAATAAGATTTTATTTATTATGATTAATTTCCCTGTAATTCTGAATGTAATATCTAACTTAAACAACCACAATCCCTTTTTCGTCTTAAAGTTAAATTATGAGTTTTAATTAACTACGCAAACAATTTGATTTTCCAAAGTAATACAAGAATTTTAAAACAGAATCTTCGAAGTAGCAACAATGTAAACACATAATTTGTTAAAGAATTAATTGAATTATAAAAAAATAGTCTGATAATTAGTGTGGCACATAGCTTCCTCGCGTCCTATTTCATATACTTTATGAATTTTATGCTTTTACAACCTATTTTTACTACCTTTTTATTAGCTTGCTTTCTTGTTTGTTTGTCTGTTTGTTTGTTTGTTTGTCCAGTAAAAATCTTGCAATCGATTTCTAACTAACTTCCCGAGTAGCTAAACATTTGAAACTTTTAGAATAGCTCAGAACACGATGACAATGCATTATTTTAATACTTTTAGCCTTCTTTCAGCAGAATTTAATTAGTTTTCAGCAAATGTTGCTGTATGGAAAGTTAGTTCGAAAAAAATCCGCAAGTTATTTTATTTGTTTTGACATATCCTATAGTATTTACAATCTTCATTTTGAAGGGTTTCAAATATGTGATTTTTACTTTCTCATATAAAGAGAAAGTATTGTGATGGCGCGAAAATTCGATTTTGAGATTTTGATGGATTTACACGTTTTGAGGTCCCCTGAGTCCAAAAAAGTGGTTTTTAAAAAATGTCTGTCTGTCGTCTGTGCAGACGCCTGGAGCCTAAACTACTGGGCCGATTTTGACGAAATTTGGCATACATGTTCAGAAAAATCATACCCCGAGGCGAAATCGAAAAATTAATTTTAGCTCTAATTTTGGGGGCGCTACCCCCCAAAAACTCTGAAAAAACCTGAAAAAAAATTATTTCTCGAAAACGGTTCCGACGATTTTGATTAAAAATTTTTAAAATGTAGTCCATTTGAATACGAATCCAACGATATAAGCCGTTTTCCCGGGAAAAATCTAGTTCCTGAGAAATTAGCTTAAAACGCGGACGGAGAGAGCCCGGGTTCGATTCCCCGCCTAGGAGAAGTTTTTTTTATGATAAATTTTGATGAAATGTTCAATAATATTTAAATGTACATTTGAAAACTAATAAATGGAAAATACTGGGTTAAGTAATTATAAACTCGTATATGAGAAAGTATGTCTGAGTTGTCTCGGACCGATTTTTATTAAGAGGTAAACATTGAATGACAGCGAAAAGTAAACAAAGAAATAAATTAATTGACGTGTGACACCCAGGTTAGTTAACTTTTGTGTCCTAGGTATAGGTTTAATTTTTCTGCATCTGTACTTCTTTACTTGTACACATTTCTCTTTTCTTACTGTCCCTACACAGGGATATCAATTATAAGGTTTAGATTCGGTATTGGTGAGATCCGTTGTACAAAGATTTGTCCTTTTATAGCTTTAAGATCAGCTCTCTAGATGGTTGTCATTACTATGTGAAGTAAATAAATTCGGAACTATGTATTTATTTTTTTCACTAACATTATATATAACAATGAACATTATATTATCAACATTACATATGATTCAACAGAAAATTTAAAAACGTAGTATATAAAATATTCTTTTTATCTTGTAATTATTGTCAAATTCCATACGTTTTTCGTTAGATCCTTAACTGGTTAAAAGAGAAACTCTCTAGTTCAGTGTAGACAGTGTTTCATCAAAATTAACGACTGGAGATCCAAATTACGAGACTTAACATCAACATCGAATATCTTCAACATGGAAGACAATAATAGTATGGACTACACAAAGCAGACACATAAAATAAGATAAATAGTATGTCTATGAAATTTCAACTAGGCTTGAAAATGACCGGCGAGGTCGAAACCTTGCCTACACTGAATTTGATAGTTACTTTTTTACCCACTTCAGGATCCAACAACAAATATATCAAATTTATTTTATTTTCCCCCGTTTACTTAGCTTACTGAAGATAACTGATGTCATTTGATTGTTCTGAAGAACAAAAAAGAAATTATGTTTTTGATTTCAAAAATTCCAAGACAGAAATCCATTTCATACATCAGGGATCATTTTTGGTTCCGTGTCTGTCTGTCCGTCTGCCTGTCGCTTAACCAACAAATTTTAAAAACTATACCGTCTAATTTTAATGATTAGCAAAATATAAAAGACGTAGACGGTTGAAAATAATCTGGGTCTATATACGACAAACCATCTAAATTTCAAAAAATCAGAGTACTTTTGAAGATATAGGTGAAAATAAATGTATGTTTGTGTGAATGTGAAAGAGAAAGAAATGGGCGCAGAAGGTTGATCAAAACCAAAATAAAACTTATATGAGACCAACAGTGGGCTAATTATGACCTAACATCCAAATTTCATTAAAATCAGATGAGTAGCTTTTAAAATATGTTAGTTCGCAAAAATCAAGCGACAGAAAGACAGACAGACACAGGACCAAAAATGTTCCCTGATGTCAGAAACGGATTTCTGTTTTTGGATTTTTTACATCAGAGACATAAACATTTTTAGGGTCCGTAGGCAAAACCAAGGACCCCTATATTTTCCTGCGTGTGTCTGTCCGTCCGTCCTCTCGCGTGCTCTCACGGCTACAACATTCCGATAACTTTGAAATTTGGCATGTATGTGTCTTGTACCTACCCATCTATTTTAAAAATATAGCGACTTAAAAAATATATTTTTCAAAAAAATTAGGGTAAAAAAACTTAAGGGTTAAAATTTTTTTTTTTTTTTCGACACCGTGAGGGGTATTATATGAAAGGGTACGTCGAGCTGATTACAAAAATATACAATTCTTTGGTTATAACTTTGATAGGGCGAGCGTAGGAGAGTTTGAAGCGGCTGTGAAACGTGTCCCCCCCCCCCTCTATCTCGCTTATGTGAAGTGCAAAAAATCTGAAAAAAAATCCTGAACATTCTTCGACCAAAAGTAAAGATACCACTTTTTGGAAATTTCGAAAAAAATATTATTTTATTATTTATTGACAAAATACGTTTTCTTATAATTATGGTCTTTTCGATGTAGCTACATGGTTGTAGTCCGGTTCAGTGGCAAAAAAATACTTTATCAGAGTGTGTTTTGAGAATATCAGACCCTTAGAATGGTTCAAAGTAAGCTTTTTAGCATTTTAAAAAAACACTGTTTATACACTTTACAGTTAAACACTATATAGTGTGGCCTACGGACCCTCTTCTGTGTGCTGACTAGCACACACTTGATCTGTTTATTTATTTCTTCAGAACGATCACATAGCTTCCGTTACCTTAAAAATTCCGGAAGCTAAAATTCGATTTATTGCTAAAAAATTAAAATTACTTTAAAGTGTGTATGAAATTACATTCCATCTAGAATTGCTATTCATAGACTTCAAAAGACATATGAATAGAGTCTTTCATTTGTTTAATTTATTACAACTTGTACAATAGAAATATAATAAGATAATTTATAATCCTCGCTTCACTAAAGAGCCATACAAAAATATGAATCGTAAGTTTACCTTGACTATATTTGAATTGGTACAAACACATATAAATAGAAGAAAGAAAAAAGTTAGAGGATAAAACAAATTGAAGGCGTGTACTGTCATTTGTTTACCTTTATGACAATATGAACGTTGTTAAAGTTAAATTAAAAAGTAGTGTTCATTGTTAGATATGACATGTGAAGTATTTTTTTTGTATTTTCTCTTCACCAGGTGGATTCTCTAATGATGTTCGAGATCTGTCCCTTTCTATTGTCAAGATGTTCTTCACAAGCATCCTCCAAATTGTCAACTTCAGCCTTAAACCTCTTCATATCAAACAGAACACTTATCTACACACAAATATTCTATCTCCTATAAATATTGTTCTCACATATATATATATATATATATATATATATATATATATATATATATATATATATATATATATATATATATATATATATATATATATATATATCAGTTTATAGTACAAGTAAATTTAAATATAGAAAATAGTATTGCTAAGACACTAATTGTAGAGGCATACAGAATGAGTATCTTCGAGTTCTGTTATTATAAAAACCTTTGTTATTTAAAAATATACTGCCAATTAGTGTGGCACATAGCTTCCTCTCATCTTATCACGTTACTTTATTGATTTTTTTGCTTTTACAAGCCATTATTGTCTAATTTATTTGTTTTTCCCGTATTATTTTTAAGCTGGGTTTACACGATCCAAGTATACTAGGACCAAGTCAGTTTTGACTCTACTTTGACACTATTTGGATCGTGTAAACAGTTTATCAAAGTCAACTTGGACATCCAAGTTGAGTTGGATGGGTTCCATATAAGTAGACTTTGATAAAAAACAAAATAATTTGTCAGGTGGCGTCCACCTGACAAATTATGAGAACGAGCTGTCGAAATGTGACAGATGTCAGGTTGAGCTGGATTTTGTTAACCAGAAGGTGATATATCACCACTGTTTTAAAACTTAATAAGTACAATTTAACTGGAAAGTTCTAAAGGGAAAAACATTTTACACGATCTATCTTAACCTCTACTTTATAGTGTATCAAAGTTCCACTAACACTTGGACCAAGTGAAATTGATCGAAGTTACTTGGACCAAGACCAAGTAATACTTGGATGTTGATTGTGTAAACCAGTTTTTAATATGTCAAAATTGTTTTTATTTTTTACATGTATTAAAGTATCAATTAAGCAAAAGTTAAAGAGCGCAGACAGTTCAAATTAATCTGGTGCTATCTGCGGTCTATTTTCGATAAACTCTCAAAATTTCATAAAAATCAGATTATTACTTTTGAAGATATAGGTGTTAATACATATATGCTTGTGTGCATGAGGAAGAAAAAGAAATGGGCGCAGTATGTTGAAACTCATATGAGACCAACAAAATGGGCTAATTATGACCAACCACCTAAATTTCATTAATTTTTGGATCCTTTTTTAACATTACTATATTATTATAATAGTAATGCACCTTAACTCTAAATTAAGATCACAAAAATATTATTTCTAATCCGAAATTTTGTAGAACCAACATTTTTTAAATAAATAATATATGTATGTCATAGTCCACAGGCCACCATAAGAAGTGAGTCGCTGATTGATAAAGTTTTCTTACCTTATGGAATCGCTTATTTATGCCTTGTCCACCGATGAATTGGGTATATGGCAACTGGGCGCTGGGCCATTTCTTTTTTGTTGACGTGCCAAACTTGCCCTTCTGCGGGAACATTGAAAAGAGATAGATAAAGTTTTGATTTTCACAGGATCGTTTAATTAAATTATTTCAAAAACAGTGGTAAAGGTGGCCACCGATAAGAGTGGGCCGTTTGGGGTGGCCACCGGCCCAAACATATCGCTCTGCGGGGACGTTGAAAAGAAAACGGCCCACTCGTATAGGTGGCCACCTTTACCACTGTTTTTGAAATAATTTAATTAAACGATCCTGTGAAAATCAAAACTTTATCTATCTCTTTTCAATGTTCCCGCAGAAGGGCAAGTTTGGCATGTCAACAAAAAAGAAATGGCCCAGCGCCCAGTTGCCATATACCCAATTCATCGGTGGACAAGACATAAATAAGCGATTCCATAAGGTAAGAAAACTTTATCAATCAGCGACTCACTTCTTATGGTGGCCTGTGGACTATCACGATTTCTCGAACAATTAAATTAGAAAAAAACAAACAGAACAAATAAAAAAAATAAAACAATATCCGGACACGTTTTAATTAAATAAAGATTCAATTTTTAAGTTTTTGGTAGTTTTCATACTACGGAAAGTTAAATTTTAATTTAAATCAAATTATAATTATTATTAACTACGGGAAACAGACAGTGAAAAATACACTCCTGTGCCGGGATTTGAACCACGGGCCTCTATATTTCCGGTATAGCGCTCTTCCATCTAAGCTACGCAGGAGAATGATTTTTCACTACCGTAATCGATAACTAGTCCCGAATCCAAGCTTTCAATATTCATATACATTTAGACAGTCAATATTTCTGACATTAGAACTAAATCAAGAATTAACGCTTATAATTATAAAGTACTCAATTAGTACCTGTACCTTGTACAATCAATTCGAAATTCAATTTTTAAGTTTTTGGTAGTTTTCATACTACGGAAAGTTAAATTTTAATTTAAATCAAATTATAATTATTATTAACTACGGGAAACAGACAGTGAAAAATACACTCCTGTGCCGGGATTTGAACCACGGGCCTCTATATTTCCGGTATAGCGCTCTTCCATCTAAGCTACGCAGGAGAATGATTTTTCACTACCGTAATCGATAACTAGTCCCGAATCCAAGCTTTCAATATTCATATACATTTAGACAGTCAATATTTCTGACATTAGAACTAAATCAAGAATTAACGCTTATAATTATAAAGTACTCAATTAGTACCTGTACCTTGTACAATCAATTCGAAATTCAATTTTTAAGTTTTTGGTAGTTTTCATACTACGGAAAGTTAAATTTTAATTTAAATCAAATTATAATTATTATTAACTACGGGAAACAGACAGTGAAAAATACACTCCTGTGCCGGGATTTGAACCACGGGCCTCTATATTTCCGGTATAGCGCTCTTCCATCTAAGCTACGCAGGAGAATGATTTTTCACTACCGTAATCGATAACTAGTCCCGAATCCAAGCTTTCAATATTCATATACATTTAGACAGTCAATATTTCTGACATTAGAACTAAATCAAGAATTAACGCTTATAATTATAAAGTACTCAATTAGTACCTGTACCTTGTACAATCAATTCGAAATTCAATTTTTAAGTTTTTGGTAGTTTTCATACTACGGAAAGTTAAATTTTAATTTAAATCAAATTATAATTATTATTAACTACGGGAAACAGACAGTGAAAAATACACTCCTGTGCCGGGATTTGAACCACGGGCCTCTATATTTCCGGTATAGCGCTCTTCCATCTAAGCTACGCAGGAGAATGATTTTTCACTACCGTAATCGATAACTAGTCCCGAATCCAAGCTTTCAATATTCATATACATTTAGACAGTCAATATTTCTGACATTAGAACTAAATCAAGAATTAACGCTTATAATTATAAAGTACTCAATTAGTACCTGTACCTTGTACAATCAATTCGAAATTCAATTTTTAAGTTTTTGGTAGTTTTCATACTACGGAAAGTTAAATTTTAATTTAAATCAAATTATAATTATTATTAACTACGGGAAACAGACAGTGAAAAATACACTCCTGTGCCGGGATTTGAACCACGGGCCTCTATATTTCCGGTATAGCGCTCTTCCATCTAAGCTACGCAGGAGAATGATTTTTCACTACCGTAATCGATAACTATAATCATTCTCCTGCGTAGCTTAGATGGAAGAGCGCTATACCGGAAATATAGAGGCCCGTGGTTCAAATCCCGGCACAGGAGTGTATTTTTCACTGTCTGTTTCCCGTAGTTAATAATAATTATAATTTGATTTAAATTAAAATTTAACTTTCCGTAGTATGAAAACTACCAAAAACTTAAAAATTGAATTTCGAATTGATTGTACAAGGTACAGGTACTAATTGAGTACTTTATAATTATAAGCGTTAATTCTTGATTTAGTTCTAATGTCAGAAATATTGACTGTCTAAATGTATATGAATATTGAAAGCTTGGATTCGGGACTAGTTATCGATTACGGTAGTGAAAAATCATTCTCCTGCGTAGCTTAGATGGAAGAGCGCTATACCGGAAATATAGAGGCCCGTGGTTCAAATCCCGGCACAGGAGTGTATTTTTCACTGTCTGTTTCCCGTAGTTAATAATAATTATAATTTGATTTAAATTAAAATTTAACTTTCCGTAGTATGAAAACTACCAAAAACTTAAAAATTGAATTTCGAATTGATTGTACAAGGTACAGGTACTAATTGAGTACTTTATAATTATAAGCGTTAATTCTTGATTTAGTTCTAATGTCAGAAATATTGACTGTCTAAATGTATATGAATATTGAAAGCTTGGATTCGGGACTAGTTATCGATTACGGTAGTGAAAAATCATTCTCCTGCGTAGCTTAGATGGAAGAGCGCTATACCGGAAATATAGAGGCCCGTGGTTCAAATCCCGGCACAGGAGTGTATTTTTCACTGTCTGTTTCCCGTAGTTAATAATAATTATAATTTGATTTAAATTAAATAAAGATTTGAAATATGAAATTAAGTGTGGTGGGATGAAGCACAGAAATGTTATGAATTTCATTGTTGCTATAACAAAATGATTAAATTAATAGAGTTGTATAATCTAATCCTCTTATTTAGCATTTAGATGAGCAAATGAATTTCTATTCAAGTTTGGTCCGCCCCTGTAAAGCATCAAGCTTCCCAAATGAATTTGAATCAACGCTCTTCTTATACTCTTCTCAATTTAAACCATTTACATAATAAATCATTTTTGTTTTTTTGTTTTTTTGGTTCAATTTTACAGTAATTATTCATTTTTCAGAAAAAAAAAATGACAAAAATGTATGTATAAATGTCCTTAACCAAAGCAACTACAGATTTAAATAATGTTATGTAAAATTATTTATACATGTTATAGATGAATAGCTTTAAGAATTAATATATACTGGATATAACTCTAATGGTTTCAGAATCGTGATGACATAGTAAGTCAGTGCTATTTGAATTTAATATAACATACTTGTGATCTACCAAAAATATTCTTCCAATTAGTGTCTCATATGGCTTTCTCGCTCCTATTTCGTATAGGTACAGGGTGCAGGGCCCAGCGCGGATGACCACATTTTAAATGGTCACCATGTGCTTAATAATAGAGATAGGAGATTGATATAAAGCAAATTTTCAAGAAATAATGTGGAAGTTTACTGGACATAAGTCAAATTTTTAAGTGTGGAAGATAATGTCCGATAAATGACGCCTTGTCGATTTACACATTCTTAGAGGCGCTGGGCGAAGTTGCGCATCACATTCTCTAACATCTCTTCAGGGAATCCTATTATTCATCCCCTATTCAAAGGATAATGAAATGGATACTGTCCACATATGGTTCCAACAAGATGGAGCCACTGCACACAAGTGTTCATGGATCGCGTGAGTCAAATTTTTCTCGGTAGTGTGAATAATGTGGAATTTAATAATGTGAATGTGGAAATCGACAAGGACGACATTTATCGGATATTATCTTCCAAACTTAAAAATTTGACTTATATACTTCCACATTTTTGCATGAAAATTTGCTTTATTTCAATCTCCTGGCTCTAGTATTAAGCACATGGTAACAATTTAAAATGTGATCATCCGCGCTGTGCCACCCTTATTATTGTTAAATTTATTTATTCTCCCCCCGTTTTTTTAATCTTCCAAAATTGTTTCAATTTTTGACATAAATTAAGTATCAATTTATTGAGCACAGAAGATTAAAATTAATCTTGTATACTATTATCTGCGGGCTACTTTAGACAAACCATCCATATTTCATAAAAATCAGAATAATTTTCAAGATATAGGTGAACGAATAGCCCCAGAAGAAACTCATATGGGACCAACAATCGGCTTATTATGTCCTACCAAACAAATTTCATTGAAATCAGTTGATACGTTTTTAGGATATGTTGGCTCTCGAAATTTGCGTGACATACTGACTGAGATAGAACCAAAAATTGTTCCTGGTTTCTGAAACGGATTTCTGTTAGGAATTTTCGAAATCGGTCACTTCAGAACGATCACATAGCTTCCGTTACCTTCTGTAAGATCGGAAGACGATTGAAATTATTTAAGAGCTAAGCTATCTGCGGCCGCCTATCGATAAACCATACAAATTTCATAAAAATCACACTTCTGAAGATATAGGTGTAAATTAATGAAAATTTGTGTGCGTGTGGAAGAGAACTTAATAGACACAGACAGTTAAAACTTATATGGGACCTACCATCTAAATTTCATTAATATCAGACGAGTAGTTTTAAAGATATATGTTTGGTTTCCGTTAAAGATATATATATGGTTTACAAAACTTAAGCGACAGACCTATGACTCCCTGATGTCTCAAACTGATTTCTGCATTGGAATTTTTGAAATTGGAGACATAAAAAATTATTATTCTTTGGAACGATCACATAACTTCCGTAACCTTCTGTAATCTCGGAAGCAAAATATCCATTGAATGTTATAAACACTAACAAGCCTAAAAGTGGCCTCACAAAGAATAACACGTTTTACATTCCCGGCAGGCTTTTCTAAAGTTTGTCTGCTTCAGGCTGAATTTAGGCACAAAGGAGAAGGGCAACCGAGAATCTAATAATAGGAAAGGAATACAAGAGAATAATAAACCAAGCAACAAACAATGATACTATTGTTTAACCCTTTCAAACACAGATACTTCTTTACAGAGAATATCAACCTTCTTTTTACAGCAAAATATTTGAAATTGGTTTATATATTATATATACATATATATATATATATATATATATATATATATATATATATATATATATATATATATATATATATATATATATATATTTGTAACAAAAAAAAACACGCCTACGATTTGACCCTAATTTTATTTTATTCATAATTGAAGTACATGTTTAATTTATCAAATAAATTAATTTATCACTATAAAAATTCGATTAAATAATATATTAAAGTTGGAGAATAATTTCATTAGCAGACTTTTTGATATATTCGAACGACAGATAATGAATAAAAATTATATAAAACGAGTAATTTAAAATATGTAATATATAGAAATTCGAGATTTACTTTTTTTTACAATAAAAACAGTTGCTTTTAATTTTAAATTATGTTAATGTTGTGATTAATTCTGTTTTTACAATTTAATTCAAATCATTAAAAGGAATATTTGAAATTAATTTTAATTATCGAAAAAAAAAAATACCAATAATTATTTATTCTATACTACTATTAATTAATTATTCTATATTTTAATATTTTAGAGTTAGTGTTAGTTAGTGATATTTTAATTTTATTTAATATTTAAACATTTGGTTTTACAGTTGGATAAATACGGGTTGCTTTTACTCTTCGTTACAAGGTAGCATGTTTAAACAATCTCGCCACGATATACTCATGGCGAAAAAAAAACTTTCTCAAATTCATAGTGATACTGAATTTATATCTAGTAAAATTTAAGTAGAAATTGATCTACGACATCAAAGTAATATTCACTAAAATAAAAATGGAAACAAAAATAACAGGAACACTTTATAAATCCCATCAAAATTTACAATGACGACATTTACAGCAAAAATAAAAATAGTCTGCCAATTGGTGTGGCACATAGCTTCCTCGCATCCTATATCGTATACTTTAATTAATTTATGCCTTTACAACCTAGTATTGTAAAATTTATGCAATATCCCCCTCCTCCAATTTTTAAATCTTTTAAAATTTTATTGATTTTGTATGAACTAAAGTATCAATTTAGAAAAATGAAAAGAGCACAAACGGTTGAAATTAATCTGGCACTATCTGCCGGCTACTTCTGACAAACCATCCAAATTTCAAAAAAATCAGATGAGTACTTTTGAAGATATAGGTGTAAATAAATGTATGTTTGTGCGCATGCTGTGTGCAACAGACAGACATAAAACCAAAAATTTCCCTTACGTCTGAAACGAATATCTGTCTAGGAAATTTTTGGAAGGGAGGCCTAAAAAATGTAAGTTCTTCAGAACGATCACATAGCATCTGTTATCTTTGGTAAGCTGCAGACAACAGACAAACAAATTTTCATGGTCATACAAAAAAAAAATCGTAAACGGTCGAACAAGTGATCAAAAGAGGTCAGCTTTGAAAATTAGCTATTGTTTTTTGGTTTTTTTTTGGAGAACGAGCTGTTCAATTTTTATCCTTAAATAATATATAGCTACAAATAAATATAAGCAATTTAATCAATATTATAAAAAAAAGCGGGTACGGAGTACCTCGGAACTTTTCCTCGGCCTAAAGTGGCCTCTCCTGCTGTTTATATTTGTTCCTTATTCTTTACCGGTTATTTTTTAACAATATACTGTATGTCAAAAACGTATTTATACTTTCTGTATTAATAAGCGTCAAAGTTTCAAAATTCAAAAATCGATAACTTCAAAATGGCGGCCAATATCAAAATTAAATTTAGTGGATTTGTTTGACATACAGAGAGGTACATTTGTGCCAAATTTCAACTCGATCGGTCCACTTTTTGATTTTTTACAAATTTTTGCTGAATCAGAAAACTGGGTTTAAGATGGCGGAAAATGTTGATTTTCCGGGCGGCACCACTACAGGTAAGGACTGATTTTTCTGCCAAGTTTCAACTCTCTAGGTTAAATACCCTGGGCGCTACGATGCGATAACATACATACAGACGTCACACTAAAAACCACTCGGGAGTTACGAATAATTCAGTAGAAATCTCAAAAAAAAAATTTTGGGTGAAAACAATACTTTTCCTACCATAGGTAAGGGAAAGTAAAAAAAATAAAAAATGTACACACTAAAATGCAGTGAGTTAATTATGCTTGATCCGCAAAACTTCAAATAAAGTAATTTATTCAAAGAAAGAAAAAAAATGTGAAAATTACTTCTAATTTAACCTACTAAATGTATTTATTCATACAGCACACTGTCAAGAACAGTTATAAAGTAAAATAGTAATTACAACAATAAATTAAGAACTTTATATAACTTACAAAGACCTTCAAATATCAAGTACCTTCAACTTACAAAGATGTATATAACCTTCTAAGACTCAATAATTATACACATTTTCAAAGTCTGAATAAACTTCAAACAAAATATATTACCTATGCAAACTAATTTACTAAAAATGTGAAAGGGAGAAAACAACGATGTAATTTAACGCCTTACATGAAAATAAAACATCTATTTTTAACTTTATTAATTTAGAATATTTCTTTTTAAATTCATTTTATTTTCATGTAGAGACAGAAAAACATTGTAACCTAATCTATGTAAATCAGAGGATCTGAGTTTTAAATGAAATACACAAAGTTCATTTACATAAAGTGTAGACATTTTAATTTGTAAAGGAAGGTGTGAACGCGTAAAACAACTGTTGGATGTGGAGAGAGATTTTTTTTTTAAATTGTATATCTAAGCTGTTTTTCACAAGTAGGAGATTTGTGAATAACATTTAAAATTTAAAAAATGTTAATGAAAGAGCTTAAATTATTTAAATTACGAGTATATATTTTTAACTTTTATAATTAAATTACGATTGCCTACTTTTTATATTTCTGCGCTATTATATCATTAAACTTTTGGCACTTCTTTAGAATGTTACTCCCCTTATCAAACAAGTGTGATATTCCTTTGTCCCAAAGTACATTGGACTAAACATCCCTTTTTCTTAATAGTTATTTAGTCAAAGTCATTTATATTCTAAAACAACATAGGGGAGTAACAATCTAAAGAAGTTCCAAACTCTTTTTATTCCGACGGTATCGGAAGCTATGTGATCGTTCCGAAGAAGAAATATTTTTATGTCACGATTTCAAAAATTTCAAGACATATCCGTAAGAAATCTGATGACTATACTTTTGAAGATATAGCCGTAAATAAATGTATGTTTGTGTGCATGTGGAAGAGAAATAAATAGGCGCAGAAGGTTGAAACTTATATGGGACCAACAATGGTCTAATTATGACCTATCATAGACCGACAAACTGACAGACACGGAACCAAAAATATTCCCCGATGACTGAAACGAATTTTTGTCTTAGAATTTTTGAAATCAGAGACCACTACCTTCGGTAAACTCGGAAACAAAAAAACAATTTTGACAGATTTAATTAACGGGGGGGGGGGGATTAAATAAAATTGGCAATAATTGGTTATACAAGCATAAAATCACTAAGTATACGAAATAGGACGCAAGGAAGCTATGTGTCATACTAATTGGCAGAGTATATTGGGCAACTATATACCCTTATTAACGATTTTAAAACTGTTTATTAAAATATGTATAATATTCCACACTTCCATAGGCATAACAACACGAAATTTAGGGTTTATTGATTTTACCCTGAAATGAGTTTTATTATAAAATAACACTCAACACTCTCTCTCTCTCTCTCTCTCTCTCTCTCTCCCTCTCTCTCTCTCCCTCTCTCTCTCTCCCTCTCTCTCTCTCCCTCTCTCTCTCTCTCTCTCTCTCTCTCTCTCTCTCTCTCTCTCTCTCTCTCTCTCTCTCTCTTTATACTTGTATATATATATATAACTAAATATATATCATTGAATATTTTCATTTAATTTTTGATCCATCTGAAAGTCAAATACAGAAAAAGTAAATTATAACAATTCCATAATCCAAGACACAGAAAAGTGATGGCAATCTTAGTTAATTGATTAATTGCACTTTGTTTCAGCATAGTCCAAATATTCCTATAGTGAGGTTAAATTCAAAAGTTTAAGCGATATGGAGATGGAATATTTCAGACTAGTTCTCGATACATAATTTCCATTTCAAACATCGGAGAGGTATTGCTAAGCAGGCTTAAGCACATTTGCGTTAAGAGATTATAATACCCACCAAACACAACCTGAAAATTGATAGAAAGGGTACAGAACAGAATTTAATTCCATATTAGTAAATTTATCTCAATATAAAATTAGCGGAAGCTTATCAAAAACAAACGCAAAAATAACAAAGTTAATTGTTTAACGTAAAGTTTAATTTAGGTAAGGTAGTTATAATAAATGATAATTTATCAAAGGAGCTTTGAGCCTTTCATCAGTGCCGATTATGGAAGAACTAGAGTAAAATAATAAATTAATATGATCAAGGTGTGTTTATATTATGTTTAGACGCACCTTTATCAGATTAATGTAACTCTAGTTCTTTCATAATTGGCGCACTGATGATAAGGCCGAAAGCTGCTTTGATATATAAACATTATTTTACACGGAGAAACAGTTCCTTTGAATCCATTATTATTATCTTCAACAACGCTCTAAGTCCTGCTGAAAGGAATACTAATTGTTTATGAAAAGAAATAATAATACTTTATGAAATAAGAACTAGTGCGAAAGATACTTAGAATTACTAGTTAAACGATGAATTATCTTGAATATTCGTTACTTTGAAGTAATAAGGAAGCACGGGTTAAAAATTGAATTGTTTTTCTACGTTTAACTTAAGGAATGATAAAGATCTGATTGCAGTCTGCCTATTAAAGTAAGAAGAAACCTTGATAATAAACGGGAGCTAAATGCAAAGAAGATATAAATTGAGGGAAATGTTATGTGCTTATTACTTTAATGATACCAAGCTCAGAGATATGGTAATATATTATATCTAATTAATTAATAAGTATTTTATATGCTGGATCGAGTTAATAATTTACTCATAAAATTATAAAAGATCCTTTTATTTTCCGCCGAGCTATGTATGTTTGATATGAAGAATCCATCACTTGCTCGACTAAACCTGTAATTTGAAGGAAGGTGGTCGGATTCAAGCCTGAGGGTTCAGTACCACGTCGTATTTCCTCTATGGCGCCCAGTCTAGATCGGATGTCATTGTGTGAGGAGTAATTGATTCCGAGATACGAGAACCAAGAAGATACCCTATAATCACCTCTTGATGGGAAGTAACCATGGGAAAAACAACACGGTCCGATTGGTGGATGCTTTCGGCCAATAGACCGGCGCCATGTGAATCAAGGTCATTCTGGCCGGTGTTTCATCGTGGGTTCATTTTCAAGGATGTGTAGCTTCCCATTACTGTTTCCTTTTGGTAACTTTCGAGTACAACAGGTTGGGACAGTAAACCAGAACATGAACATATCATACCATGCACATATCATGGATCATGCATTATCATGGGATCATACTTCCCTCAACACCAATCAAGCACCCACTGATCTACATAATTGTAAGAAATCATACAAAATAAATTTCATTTCCATTCAAGACTCAGCTGACAGACAAATAGTTTCATTTAAACCATTTATGACCGTAAATGCAGTATAAACTTTAATGAACGATAAAAAAATAATAGGCATCAATTCGTGTATAATATATACTGTAAACAGTATACATACATACTGCTTAATTTTAGCTATCTACTAACTTTCTGCAGAACAGTACCCGTAATTCGAAACTTTAGATAATTTCTTTCTAAAGATTCTTACAATTTTTACAATCCTCCTCGCACAATTTCTATAGTCGTTATAACTATAGTATTTAAATTGCGCATTGACAAATTTAAACTAAATACGGAAAAATTACTGCATACATTTATAAACATATTAAATAAAGAACAGCAAGATTCATAGACTTAAAAATAATTTCAAACTTATGGGAACAATACTTTCTTCTTTTAATTTTAAATTGTAACTAATAATAATACAATTAGTTAGCTAATATAGATTTTTTTATAATATATTTATAATACGAGCCGTTAATTTTATATTTAGGAAAAAAAACGTAAAATTAAGTAAATTAATTTAGATATCCATTTAGATAAGTTATTATAACTATTTGAAGACCAACAAATCAAATCAAACATTTATTTTTATTGGAATAAATGTGGTTGTCATAGCTTAGCAATAACAAATCATTTCGAGTTGAGTCGTCGCCGTCGGGATTCTACTCGATAATATAAATGACAAGCCGTTAAGCCTTTGACAACGGGCTTAATTTTATATTTAGAAAAAACGTAAAATTAAGTAAATAAATTTAGATAAATTATTATATCTATATGAAGACCAACAAATCAATTAAAAATTTATTTTTATTGGAATAAATGTGATTGCCTTAGCTTAGCAATAATTCGAGTTGAATAGTCGGGACACTACTAGATTATATAAATGACAAGGCGTTACGTCTCTTACAACGGGCTTAATTTTATATTTGGAATAAGAAGTAAATGAATTTAATTATGCATTTTGACACTTCTTTAGATTGTTACTCCCCTTATTAAAAAATCAGTGGGGAGTAACAATCTAAAGAAGGTGAACGGATTGTTCTTCTTTAGACTGTTACACCCCTTATAAAAACGGAAGTGTGATATTCCTTTGTCCCAAAGTACATTGGACTAAACATCCCTTTGTCTCAATAGTAATTTAGTCAGTCATTTATATTCTAAAAAAAAACTTTGGGGAGTAGCGATCTAAAGAAGTACCTGTATTTAGATAAGTTATTATATTTATGTGAAGACCAATAAATCAAAACAAACATTTATTTTTATTGGAATAAATGTGGTTGCCTTAGCTTAGCAATAACAAATCATTTCGAGGTGTATCGTCGCCGCCAAGACACTACCCTATTATATTTATAAATTATAGGTATAATTAAATTATTTAACTAAATATAAGATAGTATAGATTAAACTAACATTAATTTATCTCTAGTTTTCTAACCAATTTTAAATTCTTTGACAAATACACATAAATTCTTATACGAGAAGAAAAAAAATCTATAAAACTAATATAATTATAGGGTATCGGTATCCACGAGGATGCTTAAACCAATTGAAATAAGTGCTCGCTTTAAGGACAAGAACCCGATTATTAAAAGTCAGCTTTAAATATATAATTAAATCAATTCTTACTGCCAATTTAAATCTTAGACTCTCAGCTCCTGGCTAATTCCAGGTTACTTTCGACTCACATAACTAAAAGAGGATGATATTTTTACTCCCTTTGAAAACTTACGTTAATGCACTCTCGTCTTTTTCAAGAATATATTACCTCGTTTACATCATGTATCAACGACACATAAAATTTCATTGCACTAAACTAATCCAAAAAAAAAGTAATCATGAAATGCATTAGAACAAATTATTGGTGCTTTCACGGACATTAATTTATTAAACCATTCTAATTTTTTTTTTATTATTATTATTTTTCTCGTACCTCTAAAACCTCGCGTCGTAAATTACTCCTGCAATAAGGATATAAAGAATTTCCAAGGCTGTAGATAATATTTTTTTAAGAAAACGTGGTTTTATATGTGCATTAAAGGTATTGCACCAAGGTTATTAGATAGGTAACATAACTGATCGAAAGAGAGCTCGGTAGAAACGAGACTGATATTAAAATGTTATTTTCCATACATATTTCTTCAAGATGTTATTTTTTTTTTTTTTTAAATTCTTTTACAGTTATAATATAAAGTTTTATATTATAACTGTAGAAAACCACATAAAGTTTTATTAATTTCGTGCTCATATTTTTTCATGTTGTTTCCCATATAAAACGAAGTTAAATAAAAATATATTTCATACACGAGGGAGGTTAAACGAATGTTTTTTTTTTCGTCATGGCTTATAAACAACATGGTAATAAAATTACAGGAAAAATAAGACGGAAAATGTTTTTGTCCTTTCCAAGAAAATGGGTAAAGTCCATGATGTTGGCTTTGAACCAGATTTAAAACACGAATGATATAAGATATTGTTGGAAAATACTACAATAATAGAAGTATAACTAATAAAAAGGTATAATTGTTCATACAGAAAAAATCTATTTGTTTATTTCAGTCATGCCGGTATTTATCTTGTTATGTATAAACCCATATAAGAATAAACCGTATCTCAAAAACTCTATACATCAAATACATTCTCGTATTTGGTCAAATATATTTTTGGTTTACGAGAAACAAAATAAATATATAATGACGATATAACTATCTATAGCTATTCCCACTGGCTATAATTATTATCGCATGTATAAAACCTTTTACATAACCAAATTGTTTTGATTTTTTACATAAAGTATGAATTTAGCAAAAGTTAAAGAGCGCAGACGGTTCAAATTAATATGGGGCTACCTGCGGGTTACTTACGATAAACTATAAAAGTTTCATAAAAATCAGATAAGTCCTTTTGAAGCTATAGGTGCAAATAAATGTATGTTTGTGCGCATTTGGAAGAGAAACAAATGAACGCAGAAGGTTGAAACGTATATGGGACAAAAAATGAGCTAATTATGACCTACCATACAATTTCATTAAAATCGGACGCGTAGTTTTTAAGCTATGTTGGTTCGCAAAAATTAAGCGACAGACAGACAAGGAACCAAAAATGTTCCCTGGTGTCTGAAACGGATTTCTGTATTGGAATTTTTGAAATCTGAGACATAAAATATTTTTGTTCTTCAGAACGATCACATAGCGCGTTACCTTCAGCAAGCTCGGAAGCAAAAATGTTTTTTATAATTTTAATGTTTGAACATTTTTTAAATTTGATTGATTTTTATTATTATATATATACTTTAATTTGAGCGAATAATTTAATAACCCAAAATTGTAAAAGATCTTTTTTCTTCTTAATTTTTTGTAGATTCTAATTATATAAAAAACTGTTTCAGGTTTGAAAATGTCTCAAAGTGAAAGACAAAAATTACCTAATAATTAAATATAAAATACACTGCCAATTAGTGTGGCACATAGCTTCCTCGCATCCTATCATGTACTTTATTGTTATATTAACATTAAAGTTTTATTACTTTATTGTTATATTGTTTATTGTGTAAGAACAATTAACATTTTTTAGCGATCTTTAACACTTTATAGGGGTGTCGCTGTAGGTTTTACTAAAAAATTGTATTTGAAAAAAATGTTTGTCTCATTGAATAGATGAAGTTAGATTTTTTTCTCGACCGAAAATTTCAATTTTAAATGTGAAGTTCACGTTTCCGCTAGAGTTGTTCGTGATCGCTTGGACGGATAACGTTGTCCAACGAACTCGTCCTGGGCATTGGTAAAATGAACATGTCTACCAAATTTCATCAAAATCGGTCGACATTTACTCAAGTTATCGTCGCACGTTTCATAATTCGCGGACACACAGACCGACAGGCAGACAGACAGACAGACAGACAGACAGACAGACAGACAGACACGAGACCAAAAATGTTCCCTGATGTCTGAAACAGATTTCTGTCTTGGAATTTTTAAAATCGGAGGCATAAATGTTTTTTGTTCTCAAAAGTGAACACAATGCTTCCGTTACCTTCGTTAAGCTCGGAAGCAAAATGTATTAGCTTATTATTATTTAAATAATACCCCTGAAGACACAAAGGAAAATAGTATAAATATATGTATATATATTAAAGAAGCACACTCAAAATCTTATAACAATACTTTTATTGAATAAATCCCCATTTTGTATTAAGCCTACCCGGCACTCTTTTACTTTGTTACCCACCCAAATGTATTTATTTATTTTATATTTATTATTAAATCCAAGTGAACTATTCTTTTATTCAAAATTTTTTGGATTAAACGTTACTTTGCCTTACTAGATGGTTAGACTAACGATTATTGTCATTTTTATTTACAGAAGAGTGATATTCCTTTGTCCTAAAGGAATATTTGAACATTCCCCAGTTAATTGTCAATTAATTTGAAAAAAAAAATGTCAAACACAATAATGAAAACAAACAGTGGGTAACCAAGTAAAATCTTGCCACATCCAACCTAATTTACTTTGTTACCACTCTAACAGTGGGTAACAAAGTATAAAAGTACCGCTTACTCTATGGTTTTTATCATGTGAAATTTAAAATTTCCCTTCTTTGAGTGTCATTTTTATTGAAACTATATTTTTTCTTGAACATCGACTTATAAATATGGGTGTTGGAGTTTAAATAGACTTATTTCTGATCTTTTACAGTTGTTGGGAGTATCGCCAAAAAGGGATGTGAAAATCAAAAAATACTCGAATAAGAAAAGAAATGCAGAAATAGTGCTCATTGAAATCAATATGAAAGTCAATGAATGGTGAAGAAAACAAATGTCGGTGAATGGAAGGCAATATGACTTCACCTTTGAGTCGGGGCTGTGAAGATTACAGCAGCAACAGGCTCAAACTCGAACTCAGTAGAGCAAAGCTTAAAAATCCTTTTAAGTCGTCCTCCGATTTAAACAGACAAAGAGAATTTAAATAAATTAGTTTCCACAAGAATTAACTTTAAACCACAATCTTATATTTATTAATGAAAATTACAAGATAAAAAGAACTTTTTATATACTACGTTTTTAAATTGTCTGTTGAATCATATGTAATGATTATTGATTATATAATTGTCATTGTTAGTTATAGTTATATATAATGATAATAAAAAAAAAATACATAGTTCCGAATTTATTTACTTCACATAATAATGACAACCATCTAGAGAGCTGATGTTAAACCTATATATTATTATAAAAGGGCAAATCTTTGTACAACGGATCTCACCAACACCGAATCTAAACCGTGCCATTGATATGCTCCTGTGTAAGGACAGTAAGAAAAGAGAAATGTGTACAAGTAAAGAAGTACAGATGCAGAAAAATTAAACCTATACCTAGGAAAAAAGTGTAAACTAACCTGGGTGTCACACGTCAATTAATTTATTTCTATGTTTACTTTTTGCTGTCATTCAGTGTTTACCTCTTAATAAAAAATCACAAATTTGAAACCCGTCAAAATGAAGATTGTAAATACTATGGGATATGTCAAAACAAATAATATAACTTGCGGATTTTTTCCGAACTAACTTTACATACAGAAAAATTTGCTAAAAACTAATTAAATTCTGCTGAAAGATGGCTAAAAGTATTAAAATAATGCATTGTCATCGTGTTCTGAGCTATTCTAAAAGTTTCAAATATTTAGGTACTCGGAAAGTTAGATAAAAATCTATTGCAAGATTTGTACTGGACAAACAAACGAACAAACAAGAAAGCAAGCTAATAAAAACAAATGAAAATATCAAATAGAATGAGAAGTCAATACATCAAAAATAGTTTAAAAATTGAAAATTATAAGGGTAGATACTTATTTAGATTGTTACTCCCATATGTTTTTTAGACTATAAATGATTTTGACTGACTAACTATTAAGACAAAAGGAGGTTTAGTCCAATGTACTTTGGGATGAAGGAATATCACACTACCGTTTTTATAAGGGGAGCAACAGTTTAGAGAAGAACATTCCGTATTCCGTACACCCTCTTTAGATTGTTACTCCCCTCTGGATTGCTTATAAGCATAGTTACAATCTAAAGAAGTGTCAGTTATAAGACATAAGTTTTATAATTCAACTATAATAGTAATTAGATTGAAATAGATTGCACAACAAATAATTTGAATAATTTAATAATATATATAGCAACTTAATTAATACTTAAGTTTAATTAATAATACATAAGATTTAACATAATACTACAATCAACTTAACTAGTAATAGTATTTATTGTATTTAATATACTAATATTTAAACTAATTGACATATAATTGAATATTATACTATATTAACTTTACTAAATACACATTATAATTATTAATACACAAACTATAGAGTATAATGAAGCATTCAAATTATAGTTAACTAGTATAATTGCATAGTTATAGCAACTAAATGTTCACTCCGGTTTTACAAGCATTAGTTAAAATAGTTTATAACTGCAGTATCTATGTACCAGAAAATTGATTTCAATAGTAAATTGATTCAAAAATAATCGGTCCGAGACAACTCAGACTGACTTTCTCATAAACGATTTTTTATAATTACTTTGCTCAGTCTATTTATTAGTTTTCGTAGGTACATTTAATTATTATTAAACAATTTAAAAAAAAAATATCATTCATATTTTACCATTTTGGTAGTATTCATACTACAGAAAGATTAAATTTTAATTTTAATTAAATTATAATTATTATTAACTACGGGAAACAGACAGAGAAAAATACACTCCAGCTCCAGCGCCGGGATTTAATCAAAAGAAAAATTATCATTGAAATAACTTCTCCTCGGTGGAGTATCGAAACTGGTCTCTCTCCGTCCACGTTTAAAGTTATTTTCTCAGGAACTAGACTTTTCCCGGGAATACGACTTATATCGTTAGATTCGTATTTAAATGGACTAAACTTTAAACATTTTTAATAAAAATCGTCGGAACTGTTTTCGAAAAATAATTTTTTTCATGTTTTTTCAGTGTTTTTGGGGAGTTAGACCCCCAAATTTTGAGCTAAAATTAATTTCTTGATTTCGTCTCAGGATATGATTTTTCTGAACATGTATACCAAATTTCGTCAAAATTGGCCCAACTGTTTAGACTCTAAGCGTTTGCACAGATGACAGGCAGGCATTGTTTTTTTAAAAAAAAAATGGACTCAGGGGACCTCAAAACGTGTAAATATATCAAAATCTCTTGCGCCATCACAATACTTTCTCTTTAAATGAGAAAGAATGATCATAATGCTTCTTATCAAAACCACGAGATATCTAATAAACACGAATTCGTATTCTCAATAAAACTTGAACCGAATAAATCGGAAAATAATCATCATTCATCACAGATTGTCATTAGATTATCGATATAGATGATCTAACTAATCAAATACATAAGGTTTGTTCCAACCCCCCCCCCCCCCCCCCCCTCCCCTATTTGTACCGTCCTTTCTATCGTCCCACGAATCGTTCGGGAATCGTTTAGGAGTTTTATACGCATGCGCTAACATTGTACTGTAATAAAACATCGTTAAGTTGGAATGGGTTTGGACTTTAATTAGCACCGTATTAAGAACATTCAAGGAAACCTAACGGTTAGGGAACCTTCCTGTTAATATGTGGACGATTTACATAACTGCGCATGTCATACAAACTAGTACTTGGTATTGCCACAGGATCGTTTGGACTGTAGAGTAAACGGTTCACAAACGATCCCTGCACGGGGAGGACAGTACGAAACGCTGTTACAAGTCTGGTTGGAACGGCTTTTATCCATTGCACATGCCCATGACGATCCCGCAGACGGTACACTGCTCGGTTGGAACAAACCTATAATCTACTAAAAGGGTAATCAACTACTATCGATAATCATAAGTTTCATACATTGTAAATGGAATAACAGTATTGAAACATATCGATGTTGTAAAGCTGTTAAGTACTCTATGGATACATATTATGTTAATAATAATCTATGGTGATAAAATAAAGCCATAAAATCTATGGCTCCCTTATACCAGAACTTCTAAAACATTCTAACACAATATTTATCATTCAAATGGGATCTGAAATAATTCAGTGGTGAAGCAAGATTCACTTCAAAAAGAATTGTTTTTGATACGAAATTTATAGTTCCTTCCCTTCCTTTTCTTCCCCTTTATTGTGACTAACATAACTGTTTATAGCGACGGTAATAAAATGAACTGTAGGGGGTAAAAGCACGGAACCGAACTTGAAGTAGGGGAATAGCAAGTTTTTGAAAAATTGTTTACGGGAATGCTAGGGAAAGATTTGTTTACGATGTGGAAGACAATAATTTTTCCTTTTCTCTAGAGTAAGAAGGGATGTGGAAGGAAGATAGAAAATATATATCATGAAAGATTTTTTTATTATTTTTTGTAGGTTGGATATGTCCATTATGTATATTGAAGAATAAAGAGGGGATCTATTCGTTGTAAGAAGAGTGAGTTTTTATTCTTCCGTTATTCCTTGTTCTTCTGAGGAGGGGGGGGGCAAAGATTTCATTATATAAAGGGATTGGGGAATTTCCTTGTCGAAAAAACGGAGTAAGGGTAAAAGAATTGGTGAAGAATATTCTTATGGTTTCATACTCAAGAATTGGCGTCGTTCGGATACAACGAAAATGGAATATTTCTTTATCCTTTTTTTTCCGGGTAAAGTGAAAAAAAGAGAACAAAGAGCAAATAGCATAAAATTGGGAGAACTCAAGAGGTTTTTCTTTGTCTTTTTTACTGCTTGTAGAGATCGTAAAATAAAGACACCATTCTAAAAAAAAAAAAAAAAAAAAAAAAAAAAAAAAAAAAAAAACCGAAAGTAACATCGTAGAATTACCAACGAGAAACTGAAAATCCAAAGGAAACAAGGAACAACAAGAAAATACACGCGGAAGCTACATTTCGAGGGTATATAAAGGACACAGTTCTCTATTCTGGAAAAGCTTTAAAAATCTACCCTTATCCAATACCTAAAATAGGTTTTGTTTTTTATTTTTCGTAGTAAAATCACAGGGATAACATCATGAATCTTTTATATAATTCACGTTTAAGCTACTTGTAAATATGTAGGAGTGAAGGACAGAGAAAAAAACCCTTGCGAGGAACAAATAAAACTTAAATAATTAAAAAAAGAATACGCTTGAGAAATAAAACTTTAATATCTTATTTAGTAAAAATTGAAAATTCAACAGTAAAAGCGATAATTTTTTTTTAATGATACATATAAAAAATGAAATATAAAAGTATGCAATGTTTGTAATCAAAGTTGAAATTAGGTCTGTATTTTTTTTTTTTTTTTTTTTTTTCTTTATTACTATGTATTATTATTGTATATTGATTCTTAAAAATTTCAATAGACCTCAAAAACAGATTTCTTTGTTTTTGTAGCTTTCCTAGTTGCTATTTTTATTTATACTTCTTTAGTGTCCCAGCATTAGTAGATGTAAAGGAAATGCAATTTTTTTAATACAAAAAAATTGATTCACGTAAAAGCGTGTATCTCTTTTATTCCTATTCACTTTAAAAAAAACAAACTATTTTTTCCCTTCTCGCAAGACCTACAAAAAAGGTCCTTTGCGTCGGACCGCTGCGGTCGACCGTATTCGAGTTATGCGAAAAAAACGTTTTTTTCTCGTTGAAAAAAAAACGTTTTTTCCGCATAACTCGAATACGGTCGACCGCAGCGGTCCGACGCAGAGGACCTTTTTTGTAGATCTTGCGAAAAGGGAAAAAATAGTTTTTTTTTGTTGTTTTTTTTTAAAGTGAATAGGAAAAGAGATACACGCCCCCGAAAAAGCCCCCAAGACGGACGTCTAAGAGCGGGCCCCAACAAGCTGTCCATAACCAGTATACTTAAGGATACTTTTTCATTTCATACATTCCGGAAAACCAAATCCTGCCGGAATTTGTTTCATGCTTGCTGTAGTATTGTGATAGCGCGAAAATTCTTTTCTGAGGTTTTAATGGATGAAAAACGTGCAAATGTCTGTCTATCGTCTATCTGTGCAGGCGCCTGGAGCCTAAACTACTGGGCCGATTTGGACAAAATGTGGCATACATGTTTAGAAAAATCATACCCCGAGTAGAAATCGAGAAATCAATTTTAGCTCCTAATTTGGGTGTGCTACCCCCCATAAACAATGAAGAAACGTAAACAAAAATTATTTCTCAAATACGGTTCCGAAGATTAAAAATGATTTAAATGTTTTCCCTTAAAATACGAATCTAACTAACGGTATAAGCCGTTTTTCCCGGGGAAAATCTATTTCCTGAGAAGATAGCTATAAACTCGGATGGAGAGAGGCCGGGTTCGATTCCCCGCCGAGGAAAAGTTATTTTTATGATCAATTTTGATGAAACGTTCAATTATAATTAAATGTGCCTACGAAAACATGAAAATTTATAACGGAAGACACTAGGCTATGTAATTATGAACTCGTCTATGAGAAAGTTTGTCTGAGTTATCTCGGACCGATTCAATTATTATTTTACTTATTCATTTTTATTATTTTTTATTTTGTGATATGTTTCAAGTTTTTCCTTCTTTTAGATTCCTGTAATTATTCATACCAGTAATTTTTAGTACACATACTTCCCTTACGCACATAGACCAAGAGCTTGGCCCTAGCTCTTAATCCGATTGTAAACCCCTTAGGCCTCATTCACACTAGAGATTCCGGAATGCCATTCACGAATCGAAGATTCTAATGATACCAGGCGGCCTATGTATTTTGCTTATGTCCATTCAGACTACGATTCCGGTATGCGATTCATATGAGATTCTCAAATCGAGTATCCCGTCCCCGTGAGCCGCCTCGATTCTTTTTAGAATTCTTCTTAGAAAGCGGCTCATGATACATTGCGCTATATGGGCCCATTCAGACTAGGCGATTCTGAATCGCATTCTGCTTCAATCCTCTTGCTATTTATTTTATTAAAATAAAATATTTTAATTATAAATTCATAATAATTACTGTAATATCATTAATTATAATATTTTATTATAAATAATTTTATTTACGTTGCATAAACTTTTTTAATTATATAAATATATTAATAAATCAATGTAATATATTATTTAATATATTTTTTTTTCAATTGTTTTATTTACTTTAAATAAAATAGGTTAATTATGAATATAATAATAAATATAATATAATTAATTATTTAAAAATCAAATACATATATATGTTAGTGTATAATAAAAGTGGGATCAAAACTAGGAAAAGTGGGGGGGGGGGAAGAAGCCGCCAAGATACTGAATCTTAATACTTTTTTGAATCTCATACACGAATCGCATTCCGGAATCCCAGAGTGAATGAGCCCTTACAGTGCTACTCTACGATTTCCACTCGACCCGACCTTATGTCCTAAACCTTTGCCACCTTACCTTCTCGTAAATCTAAAAATATAAGTCACTGAAGATTGCCGTCATACTGTTATAAATTATTATATATGTATTTTAGAGGCTAAAACCGGTCTGATTTATAATTTAAAATTGTGGTATAGACCAATAAACTTATATTTTATATTACAGCGTTTTATTACATTAAACAAGCGATATAAACGATTCATTAGCTAAATTATTATGTGCTAACATGTGGCTTATGTTGGAAGTGAAGTTATTAAATGTCTACTTTATCTATATGCCTCACTTTGCGATACCTTATGTAGAGAAATGGGTAGTTAAATAATTACGTACATGATTAATACAAAGTGCACGGTATAGCTTCCCATTTTCCAAATGATTTTACCATGTATTAAGACTAGAAAACATAGCCGCTGGTTCGTTATATGAGTCTCGCGTGAAGAGTTGGATAAAAGCTAGTTACTCTAAATGTAAAATTTACATCCAACTATTAAATCTCTGGCAGTTTATATCTGATGTATGTAATCTTTCAACTGAGATAACGATGATGTTAAACTGTTCAATATTTATGTAATAGGGGGGAAGTTTATGGTAATTTTCCTATTTGCTGTTTATATTGAGTACAATGATCCAGATTGTTGTTTATAGGCAATATCTTAGAATATAAAGGAGATCCTGGTTGACCCCATAACGTCAAGGCAGTCTGAAACTGATGGGTATGGCTCTATTCACGACTCTGAGTGATTGTTTCCTAGGCTCGTATCTCTTCATTGTTTTTATAAACCAATTCTTTATACAGTTCTGTCGGTGATTCGTCATTTTGTCTGACTACTGAAAATGTACAAACCAGCTGTTACTTCTCCAATTCTGTTTTCATCTTCTTTCTAGCTAAAGTTCTTTAGCTTTTCTCTTAATTCATTTAATAAAATACATAATATTATAAGGACCTAAACGAAGATAAAATACTTTAGAATTTTATAGAAAAATAATCTTCCAATTAGTTTGGCACATTGCTTCCTCGAGTTCTATTTTTGTTTAATTTAATGATTTTATACTATTAAAACCTATTATTGTAAAATTTATTTAATTTTCCATCGTTTTTTAAAAATGTCAAAATTGTTTTATTATTACAAGCTTTTATTTAACTTGCAATGTATGTATGTATGTTCGGGTCAAATCATGAAACTGAATTTTAAAGCAGTTATCCTCAACCGATTGAATTGAAATTTTGCATACACATTTAGTTTGGATGACAATGCATGATTAGCAAAGTGTCGTCATTCTAAATCCAATATGGTGGACAGCCCATGATGGTGGACTAGTTATTTTTTAATAAGTACGCCCATGATATGAGTATTAAATGAAAGGGTTTGCTGAGAAGAATACGAAAAAGAAAATGCCTTCAGTCTAAATCCAATATGGCGGATGACCCAAGATAAAAGCTTCTTTTTAAAATTGATTTTATACTATTAATTTGTTTTTACATAAATTAAAGTATCAATTTACAAAATATAAGGAACGCAGACGGTTGAAATTAATCTGGGACCATCTGCTGGCTACTTTCGACAAACCATCCAAAATCCAAATTTCATAAAAATTATATACGTGCTTTTAATAATATAGGTGTAAATAAATTAATGTTTGTACGTATGAGGAAGAGAAACAAATGGGTGCACAAGGGTGAAACTTATATGGGACCAACAAAGGCTAATTATGACCTACCATCCAAATTTCAATAGAATTAGATGAGTAGTTTTTCAGATATGTTGGTTTGCAAAATTTAAGCGACAGACAGACAAACAGACAAGGAACCAAAAATGTTCCCTGATGTCCAAAATGGAATTCTGTCTTGGAAATTTTGAAATCGGAGACCTAAAAAATGTTCGGTCTTCGGAACGAACACATAGCTTCGGAGGCAAAAGACTTCATGTAAATTAAAATAAATATTTTATGTAAAATAAAAACTTTATTTTTTTAATTTTGACGTTCGATTTATTTCTCAGTATAATTTATAGAATTGACTATTTAAATTTTAACCAACATCTCTCTTTGAAATCGGAAACTAATATAGTAATAATGAAAAATATTATATTACGAAATGCACATCGTCCAATATATATATTATTGTTTTTTAAAATTCCTTGTTAACCCTTTTGTTTTGAATAAAGCACAAATAAATATAAATTTAAGCTATAAAATGGGGGTAGCAGGTGTATCAAATTTTTATTATTAAGTGAACTAAATAAGATTTTTTTTACTTCCAGCAGAAACAAGCTTTTAAAAATGATTCTTTATTGTGGCTTTTGTGGAGAGAAAAAAAATGAAAATTATATTTGCTAAATTGAACTCCCTTCTTATGCAATTTTCATCCCACTCTTATACGAGCGAATACTAGAGATAGAAATATTTATTATGAAATAACAAAATAACGAAATAAATGTATTAATATGTATATACAATGTATATTCACCAAGTTTTATACAATTTTCGGGTGCATTCAACCCAATATTATTTATGGAATTAAAATTGTAGTAAGAGAAATATTTAGAAAAGAAGATATTACAATTTTCCAGTTATTATAATTTTTTTGTTGCTCAAGATATATTTAATTTTACGTACAAAAAATAATATTACATAACTATAATAATAGAAATACAACAATTGAATTCGGCTTCTTCTATAAATAATATAAGGTAAAACGAAATGAAAATGTCCTTATATCTAATTTTCTATTATAAAATATGCAGACGAATATAATAAAAATATGTTTATCTCCAGTAGGGAGAAAAAGTTATGATTTTGGATTAGTTAAGAGAGGGACTAAAGCAGGTCTTTTCTTCCCTGAGCTAAGAAAGTAGGGAGAAAAAGTAAAAGTAGGGCGAAAAAGTAAGTACTGCCAACATATTTATTTTATAAATAGTATAGAATGAATGGCTAATGTAATGAAGTTGTTGACATCAGGTTGGCGACATTGCTTTTTCGACCTTCTTTAACATTGTTTATAACCTGCATCTAAATAACCTTCTATTTGAGTTTAATTCTTATTCTTATTTGTTTTAATATTGAATCTCTTATATCTGCTATTAAAAGTGCTAATAATTATTGGTACCTATTTCTTAAAATAATAAATAAAAACTGTACAATGGACAAAAATTTGTATTTTCTTCCAACTGGAGATAAAATATTGTATTTACCTCGTGGTAAAGTGCCATTATTCCCCTCGCGATAATTATCTCCCTCGGCTGCACCTCGGGAGCTAATTAGCGTTATTTCCTCGGCTGCGCCTCGGGAATCAAAAACTCAAATTCCCTCGGCTTCACCTCTGGATTTAGGGACCATGATTCCTTCGGCTTCGCCTCAAGAACCAACTTTTTCGCTCAGGGAGTAATGGCTTACTTCATCCCTAGGTGCATAAATAACTATTTTGTTATGAAGTATATCGGTCAATGTTTCAACCAGTTAACATATAATATTATTCTGCCAATTAGTGTGGCACATAGCTTTTTCGCATCCTATCACGTACTTTAATGATGTTATCATTTACAATCCATTATTGTCTAATTTACTTAATTGTTATCTTATTTCTTTTAAATCTGTTTTAACATTTCTTCTTTTTTTTACAAGAATAAAAGTATCAATGTAGGCAGGTGGTTGAAATTAATCGCCGGGCTACTTTCGAGAGAACCATCCAAACTTCTTAAAAATCAGATAAGTGTACTTTTTAAGATATAGGTATAAATATATGTATGTTTGTGAGCATGTTGAAGATAAACAAATGGCTCCAGAAGGTTAAAACTTATAAGGGACCAAATTTCATTAAAAATCGAACGAGTAGTTTTTAAGATAATGTTGGTTCGTAAAAATTAAGTGACAGACATGGTACCAAAAATATTCCCCTATGTCTGAAACGTATTTATGGCTTGAAATTTTTATAATCGTAGACATAAAAAATGTTTTTCAAAAGCGTCCGTTACTTTCAGTAAGCTCGGAAACAAAATATGCCGTTATTCATCAAACTTTTTCATGTACATAATTACTCCATCCAGTGTTTTCCATTTGTTAGTTTCATTTATTATTAATTATTTTATCAAATTTCATACTAAAAATAAATCCTTCCCGATGGGAAATCGAACCTGACCAATTGCCCTTTCTAATTATCGCTGTTTTCTCAGAAACTAGATTTTTCCAAAAAAAAAAAAAAAACACTTATATGAATAAATTTATATTTAAAGGACTACATTTTAGAAAAATTAATCAATCTAGTCAGAACTGTTTTAAGAATGAAATGTTCTAGAATTCTTTGCAAAAATTAAATTTAGATTTTAAATTTAAAAAAAAACTTGATAATGACCGGATAGAAACGTCGCCACCTTAAGTAATTGTTTATTTTATTTTTACCCTTAAGAGGATCCACCTATACAAATACATTAGAAATAAAAAAGGGTACAACAACTAACCATCACATTAAAAAATTAAGTACATGTGAATTGATTTAATGTATTCGTTGATAATTCAATACGAATGAGATGAGAAGTTGTGAGTCAAAATTTATATTTTGACATGCGAAAATTCTGAAATATTGGGGTTCGTCATCTATTTGCTTTCTTAATAGTGTTATATATTCTCCCTCAATATTTTTTTTTTTAACATACTGTGTACTCAAAATAGTTTTTTTTTCTTTTTAAGCTAGCTTCTCCGCCTAATAAAACAGCAGCTAAGATTAAGTTATCATCAGACCACATTTTGTCACCGCACTCTATCTCTCTCTCTCTCTCTCTCTCTCTCTCTCTATATATATATATATATATATATATATATATATATATATATATATATATATATATATATATATATATATATATATATTCTTCTATAATCTATATTCTTATCTAAACGAAACTGATCACGTACGGAAAATTTGAATAGACAAGAATTTAACTGAACGGATATGGATCGGAGATGGAATATATAGTGAGAATCAGCCTTTTAAAAAAACTGCAATTTCTTATTCATACTTTAAAAAAATAAAAATAAAAATAAATAAATAAATACCTTACACAATTTTTAACATTTCCATTAGAAAAATCTTCATTTCTATAACCACTAAAATAACCTTAAATAAAAGTAGTTTAAATAAACAAATGTCTTAAAATTTTAATATATATATATATATATATATATATATATATATATTCAATTCAAAATACTTTTATTTTAATAAATTACATAAGTAAATGAAAGGTATAAAAGTAATTACGGCAAGGCAAAGCCGTCTGCCGGAGAGCTTGCATTACAAAAAAAGAAATGTTACAAAAAAATAAAATTTAAAAAATTAATTAAATTATTAATAATTCAAATTAAGATAAGATAATAGATTACTAATATTTACTATATAATACAAAAATTGCTTATACAACTAAATGTTATAATGTTCGGCTAGAAAGAGACAGGGCTTCTTTTGTGAATTTTATAACTGGTTGAAAGTTCCTACTTATTATTAAATCGGTAATGTCATAACCTTGGACTGTAGAAGAGCCAAAGTATTTAAGACGGAGTGAAGCATAGGCTGGGCACTCTGAAAGAAAATGTAAAAGATTTTCCTCAACACCTCTATAACACATTGAACACTCCATTTCATCAGGATCCTTATCAAGCCAAGGTACAGACTTTAGATGCAGTAATTCACCTCTTAACTTAAACAAAAGTTTCAAGTCAGCAAAAGATATATTAAAGCTTGAGGTCGGACTAAAAAACCTACCATAGTCAGACTTTTCGACTAAAGTTCGAAATAATAAAAACCTGTTAGATTCCTTTGCTTGGTTTACATATGCTTCTATCATACTTGATTTCATTCGGGCAATTAACGTGCTAAACTGGGCTCTCCACAAGGCTTTATTTTCTAGGGTTAGTTGAAAAGCTGTACTGTACTCCTGGCATAGTTCGTTCCACGTTTTGAACCATGATATGTTTTTAGCTATAATCTCCTCAGCAATTATTCTAGGGTAACGATGTGGTGGAAGTTCCATTACTGAGGTACAGTAATCTGCATGCAGTTTCAAGGTATACAAAAATAAAGGGTCTGTAGACGTCTCAATATGAAGCATGTAAGCAGGAGTAGACTGTGGAAGAGAGAAGAGTTTCCTAATAAAAAACCTTTGAAATTTTTCTAAAACTTCATACCTAGAACTACCCCAAACTTGAGCAGCGTAACACGTAATGGCTCTAGAGACAGCATTAAATATTCGAAATTTTGAGCCAAGAGGGACCTCTTGATTAGAAATAAAACTACCCCAAACTGAATTTAGTCCTTGTTTTGCAGCAGCAACCTGTTCTTTTAGATGCTCATGGAGGGATAACCTAGAAGTCAAAACTACACCTAAATACTTGTAGCGATTAACAACCTCAATTTTTGTGCCGTTGTAAAACCACCGTTCTGAGGAACCAAGTTTACCTCCTCTTCTAAATACAACTATCTTTGACTTTTGAAGGTTTAATGAGAGACACCACTGACTACAATAATTAGCAACTATGTTTATATTTCTTTGTAAGGAGACAGGGTTGTCACTAATCAGAACTATGTCATCACAGTAGAGTAGAATATTGATCCTAGTTGTACCGACCCGAACACCACCCTCTAAAAGTGCAGGCAAGTCGTTAAGATAGAGTGAAAATAAAATTGGGCTGATTGGACAACCTTGTCTGAGTCCACTGTCCACAGAAAAAAAATCAGAAACTCCGTTTTTTCCTCGAACTGCAGACACTGAATTGGAGAATAATGCCTGTAGAATTTTAACAAACTTTGTTGAAACGCCTAAATTATATAATTTTAAAGTAAGAGAATGCCTGTGAACATTGTCGAAAGCTGCTTTAAAATCTATAAAAAAACAGTATAGCTTTTTCCTAGGTTTAGCAAGAGTAAGATTAATTAAGTTAGTAAGAACAAAAAGGTTGGCAACAGTAGAATATTGCCGTCGGAATCCTGCCTGGCACTCACTTAACAGCTTATTATTTTCAAGAAAGTTTGTAATCCTTGTAGAAAGCAAAGTTGAAAATATTTTTGCGATCGCATCTATACATGAAATACCACGATAGTTAGAGACAACACTTCGATCTCCTTTCTTATGTAATGGGTAAATTATTGAACTAGCAAAAGAGATAGGTAATTCACAGGATTCATAAATTCTATTGTAGAGTAATAGGAGTTTTTCCAAAAAAATGTGGGGTGCATATTTGTAAAATTCATAAGGAATTCGATCTATCCCTGCTGACTTATTATTTTTTAAACTGGAAATAACCTGGTGTAATTCATCGTGAGTAAAGGGTTGGTCAAAGTAATCACACAATATGAGAGGTTCGGCATAAAGAGTCGGAGTTGGATGAGGTGGGGGGTTTAACAATACCTGAAAGTAATGAGAAAAGGATGCGAGACTAATTTGATTACTAGAATTAGAGCTGAGATTTTTTAACTGATTAACTAACTGCCAAAACGTTTTGGAATCTTGTACGGTACGTAGTTTATTATTAATCGTATTATAATAGACTTTCTTATTTTCGGCACATAATTCTTTAAACTTTGTATTAGCTTCCCAAAATGCTTTTCTTACTATATCTGAGTTAGTTCGGCGGAGTAAATTTAAAAGTGCAAAAGCTCTATTTCTAAGTCGAATACATTTGAAATCGAACCATGGTTTCTTACGGTATGACTTGATGTAAGACGTTGAATTGGGTTTAGAAGGCCAAGCTGATTCTATTAGCTTAGTTAACTGTCCTACTGCTGATTGACTGTCAAGAGGCCTTTCCTTCGTACTGTTGGTCAAATAAAACAGGTTTTGTGAGTAGGTTTCTTTCAGGTACTATATATATATATATATATATATATATATATATATATATATATATATATATATATATATATATATATATATATATTGACTTTTCTTCCTTTTCCCTACTTTTTATTCTTTTTGTTTAATTTCTTTATTTTTTATATTCTTTTGGTTCTCATATAATTTTTCTTTTTCCAAAAAATAATTATAATTCCTTTTATACCTTTTTTCTTCTATTTAATTAACTTTATTTTTGTGTTTTATAAAGAGGAGAAGAACGGAAATGCTTTTACTTATTTACTTTTTCTTAATTAAATGTAAATCTTGGCCCTACATACAGTCCTAAAAAATTTCATTTATATCTGAGAGCATGCATTGAAAAGTATTTAACTCCCTTTTTAAAAAATATAAAATAAAAAAAAAGATGAGAGAACTAACAAAATTAGCCTCTGTTAAATACTTCATATACAATTAACTATGTAATTAACTTTTTTTTCCTCGAGCCTTTTAAAATTAAAGTGAACAATTAACAATTTTATAAGATACATCTAAAATTAAATATTTTAAGCATTTAAAAACTTAGTAAATTGCATTGACTACAGCTAAATTTACATGAAGGAACGTTGTTAATAAATAATTTATTTGTTTTTTAATAGGAAGAAGATTGGGTTCAGAATGATGAAAATTAAGAAGGCAATGGTACAGACGTTAGACTGGTTAGACAGGAGTAAGAAAATAAAAATAATGAACAGTCGTAAAGCATTACTTATTATAATAGCAGTATAATGTATAAGCCCCTTTGACAGGCCTAAGGCCTGAGCATGAGCATGTACGATCCGAACTTAAGTACCGAGAACGCCCGAAGTCAACAAAGTGAAAGACAGGCATATCTACTAACGTACACTGCGAACGATTCATCCGAGTTCGTCCGAGGGTTCGGATATTAAATTTTAACCACGCAATCAATTTTAATTTATAATTTTGGTCCTCTTTTGTGTATCCAAAATTATAAAAATTCAGAGTTGTATCAATTGAGATTTTCTTTTTAGGGTATCCTAGTGCGCCCAAAATTTTATTTTTAACATTTGGGTGGGGTATCAAATGAAAGCTACTGAAGAGTAGATTACAATCATATATGTATGCTTGTTTAAATTTTATATTTCTTGTTGGTTTTTATAAGTTAAAATATACCCAAAAACCCCTTTAAACCACCCTATAACGGCTAGTCCTAAAATTTTGAAGTAATTCAACCAAATTTTCTATTAAAGGGCGACGATAATTCCCCGAAAAAATATAATTTACCTTGTTATCATTACCGATAAAAAACATTCGGGGGATCCAACCAGGAACCCATAAATGATATGTTTGATATTTGGGGTCTTCCATCTAAATTTGTTTTTTGTTTTATTTTTCATATAAAGCAGAATGGGGAAATTAAAAAAAAAAAAAAAATCTTATACCATAATATAATAACGTATATGGTTAACAATGTACGAACTCCTAAAAAGTAGGTACTAGGGTGCAAGTACTTCCCTGATTTTTTTTATATACTCATTTATTAAACATGAAATTGTGGTAGAAATTATCACCTTCTCAGGTGAGCCTTTATTGGAGCGAAGTTTTATTATATACGACACGACACTAAGACTAACTTCTATGTATAAACATGAGCCAACGGGGGGTGGAGGATTTATGCGGATGTAAATATCCATTAAACTTTGTTAAGCTGCTCAGGTGCGCTTGAAACAGTTTCAGGAGAAACTAAGCTTTAAGGAAAAGCGGAGGAGAGAGTAGTTTGAAAACCAAGCGAGGGTGGAACAGGTAAGTTATTGGCTGTAAACGATAATAGTGGTTTAACGGGGTGACATTGCTTACTACCAAGTTATAAAGGGTCAAACTTGAACGCTAAGCAGTAGTTTAAGTCCGAGCTCCCGGGACCCTAAGTTAGGAGGCGAGACTCAATTTAACGGAGCTAAGTTCAAAGTTTAGCAAGTTTCACCTTCATTATTGATGCTGATGCCTTTACCTGTTGGGCTCCGAGCTAAACCTTGTCCTATAATACAATCCCTTGGTTTCAGACCTCTACTCTTTAATGTTTGAAACTTTATTTCCAATGTTCCTCCCTTGACTCAATCCCGCAATGTCAGGGAAATAATGCAACAGCTTTTTTGGGACGGCTCATGTCCGTTTTCATATTAGCATACAATGTTGCATCCAATTTAACCATTCTTTAAATATTCCAGTGAAGTCGGAATATTTAATAAGGTAGACTCCTAATGAAGCTTCAAGATATGTGAAGGTAACCTCTCTGATCAGCTCATTTTTTATTTAAATACATTTTAAACAAGGTCCTGCTCAAGTGAAATTTCAACAATTACTCTTTTGGACCTGCACAGATTTCAACCAATTATTTTAAAGACTATTGTATATAAAGCAACTTTTAATTAACGTTATACAAAGTCCGAGTCCGAAGTCATTAAAGACAATTACTATGTTTCCATGAGTTTTCAAACCCGTTTTAAAAACGGTTTTGGTATTCAAAACCCCATGGAAACGGCTATTCCAAAACGTTTTGAGTTCAAGGTCACAACAGCAAATTTTTGGTTTTGTATAGAAACTGTTTTTAAAGAAATAGCATGGAAACAGGTAGTGAATTGAAAACAGAATTGAGACATGCGCAGTAGATATGATGAGCAGAGATATGATAACCAGACTTAACTATATAACTAGTCTGGGAGTTTATAGTTTCCAAAATTGTTGTGAAAACATTTTTTTTTTGGAAACTCCTCATAGAAACACTTTTAATTTTACCAGAACAGTTTTGAACTGATTTGAAACCAAAATAGTTTTCAAAACGGTTTTGAAAGCTCATAGAAACGTAGTAACTATGTATCGTCATGCTTCGTAAATTTGGTGAGGTTCTGAAAATTTTGCCGTCAATGTAAAATCATGTGTGAATTCATGCTGATAATCACTTTGGCTAAGATCAAAGTGATTATCTTGGCAACATTAATGTTGTTGTAACATTATCTCCTTTACATGCTCTAATCTATTTAATGAATCGGTAAATTAGATCAAGTTTACTATTTCAGATAAATGAACTAAAAGAGAGTTTTTAAAAAAAAAAAAAAAAAAAAAACTGAAAATAATTTTCTCTCACACCACTGAATCCACTTAATCAAAAACATTTATCTTTCTACAGTTTTAATTTTATCAGATAAAAAAAAGTCCAGTCATGCACCATGACTTAATGAGCGAATTTTCAAAGAAATCTGCGTATTATAACAGATATAAACAATCAATTTTTAAAAAATTGGTACACAGGGTTACGGGGTACAAAAGTCAAAATAGTAGATACCCTTCAAGGTGCATGTCGTTGGAAAGCTCTTCAAGAGTACAGTCACTTTTATGTATACTTTTGTCATTTTTTTTTTTCATATAAGAGGGGGGCAAAAGGGAAAAATGACCCTAAATTGTCAAAATTTAACCCCTACATGGACTCCAACAATTCTGGCCAACGAACTTCTAGCCTTTCTTTTTATATTATTGGCATTTTAACATTGGATTAGATTTTTTTGTGCATCCTATGGTGAGATATCGTCTGGAGTGACACATACATACATTAAAAAATGTGTTAAATTTCAGGAATCGATTAAGAATGGTTGAAAACGGATTGCCATGGAGAAAATTTTCAAAAATTCGCATTACACAAATTTTGAAGCCATTGAAATAGCTTAATTTTCTTCGAAAATTCGCTACACTGACTGCCAATTAGTGTTGCACATAGCTCCTAATAAAAACTTTATGGTGAAGCTCATATTTCCCTAAAATAAAATCCGGTAAATTAATAAGATTAATAAAAGGAAAAAGAGTTGACTCAGACAACATTCTAAAGACGAAAAGTAAAATATAAAAAAAATATTTTTTTTTCTTAGTTTTAACGCTAAATGAGATGTAACTTTTTTTTAAAAACAAATGCTTATTTCATTCACTTAAAAAATAAAATCCACATTACCTCGCAGTAAATGGAAATTATTTCCTCGTCTAACTTGGTTACTTGAAAATCCTATATACTCCTCAAAGCAACCGGATTTAATTCTCTCAATAAAATTATTTTAATCTAATTTTCCAGAGGACTTTAAATTCGACCTCTATATATTCTCTGTTGGGCTGAAATCTGAAATACATAGATGTAAAACGTAAAAGTAAGTTAATTTTTTAGAATTAAATAAATTCTCACCCCTAGAAATTCAATGAGGTGAAATTTTAAGGGTTGAGTATATTTTTTAAAAGGGTCAAAATAAAATCTCGGACTAAGTCATTTTTTATATTTTAGAATTTTTCCAAAAAAAAAGGGTTAATGTAGGGTTAGTGAAAAGTAGAGAGGGAAAAATGAAAAGTATTCCAAACTAGAGCCACAGAAAAAAACCCTTTTGCTCCACAATTAAAATACCATTAAGTTGAACCCTTGACATAAACTATTCTAGTGGTAGAATTTTTAGAAGGGCTAAAAAAAATTAAGCATAAAATAATTCCATAATTACAAAATAAATATGTGGTTTAAATTTTTAAAAAATGTACCAACGTGGGGACTATTTAAATGAGAAAATACGTGTAGGTCATTTTTTTTTACTTTCTCATGGAAAGAGAAAGTATTGTGATGGCACGAAAATTTGATTTTAAGATTTTGATGGATTTACACGTTTTGAGGTCCCCTGAGTCCAAAAAAGTATTGTTTTTTTTTAAAATGTCTGTCGTCAGTGCAGACGCATGGAGCCTAAACTACTGGGCCGATTTTGACGAAATTTTGCTTACATGTTCAGAAAAATCATACCCTTAGGCAAAATCGAGAAATTAATTTTAGCTCCAAATTTGGGGGCGCTACCCTCCAAAAACTCGTTGTGAAAAAACGTGAAAATCTAATGTTTCTCGAAAACCTTTCCTACGATTTTGATAAAGAAAATTTTAAAATGTAATCCATTTAATAAAAATCTAATAATATAAGCCGTTTACTCGGGAAAAATCTAGTTCCTGAGAAAATAGCCTTAAACGCGAACGGAGAGAGTCTGGGTTCGATTCCTTGCCGAGGAGGATATTTTTATGATACATTTTGATAAAAGTTCAATACTATTAAATGTAGCTACGAAAACTAATAAATGGATAACACTGGGCTAAGTAATTATGAACTCGTTTATGAGAAAGTTTGTCTGAGTTGTCTTGGACCGATATTTGCAGTTCAATACTCTATTTTATTTTAATGTGCGTCTCATTGATTTCATGTCCGTCCATTGATCTCATATGCGTCCATTGATCTCATATGCGTCCATTGATTTCATATGCGTCCATTGATCTCAAATGCGTCCATTGATCTCAAATGCGTCCATTGATCTCATATGCGTCCATTGATCTCAAATGCGTCCATTCATCTCAAATGCGTTCATTGATCTCAAATGCGTCCATTGATCTCATATGCGTCCATTGATTTCATATGCGTCCATTGATCTCAAATGCGTTCATTGATCTCAAATGCGTCCATTGATCTCATATGCGTCCATTGATCTCAAATGCGTCCATTCATCTCAAATGCGTTCATTGATCTCAAATGCGTCCATTGATCTCATATGTGTCCGAGGAAACTTATGTGCCACAAAAATCTCAAATGAGTTCATTGATCTCAAATGCGTCCATTGATCTCATATGTGTCCGAGGAAACTTATGTGCCACAAAAAGTAACTATATTTTTTATTTTAAACACTAATAAATAACAATTATTTCAACATTAAAAAAATCACTATATATTATTTTTATAATATAATACAAAATAAATATCACACTCTCTAGTGGAATTCTGGTTGAATTAACAGCAATTGTAAAAGCTGTAATACAGCTATAATAAATATAAGAACATAACAAAGGCTATGAGATTGCAAGCAATGCAGGATAAAACCATTAAAAACATGTCTCTAAAGACTATTTTGCTATAACATCCACCAAAGGTTTAATAATATTATATTATATGACTCACCTTTGTACAATTTATTATTTTATGTTCCGTTTAAATGTCCTTTAAATAAGCTATTAAAGCAACCATATAAAAGTAGAATATTAAAGGAATAAAAAAGTGTAATAAATAATATATAATCTGATCTCAGTGGTCTTTTAATTGGTTTCAATTTACTCATAATTTGAGAAAAGTACTGAATTTATATCTTTATCAAATATAATATAGTTATTCTCTATATATAGTTTTGTAGATAATTCTAGTTTATAGTTTAGAATTGTTTTACAGCCTTATGAAGTGAGTTTAAAGTAATTATCTTTAAGGATTTTAGTTGCTTTGAATTTTCCACCGTGTACCAATAAACTTAACTCCAACAGAACAATTCATTCGCGGTTTAGAAAACAATCGTAAATTTCACACGATTGTAAACTTTAATAGCACTTCGCAAAGTGGCGAATGGAGACAATTTAATTAAACACGTCTGGAAACGAGTCTCTTGCCTTCTCTGTTATATTTAAAAGTTTTGCTGCTGAAGCTTACTGAAGTCAACGGATCTATGTGATCGTTGTGAAGAGCGATTTTTTTTTTTTGCCTCGAATTTCAAAAATAACAAGACAGGAATCCGTTTTTGAGGTCCGTGTGTGTCTTTCGGTCAGTCAGTCTGTCTGTCGCTCAATCTTGCGAACCTTATGCGCCCATTTGTTTCTCTTCCACATGCCCATAAACATGTATTTTTTTTTTACACCTATATCTTCAAAAGTACTCATCTGATTTTTATGTAATTTGATTTGTCAAAAGTAATATTAATTTCACTCTCTGCACTCTTTAAATATTGCTAAATTGATATTGATAAATTCATGTAAATAGACTGCCAATTGGTGTGGCACATAGCTTCCTCACATCCTATCACGTACTTTATTGATGTTATGCTTTAACAAGCCATTATTGTCTAATTTGTTTAATTGTTCCCCCCGTTTTTTTAATCTATACAGATAAGTACTTTTGAAGCTAGGTGTAAATTAATGTATGTTGGTCATGTAGAAAAGAAAATAAACAGGTCAAGTGTGTGCTAGTGAGCACACAGCGAGGGTCCGTAGGCAACCCTGTTATAGTTTAAGTAGTACCCTATTGATGGTGTTTTTTAAAATGCTAAAAAGCTTACTTCGAACTATCCTATGGGTCTGATATTCTCAAAACACGTAAACAAACTTCTGATAAAGTATTTTTTGCCACTGACCCGGACTACAACCATATAAATACATCGAAAAGACCATAGTTATAAAAAAAAGTATTTTGTCAATAAAAAATAAAATAATATTTTTTTTGAAATTTCCAAAAAGTGGTATCTTTACTTTTGGTCGAAGAATGTTCAGGAATTTTTTCAGATTGTTTGCACTTCACATAAGCGAGATTGAGGGGGGGGGCACGTTTCAGACCCACTTCAAACTTGCCTACGCTCGCCCTATCAAAGTTATAACCAAAGAATTCTATATTTTTGTAATCTGCTCGACGTACCCTTTCATATGATACCCCTCACGGTGTCAAAAAAAAAATAAAAAAAATTTAACCCTTGAGTTTTTTTACCCTAATTTTTTTGATTTTTTTTTTTTTTTTTTAAGTCGCTATATTTTTAAAATATGTGGGTAGGTACAAGACACATACATGCCAAATTTCAATGCGATCGGACGAAAGGTGTAGCCGTGAGAGCAGGCGACAGGACGGACGGACAGACACACGCAGGAAAATATAAGGGTCCTTGGTATTGCCTACGGACCCTAAAAATGAGGGCAGAAGGTTGAAACTTATATGGGACCAACAATGGGCTACTCATGACCTATCACCTAAATTTCATTAAAATTGGACGTATAGTTTTTAAAATATATTGGTTCGCAAAAATTGAACGACAGATTGACCGACAGACCGACAGACAAACACGGAACCAAAAATGATTCCTGATGTCTGAAACGGATTTCTGTCAAGGAATTTTTGAAGTCGGAGACCTAAAATGTTTTCGTTCTTCGGAACGAACACATGGCTTCCGTTACTTTCGGTAAGCTCGGAAGCAATAATCAAAACAATTTTGACAGTTTTAAAAGGATAAAATCATTAAAGTATATGAAATTGGACGCGAGGAAGCTATATGCCTGAGTATTTATTTTGTGCAGTACGAAATAAAAACATATTTATTATTTTTTTTGTTTTATTAAAATAGATGTTTGCGGTTAATATTGTAATACTATCCTAAGAATGTTTAGTAGAAGAAGTGTAGAATCAAATTTTATTTTGGGAAAAGAAATAAAAACTTTAACCGCATGATAGCAAATCTTCTGTCAACATTCCAATCTAACAAACTGCATTTTTAGCTAATTAGTGCGGTTAATCTAATTTTACTTAAACTCATTATATTAGTAAACCAGAATTAAAATTATAAATAATCTGTATATATAAAGCAGAGAGGGTGTTTGTTTGTTTTTATATATAAATCTACAGTTTTATTCCCAGCTTAATATTACTTTGCACACTTGACCTCCAAAACAAGTGGATGAGGGACTATCTCTATGAGATTTCGAAGTTCCCCCTCCCCCGGGCAACGCCAGCTACTTCAGATAGTTTGTAGAACTTTTTGCTGGAAGATATTGTTTAACTTATTCATGCTAAATAAAACTTGAAAAGCAAAATGAATCAGTTCATTGACGAAAATAATATATTTATTACAAACCATTTTTCTACTACTTTAATTGGTCATCAGTGAACTAATTTGTTCAATACACTAATTTAAAGTTCAATATTGTTCATGGTTCATATTATTTAATGGTAGATTAATTAAATATGCAAATTTATTTTATATTGTATCCTTACGGCCTTTTACTTTGTAAAAGGCCGTAAGGATATTACATGTGTTTAAATGGCGGAAATAACCTGAAGACGAAGTAGTCCAGTGACTATATAGCACCTTCAAAGTGCATTATCTAGAAAATAACTATAATAAAAGATAACTCAATAATCGAGTAGATTAATAGTACAAATTATAAAAGCTGAGAAATTTGCGTTCACAAAACAAAGTTTAAGGAAAAAAATTAAGAGACAGGAGACCAAATTTGATTGCTTGGGTCTGAAACCATTTCTGATGAGGAATTTTTAAATTAGAGAGGACAAAAAGTATGTTCATTAAAATGATTACAATACTTCCGTGACCTTCTGTAAGCAAGAGAAAAATTACGTTCTTTAGAATTATCACAATACTTCCGTTACCTTTTGTAAGCAAGAGAATAATTACGTTCTTTAGAATGATCACAATACTTCCGTTACCTTTTGTAAGCAAGAGAAAAATTACGTTCTTTAGAATGATCACAATACTTCCGTTACCTTTTGTAAGCAAGAGAATAATTACGTTCTTTAGAATGATCACAATACTTCCGTTACCTTTTGTAAGCAAGAGAAAAATTACGTTCTTTAGAATGATCACAATACTTCCGTTACCTTTTGTAAGCAAGAGAATAATTACGTTCTTTAGAATGATCACAATACTTCCGTTACCTTTTGTAAGCAAGAGAATAATTACGTTCTTTAGAATGATCACAATACTTCCGTTACCTTTTGTAAGCAAGAGAATAATTACGTTCTTTAGAATGATCACAATACTTCCGTTACCTTTTGTAAGCAAGAGAATAATTACGTTCTTTAGAATGATCAAAATACTTCCGTTGCCTTCTTTAAGCAAGAGAAAAATTACGTTTTTTTAGAATGATCGCAATACTTACCTTTTGTAAGCAAGAGAAAAATAACTTCAATACTTCCGTTACCTTTTTTTCTTTAAGCAAGAAAAAAAATTACATTCTTCAAAAAATCAAAATTCTTCCGTTACCTTTTGCAAGCAAGATAATTATTAATTTTCTATTCTAATAGCAAACATTTATACAATATCATATTTTAAAATGGGTAGGTTACCGTCCTTTTAATAAGCAGATTCAAAATGTAAATTTACTTCAGAATCTTTGTTATTAATTTAAATAATCTATACTAAGCATTAAATTACTGTATTAACAAAGGCTTGGAAATTATTAGAAGATATTCTCCATTTCAAGCTAGAAATATCACATTTAACTAACTTGCATTCCATTATAGTACAACTACTTAGTAGATTTTCATCGTTATCTTAATATTATTTATTACCGTGAGAGTATTATCTTTGACCCAGTTTATTAGTGTGCTTTTTGAATAATCCAGCAAGCTGAAGGGAGAAGCTAGTCCAGGGTAGTCCAGACAAGTAAATTACATGGATGCTTCTCAGCCAGTCTAGGTTATTTATTAATATTAATAACTCGTGGAAAGGCACAGAGTCAGCTGGAGGCAAACACCTGTTGTAGTCCAGCTATAAGCAACGTCTTGTAAGCGGATCTTTTGAATCTGATATTAACTTTTAAAATTATTTAGCCTCTTGCTTTTATAAAGAGAAGAAAAAAATATTAAGTATAGGGTTTCTTGCAATTTTAGCGATTTTTTTAAATTTTGATCTTGATAACCATAAATGTTCGCATGCCTTACCTTCAGTTTCCTCCTCATCTATATATAAAAAAATAATGTTTTGTTTGTACATTGGTCATAATTGCAAAATTGTTGAATATTTTTTTTTACTTCATACATTCCGAAAACCGAATCCAGATTAAACTTTTTTCGTGTATGTGTGTATGTTTTTCTGTTGCCACCAGTCCGACTTTATAGGCGCAAAACTGGATTAACGAAATCGATTAATTTGTTCACAGAGGTGTGCGCCAACATGTTGTGCATGTTGTACGCTTGGTTTCATCGAACAATATTGAGTAGAACCAAAGTTGTTAACAATTTTATAGAACAAAAACATAATACACTAAGAAATTAGGTTGACTAAATATATAAAGTAACAAAACTCACTGGTGATTCACAAATCAAAATGTTTGGATACCTACTTCTAGACCACGTAGAGACTCGTGGAATTTTGCGTTTAGTTAGACATTGGCCCAAACAGACTGGACAAGTCCGAAAAGTTTTTATTTTTACCCTTATTAAGAAATTAAAGATGGCGGGCTCAAATTTAAAGTTTTTTAAAAGGCATATTACGGCTAAATGGTAAGTCGTATCGAAAAGTAGATGGCACCAGCGGTAGCTAATATTAAAAGATCTACGACTTTGGCCCTATGATTTTTTGTCGTACGTCCATTGGTTCTACTTTAAATATTTATTTACAGTTGATCATTTTTTTTACTTAGAGCTCTTACAGCGCCCGCAATTATTGACTGATTTAATTTCATATTGGGGCGCTTAAACCTCACACTAATTTTCTACAAATCAAGTATTTATTATTTTATTAATTTGTCCAAAACCTAGAGTTATTAAATATTTACTGGTGCGGCTGCCGTATTGAAACGGGACTTAAAATTAAATGAATGCACCAATGCTTGATAATTCTTCTATGACTTCCCAGTCCGATTGTTTTTGACTGAGTTCATTTTCTCATTTATTTGATCTCTTTTTTAGCATATCATGATTATATCGAGCATTGCTATTCACTACTATATTACCTTGTATATAAATTCGACAAACCATACAAATTTCATATACATCGGATGAGTGCTTTTGAAGATATAAGTTTAAAGAAATTAATGTTTGAGATAAATGTGGAAGATAAATACCAGAAAGGTTAAGACTGACTTGTATGGGACCATTGATAGGCTAATCATTAAAATTTAATAACATTTTGATATTAAGGTTATAAAAAATAACCTATCATCAAAATTTAATAAAAACGTAGGAGTAATTTTAAGATATGTAGGTTCGCAAAAATTGAGTGGAAGACCGACGAACAAGCAGACTCTTGAAAATTGATTATGGGACCAGCAATAACCTAATTATGACCTACCACTATAATTTCATTAAAATATAAAGCATTTTTTGCGATAGCAACAATTTTTTTATAATATTGTTTACATTGATACTTCATTGCACAGTATTGCCTGCAAATGGTACTTGATACACGTTAAAAACCTTCCGTAAGGACGTTACGTAAACAGGATAAGTGCAACGAAATCGATACCTGAGGTAGTCATGACTAGACACGAAAACTGATCAGTAAGCTAAAAATTGCTAATTCTCTCCTGCTAAGTACACTGTTACATAATGATTACTGCATGCATATACTTTCAAGTATAGGTACTTAATTTGTTTGATCCAAACTTTAATATCTTAAATCTAATTATTCACGGAAAGAAGTATATTATCAAACGAGAATTAATTAACCCTCAAGCATTTGCAAGTCAGTAAGGGTGCTTTTTCCTTTAATCTTGTTAAATTCTGAGCATATAGTTCGATTCAGCCATCTATCAGCTAACCTTAATAATCTCGACTAACCCTTTAAGACATATAGGGTGAGCTAACAATAAATTTCCTTCCTCATATCTTGAGAACGAAAACATGTCATGTCTCCAATTTTAAAAATTCCAAACACAAATCCATTTCAGACTCCAGGGAACATTTTTGGTCTCGCGTCTGTCTGTCTGTCTGACCGTCGGTCTGTGTATCCGCGTCACCTGAAATGCGTGACGATAACGTGAGTAATTTTGATGAAATTTGGTAGACATGTTCAATTTATCAATGCCTAGGACGAGTTCGTTGGACAACGTTATCCGCCTAATCATTCGCACGCAACGCTCGCGTAAACGTGCTTCAAATTTAAAATTTAGGTCGGGAACTTCATCAATTCACAGAGACAAATATTTTTCAAATACAATTCTTTAGTAAAACCAACAGCAACACCGCTATGAAGTGTTAAAGATCGCTAAAACTATTAATATTTTTTATTATGGAGAGAAATAATGTTGATATAATATAACAATAAAGTAATATAACAATATTGTTAATATAACAATATTGTTAATATAACAATAAAGTACATGATAGGATGCGAGGAAGCTATGTGCCACACTAATTGGCAGTCTATTTATTTATTGTTAATATAACAATATTGTTAATATAACAATAAAGTACATGATAGGATGCGACGAAGCTATGTGCCACACTAATCGGCAGTCTATTTATTGTTGTTAAAGCCACATTGCGCTTATACCCTCTTCCCCACAAGTTCTTTTGTTTACTTTTTATGTTTTCTAGTTCTTCTAAATATTATTTTTTCTTCCGAGATTCCCGAAGGTAACGGAAGCTACGTGTTCGTTCAAATTTCAAAAATTCCAAAACAGAAATCCGTTTCAAACATAAGGGAACATTTTTGGTTCCGTGTCTGTCAGTATTTTTAAGTCCTCAACTAAGATTTTCTTGTTTGTTTCCTTAAATTTGTATTCTTTTGAGACTTTTTTGTGTCTCTCTTTTTTTGCACTTTTAATTTCGCAGTTCTAATTTCAGTAGAGAAACTGTGTTTTTTCTCCTGTACTAATTTGATTGCTTTGAGCAAGTCAAATCGTACGTATTGTTTTAGAGGTGAGTATCTAGCTTAGACCACATCCTAATGCTTAATTACACATTTGTCGAATAAGGTGTAATTGATTAGGTTAGATGAAAGCTGTAATCAGTGATGTATGAAGTTCTTAAATTGATACACAGTGAAGCATGAATGTAACACTACATGTTAATTATCAGTCATGCTTACGGGCAATTATGCTTTACATCTAATATCAATTACTGGAATCGATCGACTTTACATATTGTGATACAATGACTAAACATCTTTACTAGTAAATCATCATGGTTGTCATAATCTCAAAGATTTCAAAGAAACTGTCTCTCCATGTAAAATGTCGGTCCGAGACAACTCAGACAAACTTTCTCATATACGAGTTCATAATTACTTAGCCCAGTGTTTTCCATTTATTAGTTTCCATGTTTTTGTAGGTTCATTTTATCATATTAAACATTTTATTAAAATTATTTAATTTTTATATGATAATAACTTCTCCTCGGCGGGCAATCCTCATTTAATACTAGATTTTTCCCGGGAAATTGGCTTATATCGTTAGATTCGTATTTAAATGGACTAAATTTTAGAATTTTTTAATCAAAATCATCGAAAAGAACAAATTGCTCAAGGCGATTTAACTGCTCAAAAATGGATTTTTGAATTTAAATACATTGTCTTGTATTATAATATTAAACATTGATAAATTATTGTTAACAAAAATTTAATTCTATTCATGTTATTGTAGCAAAAAATTTAGGATTATCGAGTTAGTAGGCATATAATGTTCATTGCTTCCTTCGTCTGAGGGACATATTGAGACCGCCATATTAGCCATATGTTGGCTTTCGCGGCCATTATGTTTTTTTTTGTCCATACATATTATAATTTAACGGGCTGTTGCACCACAGAGTTAGTTAGTAACATATTATAAAAATATATATTTTTACTCCGCTGTCCAGGCCACGTCATAATATAGCCACCTTTAAACCAAACAAAAACATTTTTTTTATACACTGTTGTCCATTCTTAACGTTATTATTTTTATTTTTATCCAATGCCTGCACTTGGCAAAATTGCCATATGGTTCATTATCACCTTTTTTTATCTTTTAGCTTTTTTAATAGAATGCAAAAGAAAAACCTATGCATGGTTTTATAACTGAAGACAACATAGTGAAGTAACAGTCTAAAGAAGTACCCAAAAACTTATATGGTTCATGATAGAAATGTTTGTCAAAAGTAAAATTGGTACTAGTTTGACGGGAATACCCGCGGATACAAATTTCAGTACCATCTATCCTCAGATGGCTAAGGTGATTAGTGGATAGAGCAACATAATAATAAAAAAATTGGCGAATTAAGAGACTGTGCCGACGATCCATGAGATTTCTATAGCAATAATCCACGAGCAAGATAAAGAAAGAGAAGACAAATTGTAGTTTTGCAACAGAACCCTTAAAAAAATCCAAATTAATTTTCAGCATCGCAGCTAGAGACTAATGAAAGAAAATACACTTATACATTACAACCCTACACACAGATTAAAACAAAAGATATACATATACAGGCAGTGCAAAATTAGACATTAAGGGCTTGTAAAAACATAAAATCAATAAAATACTTGATAGGATGAGAGGAAGCTATGAGCCACACCAATTGGCAGTCTATTTTAATCCGTTAAAATTGTTTTGATTTTTTACATTAATTAAAGTATCAATTAAGCAAAATTTAAAGAGCGAAAAATGAATCTGGTGCTATCTGTGGTCTACTTTTGACAAACCATCCAAATTTCATAAAAATCAGATGAGTACTTTTGAAGATATAGGTGTAAATAAATGTATGTTTGTGCGCATGTTAAAGAGAAACAAATATAAGTTTCAGAGGGTTCAAACTTTTATGAGACAACAATGGGCTAATTATGACCTACCAAACAAATTTCATTAAAATCGGACGTGTAGTATTTTAAATATGTTTATTCGCAAAAATTGAGCAACAGACAGACCGTCAAGCAGACACGGAACCAAAAATATTCCCTGATGTCTGAAACAGATTTTTGTCTTGGAATTTTTGAAATCGGAGACATAAAATATTCTCGTTCTGAGGAACGATCAAATTACTTCCGTTACCTTCGCTAAGCTTAAAATTTATTTGAACGAACTGCTAAAAAACACATTATTGTATATTTTAATAAAAATACACTTAAATTTGTTCCTATTAGTCAACCAAAATCTTAATAATTAGTACTATAGAATCAAAAGTCGTATTAAAACATGTGGTAACACACAAAAAAAGGTTTGATGTGACATTCAAGCAATTGTTGTGCAAGCATCTATATAAAAACGTGAGAGAATTATCTGGAGGTACAGAAATAATCATAATAAACCAACGAGAAGAAGGTGCGCATCTTGCCCGCAGGGAAATCAAGAGATTTCCGAAAAAAGAAAAAAAATACTGCGGTTGTTTATATTTTTATTTTGTTTGTTCGGAATCCCAAACCCATATCTTGCCCTCTGTATTAAGGGGTGAACCACGAAACAAGATATCCTGCAAAATAACCCTTAAGGCTCTACGGGATTAGGATAAAATATTGGTGTATATATAGGGTTACCATTCGTCCGAACAGTCCGGATTTGAAACATCTGTCCGGTTTTGCGTCCGGATTTGAGAAATGTCCGGATTTTACTAAGATGAATGGAAAATGCAGCAAAAGCGATAATGGGGTTTATTTAGACGCCTAAAAGAGGAAGATTACCTCTGTCAGTGTAAAAGAGCTTCTTAATATAAAAGCAAATTCTTTTATGACATGCTCAGAATTCCACGACAAAATCAAAAATGACAAATTTATTCTAAGGAAAATTAGTTCATCTGAAAAGTATGATGCAAGAACTACTGAAGAACCCATCCCTGATGGACCAAGCAGAGACTAGCAAAAGTTGAATATGATATTAATAAATAAATATTAACAAATAATATATTGATAAATATATAACGTTATTATATATTTGCAACTTATTTATTTTCCAAATTTCACAAAAACATATATATATATTGCAATTTTCCCTGCAGACCCCCCCCCCCCCCCGGAGTTTCCTCTGTCCGGATCTGATACCATGATAAATTATGGTAACCCTATGTATGTACCCTTTTAATATTGAAGTTTGAATGAAAGAAATGCTTGTGTATGAATCTATATATATAAAAGTCAACATATGTGTGTATATGTGTGTGTGTGTGTGTGTTTATACAAATCTACAGTTTTAGTCTGATCTCGATGAAAATTTACACACTTGACCTTCAAAGAAAGGGGAAAATCAATGTTTACGTGAATTTTCGAGTTATTAATTTTGGTACACTGCGGTACGGGATACAAATGTCAAAGTAATGAAAACCCTTTATCATGCATACAGTTGAAAAGCTCTTTAAGAGCACAGTAGTTGTTGTTAAGAACATTTAGGGGGGTTGAAATGGAAATATATATTTTTACTCATAAAACCAGTATGGAATGTAAAATTTAAAAACGCATATATACATATTTGTAACCTGCTCATCAGCAGCTTTCATTTGATACCCCACTAGAAAATTAAAAAAATTGAGTTTACCACATTTTTGCGAATTGCGCATACGCATATTAAATTGTTTATCTTCTATATATTTTTCCTATGATTGGGTCAAAATGTTACGCCTGTAATTTTAATTTAAACTACTTACCTTAAACGGTTCGGGAGATATGAACCAAAGATAGACGGACAGACAGACACATCACCCTCGGTATAAGGGTTTCGAAAAGGATCTACAAAATCCTAAAAAAGGTACTATTAATGGCCTTAATGTTTTAATTAAACAAATATTGGCCAGTATGTGCAATCCAACAATAAATATAATAGGCCTACATGCTTTTATTGTCTCGTGCATATGTATTTTAATAACATTTAAGGTATTTCACAAACAATTGATAGTTTGTAAGACCGAAGTAACGACTTGTCAGAGAATTTACCATATTTAACTCAATAATAATAATAATATCGAATATCCAGATCTAGGTTAATTTGAATAAAGTTAAATTTTAACCCCATTTTTTTTTCCTTTTTTAATTATAATCGGATAATAAAAGCTTTTTGATTAATGCCGGCTAAATGGAGAGTAAAAATAAAGGAAGTAATCGGGAGTAACCATCCATTTGATTTTAACTTTTTTGTATAAAAAAAAAAAAATCGAACCGGAAAAAAGTTTTATGCTTGATCGGAAATTTCAAGGACCGAAGAACATTAGAAAAATACTTTAATATATGAACTGCTTCTGAAAAACTTTTGATAAGATGTTCAAGGAGTGGAGGAAGTTTACAAAGCCGAAGTTTTTTTTTCGGGTTAAAAACTCATTTGCATTTGGTATTCGAACCCGAGAACTCGATATCTAAGTTTGGTTCCGTGATCTCCTTATAGGCAAGGAATTTTAAAAGACAAGCTCCACGGCCCTGTTTCAATTCTTTAGGCTACCGGCCTTCTGGAATGCTTCTTGGCGACGTCGGTCGATTCAAATCCAAAAGATAAAATCATCACTTCATATAAAATTTAAAAAAAAAAAGAAAAAGAAGATTTTATAAAAAATAAAAAAAAAGGACAAGCTATATAAAGTAAGATTAGGAGTTTGAAAGAATGTATTTTAAAAAATATCTAAATAAATAAGGACAGTTAAGATTTGAAAGACAAAAAAAAATATCTAAATGTAGACCTGAGGTTCAAGTCAAGTGACGCAAATAGGCCTTTGCAAAAATAAAGACAGATCTGATAATCAGAAAGCTTTAAATACCCCTCCTTATTCGAACAGTAACAAGAAAGTAACGGAATTCAAAACAGGCTCCGTTACCATTCGGCAGAGTTGAAAGTACCTTTGAAAGTTGCTTTTGCTTATCATTTCGAAGATTTGCTCAGTAATGATTGTTTATAAAGAATGGTAAACTTATAGGTTAGAGGATAACGAGAGGGTAAAAATCAAGTTTAGAGCTGAAGCAATAATGAAGCAGAAGGTATTCATTTAGTTCATTCAGTACAGGTGGTAAGCGAGTCGTTTGAAAGATAGGATTAGGTTTCTTTATACGTACAAGATGTAAAGAAAAAGATAACCATGGTCATAGTTAAACTTTTAATAAATAGGTTGAAGAAACTTGCTTAACCCAGCACTAAAATGAATAATAAATAGAATAAGTAATAGCACACAATTTATAACCAGAGAAAGAGCGAATGGTGAATAAAAAAAAAATGTGTGAGATTCTCGCGCATTAGAAGTGAAATTTAATATCTAGAAACTGTTGATTTTATGCTTTCCTCTTATATTTGTTGACGATTTTATTATTTCAGAAATGTGCGGAAAGTAGCATTTTGCATGCGAGTGTGGAGTTTGCACCCGAGTGACAGCGAGGGTAGTAAAATGCAGTTTTCCCACGAGTTGCGTAACGTACTTTATCTACGATTGTGGATTTTAATAATAAATACAGGAAAAAATGTAATAAACTTCCTGTATGTAAGTTCGTATTTCTCTTTTGATTAAGATGACATTTATTCATTGAATTAATTATTTCGGGAGGCGTATTATTCTCCTCATTTTCGTCATAATCACTTATTGTTTTTCACTAAAAACTCTGTATAAACAGTTACTTTAATTAAACAAATAGCAAATTAGTTTTGTTAAATGTAAACAAACTCGCTAATCGTGCGTTAAGGTGAAGAATTCCTCTTCTTTCCGCTCTAGGGCGAAAAAAAGAGGAATTCCTCACCTTATCGCACGATTATGAAACGCGCATGGGCAATGAATACAGGTACGAAAAGAATCACTTTCCACGCATCTAAACAGAGATATAATGTTTATATTTCGTATCAATCGTAGATAAAAATATTTTCATAACATTTCAGCGAATAATAAAGAAAAAAATGTTAAATGGAAATTTCGGAGCACATTATTATCCAAACGGTTTGTTGTACGTAAAAATTGAACATATCGTTTCTTCTCTTAATTTTATATTCTTAAATTTTGGTATGATCCTTAATTGGTCTCCCAGCCAGAGGAAGCGAGATATTCACAAAAATACGTAAAAAGTCGTACAAAAACAAACACTACACAACTATAGTAAGCTAGGTCTTTGCTAAACCGTTCGTTGTACGTAAAAATGAATAAGAACTTTTTTGTGGTAAATTTAATAATCTTGCATTTTGGTTTTTTTTTTATACCTGAAGACGCAGGCCACTTAGGTGGGCCCCATTGAACAAACCCGGGTTTGAAACCAAACTGTTTACATTTGTAAGAAGCGTTTGGTCGTTAACCATGTTTCATCCCTCGATTGTAACGAACCAAGAGTGACGATCATGGTTTCCAGGCCGAAACCTGGTGGCGCTACTCTTTCGAGCAGCTACCCATTTGTTTAATCAGTGCTGGGTGAACATTGAGCAGGGGGCCCGGTCCTGGGAAGTGAACCCAGAGCTCTATGGTCAAGTGGACACCCATCCAATTACTGACCACGCCCGACGCTGCTTTGATTGACTGATTGAAAGGCAAGAGCTCTCTACTCGGGGCTAACCAGACCCCCTGATAATTACCTTAATTTGTCACCGAGCTATAGGAAGAGAGATATTCGTAAAAAGTAGTTAGGCGACGGATACTAAATATTCATAGATATTCTTCACCCTATAATCGTAAACCGTCCATTGTACGAAAAAAAATTGAAGCTCCGATTCTTTTGGAAAAGAAAGCCGAAAATGACTGGACTACAAATACTCAGAAATGATTGAATAAAGTTTTGTAAACAAAAAATTTTCCAATAACCAAATAATGTAATAAATAAAATAAAAGTTGGAAAATGTTTAAAATTATGGGTTCAAATATTATTGAAAAGTGTTGAAAAAGGGTGAAATTATTGATTGGGTTAGAAGCCCGGTCTGGCGCCAAGAGCTCAATAAAAGGAAATATAATAATAATAAAACGAGATTTATTATTCCCTTTCCACTTCTTCTCTGCCCCTTTTAACCAATTCTTTTTTGGCTTTTAAGTTTTGTTTTCCATTCGTTTGGTTTATGTGGGTTATGACTCTACCCGACGAAAAAATAAGAATGGAGACAACGGAGGGGTTTCAACAACCCTAACTCTTCTATACTTATTATTTTCTGATCAACAAAGCCATAAAGAATGTTTCCCATATTTTGAAATCGATGGTAAGAACGGAAAAATTAACGAATCACGCAAGGAAAAAGTTTAAATAAGTTACGAAGAGTGCAAAAAACAATAAAGCAAATAATAAATAAAAAATATTGAATGTTTTATGATCATTTTTCATAATTTTTTGATAAGAGCGAAGTGAGCCCTTCATTTCAGAGACTTGAGATTTTAAAAATTTGTGTGTTGTCACAAAATCTGGCGTAAAATTGACCAATTTGAACGAAATTCGGCAACAAGATGAACGTAGCATTTGTGACACATGTACAGTTTTTGGAAAACTTCACATTAAATATTTTTAAGATAACGGCCAATACGGCAAACTAAACACAAAATTGTTTGTCAGCATGGCATATTATATCTACAATAATTTAAAGGCCTTGAAGAGTAAGAAAATAATATATAATTATTATTAAAAAAAATACATTTTTTTCTGGCATTTTGAAAATAAGAATGACCGAAATAAGGGTGGTAATAATTACAAGATAAAAAGAACTTTTTATATACTACGTTTTTAAATTTTCAGTAATAAATCATAAATTTGAAACCCGTCAAAATGATAATGGTAAATATGGGTCATGTCAAAACAAATAAAATAACTTGCGGATTTTTTCCAAACTAACTTTTCATACAGCAAAATTTGCTGAAAACAAATTAAATTCTGCTGAAAGGTGACTAAAAGTATAAAAATAATGCATTGTCATCGTGTTCTGAGCTATTCTAAAAGTTTCAAATGTCTAGCTACTCGGGATTTTAATTAAAAATCGATTGTAAGATTTGTACTGGACAAACAAACAAACAAACAAAAAATAAAGCAAACTAATAAAAACGTAGTAAAAAAGAAGATTATGCTTAATGGCACGTTGCATATCATTTTAAAGCTCTTGATATGCTCATATGGCACTTGCCGATCATTTTAAACTCTTGATGAGTAGAGAAAGAATATTATATTATATATATATAAATGTATATATAAATATATATATATGTGTATATATATATATATATATATATATATATATATATATATATATATATATATATATATATATATATATATATATATATATATATATATATATATACAAAATTATCGGTACAATATAAGAGATATGTCATTTGTCATGTTGTATATTAAATTAAAAATCTCTTTCAGAAGGGGATGATTATTATTGTTTGAAATGCAGCGCATCCCTAGTTAGATTAATTTCAAAAAGGTGTTATATAGTGTTAAATTGAGCTTAAGAGAAATAACAAAAGTATTTTTTGAAAATAAATAATAATGACATGAAAATATATGATGAAAAAAAAAAAGTATATTATCTTAATAGAAGCAAAAAAACAAAAAGTTCATCTGCAGGTTGATTAACTGGTTCTCCACAAACCTGTGCTTATTGGAAGGTTAAACAGATATATGGGCAAGGGGATTCAGCCATGTTACGAAAATTTATTTCAATTCCCCCACCCCCAAAACCCCCCTATCCCTTTGTGGTTTTGTAAATCGGGCTTTAGAGCCGAGAGAAGATAAAAGGGCGTAGAACGCGAAGCGAAGCTAACTCAGAATAAATTAGGCCTTTTCCGGGACGGCAATCGCGGTATCGCGACCGGTAGTCCTGACAAGCCACATTCATTAATTTGTTTTTCACATTTTTGTTGATATAAATCAACAAAAAGGGCCGCGGGTGTGTTTCCAACTGTGGAGTTTCAACTGTGCCCAGATACAACGTGAGTATATTGATAACAATTCCTTTTCCCGGTCTTTTTTGTGTTGATAAACTTTTTACAATTTAAAAAAAAAAAAAAACACGGATTCTACGTGAAATTATTACTTAAAATTTTGATGATTATAAACTATACTAAGTTTAATTTTTAAACAAAAAAAAAATAAGTAAGAGTTCAAACTTTGTCATATGAAATTTAAAGTTTTTTTATTTTATATCTGCTATTAATTAAGCAACTAAAGGGACAATTAAGTTAGTTTCATCAGACGAAGATTAAGTAGTATTAACTCATATTAATAAAAAAGCTGGATGAAACGTTTCGTAAACAGCATCAGATTAGTAATGATTTAGAACATGGTCAATCATCGTTCCAATAAAATAACGACTAACGACTACACTCACACGTTTATATTATTTATCAAAATTCAATACTTTTTGGAGCTAAAAATCATTTCTTGATTTCGCCTCGGGGTATGATTTTCCAGGACATGTGTGCCAAAATTTCGTCAAAATCGACCCAGTGGTCCAGTAGATTAGGCTCCACAAGTCTGCACAGGTGCCAAACGACAGACAGACATTTTTTAAAAACCACTTTTTTGGACTCGGGGGCTTGAAAACATGTAAATCCATCAAAATCTATTTTCGTGCCATACAACACTTTCTCTTTATGTGAGAAAGTAAAAAAAAATGTTGTTTGCCAATAGTGTGCCATATTCTCTAACCTAGTATAAATATTATTTGTAAACTAATATGATAAAAACGAGCATCACACATGCAATATCCTAATGGTAGCAGGAAAACGTCTTTCCTGCGGTAAATTCTAAATGTAATAATTAAAATTTAACAAATATAGTAATAGATAGTTGATTAATAAATACATAATTCAACCTTTAGGCTACGACCACGCTGGAGCTACCTCGCTTGGAGCCTAGTGGCTTGGTGGGTCGCCAGGTAGAACAGAATGGACTGATCGTCTAGCGACCAGCTAGGTAACTTGCCTAGTAACCAAGCGCGCGGTGTTGCCGGTCTCGTATGGTCTAGACTAGAAGGTTGGTTCACATGGATTACACGCCTGGCGACTCACCAAGCCACTAGGCTCCAAGCGAGGTAGCTCCGGTGTGGCCTTAGCCTAAATTATGATTTCCAGTAACGCTCTATATCCTATCTTAAGCTATATCCTGTCTTAATTTATGAATGATAACATATTGATATTGCTTGATGTCTACACTAGAGAAATATATAAATTAAATATTATTTAAAAGAGATGTAGCAAAAAGTGAGATATTTTCCAAAAGAGAAGAATAAAATTGTCGAAGCAATTCAAAATATCCGTTGAATAATTCTTCATAGGGATGGAATGACTTTAAGGGGGAAGCGACCGAATGAGGGTTTAGAAATTATCCTCGTAAGTTTCGGCGTCTCCCTTTGAAAATAAAAAGGGTCTGGAGGTGATATTCATGAAGATTTTGCACAGGGGTTGTCTCAGTCAACGCTTTCTAAATCACCGGAAGGATAAAACTTTGATAAATTTCCCTTCATTAGGAAAACTCTCTATATACAGGAGGTGTGGAGGATTAAGAAAAAGAAGAAGGGGAAGAAACAGTCGAGAGGACATTTTGAATAAAATTATGTGACTCGAGGGTGTTCGTGTTCAAGGGGTGGGTGACGAGTCGAAGATGCAAAAGAAGGTGAGGAAGAAAGGTTAGATAGGGAGGAAGGAAGGCGTTGATGAAATATTCCAAAACTCATAATGGATGAGGCAAAGGGGGAAACTCCTCACCAGAGGATGGAATTTATGGTGAAGGAAGTCAACCGTAGTGTCAAAAAGACACGAGTTGCTCTACAAACCGAAAACTTCTCCCCCACACATCTGAAAATTGCATTTCCCGTCATTTTCACTCAATCCGTATCCTTCTCTTTTAGATAAAGGTATAAGATTGAATTTAGCGGAAAAATTCAGTCCGTTATCAGAAGAAGGGTGTCGTGAAACTTGTTGATAGTAAGTAAGGGTTTAACGAAATGTGAAACACAAAGACCCTTTTTCATTAATTAAACAGCTTCTTTATAAGAGGAATTACTTTATAAAAAAGTAGAAAAGAGAAAAAAAAATGTAGCTTTTTACTTAAAAAGACAAAAGACTTTTAAATAGTTAAGAATCTGACTCTGATTCTTCTTATACTCTTTGATCTTTAAGGATTTCAACTCAGGTTCGAAACATTAATTATTAATGTTCACTTTAATGGGCCTAATTAATTACCCTTAAAACCCTATTAATTAGTATTAAAGCGGATATTTTATCAAGTACGAAAAAATATTTTTTTAAGAAAACCAAGTGTATTTCGCAAAAAAAAACTAAACAAATTTCGCTTAGAGTTAAGAAAGTAGAATAAGCGCGAGAGTCGAGTTTTACACATCCCTAAAAAACTATAAATTAATTCAAATAAATTTATCAAGCATATCCTCAAATCAAACTTTATTTCTGTTTCCTTAGTGTGACTGCGTGTTCCGGTAGTGACTGCGTCATGTTCGATGTATTTTCCAACGTTTCGACTCTATGCTGGAGGGTATCTTTAGAGGTGTACATGTTGTCCCTCGCTTAGAACAACACGTAAACACCTGAAGATGCCTCCAACATCGGAGTCGAAACGTCGGCAAATACATCGAACATGACGCAGTCCCTACCGGAAGACCTAGAACTTAATGATGAACCGCGGAAGACTACACACTTATATCATCATTTATCCCTTCATCTCATATCATCATTTATCCCTTCATCTCATATCATCATTTATCCCTTCACCCCATATCATCATTTATCCCCTCACACCATATCTTCATTTATCCCTTCATCTCATATCATCATTTATCCCTTCATCACATATTTAATATTTTTATTTATATTAAAGATAATTGTTTTGTGGTTTAAAGAGCGCAAAATGTTAAGATCGCAGACTGTTAAAATTAATCTGGGGCTACCTATGGGCTACTTATAGCAAACCATCAAAATTTCTTAAAAAAACAGATGAGTACTTTTAATGATATAGGTGTAAATTAATGTATGTTTGTACAAATGTGGTAGAGAAACAAATTGGTGCAGAAGGTTAAAACTTATGAGAAACTAACAATGTGCTAATTATGACCTACCATACAAATTTCATTCAAATCAGTCGAGTAGATTTTGAAATATGTTTGTTCGCTAAAATTAAGAGAAAGACCGACAGACAGCCACGGAATCAAAAATGTTTCCTCATGTCTGTCTGAAACGGGTTTCTGTCTTGGAATTTTGAAATCAGAGAAGCAAAACTTATATAGACAAGTATAGACTAAATGTGTTATCCTCTTCTTATAGCCCAGCCCACAATATTTTTCCAATATTTATTTTAAAAAGTTTTTCTTTTTATTTAGTTCCACAGTTCGAGCTTTCTCTTTTATATATTTTTCCACCTGACTAAAACTATATGAAATGTCCAAATATAAACATTCTTACACATGAGATACGTTTTTAGTTTAAAAAAACAAACTTTTGGAACACCAAACTTTTCTCTAAAATTGAATGACACCTCAACCTAAAAAACGAAACTAACAAAGCACATATAAATATATATATATATATATATATATATATATATATATATATATATATATATATATATATATATATATATATATAGTATTGATTGCATTGTCTCTAATTTGTTATATAATTGAAAAGGAACATATTTTAGTTCCTATGTATATATATATATATATATATATATATATATATATATATATATATATATATATATATATATATACTTTTATTTTCGGAGTTGGATACATTTTTACCCACTTTTTCCCCTTATTTCTATCAAGTTTTCTGACAGTTCAATCTCTACTAACTAAATAGAGAAAAAAGAAATGAGAGAAGGAGAATGTAAACCTTATTCTAGCAGTCCCGAAAAAATCGAGCTTTACCACAAAAAAATACTCAAAATATAAAAAAAAAAAAATAGTACGAATAAAGATTTCAGCGTAAACCAGAGAAAACATCTATTATTTATGACCCGTTTTTCCACACATAAAACCCTTTAGAAATGAAAATATCATGTTTTTTTTTTTTCTTAATGCATATGCCTCCCTGTTTTTCCACGAAGAATATATATACATATATTTTTTAAAAGTATAATATAATATATCAAGTTATTAAATTTAATTTGACATCATCATATGCCTGGTGCTCACATAGGATTCAAAAAATATAAATAAATAAAAAAAAAAATCACACACTCTATTATATAATATTATTCAACCATTTTACGAATTCAACAATGGGAAATAATGTTTAAAAGAAATGTGAGAAAAAAAGCTTTAAATAAAAAATTGAAAAAAAATAATGTTATAATACGTTTAAATTCCAATAAAGACTTTCTTCGGTTATAATATAATAATGTATATAATAGTCAAAAAAAAAAAATTGTATAACATGAAATAAAATATGAATTGAAAACAATTGTTGAAAAGAAATATAATACAACATGATAATTCTAAAACGATGTGTGACAGATTATATTACACGATAATGAAACTTTGAAAGCATATAATATTATATACGTATATATTAAAAATAATAGTGTATAATAAAATTACACGAGAAAATCTAACGAAGTTAATATAGAAAATGTATTTGAAATAAATCAAATAATGCAATCCATAGACAGTTATAAAATTACTAGCATTTGCCCTGAACTTCGAGCTGGGTTTTATGCTAAGAATCGGAGACTTTATTATAGTGCTAATATATTGAATAAAATGTATGCCACGCCATGAAATAAATTAAATTAATAACAGAAAATAGCTCTGCTAGGCTTGGGAAATAATAAAAAAAATAGACTGCCAATTGGTGTGGCGCATAGCTTCTCGCATCCTATCATGTATTATATTGTTTTTATGCTTTTAAAAACCATTATTTACAATCTGGCACTTCTTTAGATTGTTACTCCCCATATAGAGAAAACAGAGGGGAGTAACAATCTAAAGAAGGTGTACGGAATGTTCTTCTTTAGACTGTTACTCCCCTTATAAAAGCAGAAGTGTAATATTCCTTTGTCCCAAAGTACATTGGACTAAACATCCCTTTGTCTTAGCAGTTATTAAGACAGTCATTTATAGTTTAAATAAACATAGGGGAGTAAAAATCTAAAGAAGTACTTATTGCCTTATTTGTTTAATTGATTCCCCCGGTTTTTTAATCTCTCAAAAAAGTTTTGATTTTAACATGAGTTAAAATATTAATTTAGCACAAGTTAAAGAGCGCAGATCAGATAAGTTCTTTTAAAGCTATTGGTGTAAATATATGTAAGTTTGTGCTCCTGTGGAAGAGAAACGAATGAGCGCAGAAGGTTGAAACTTTTATGGGACCAACAATGGGCAAATTATGACCTACCATATAAATTTCATCAAACTCGGATGTGTCGTTTTTAAGATATGTTGGTTCGCAAACATTGAGCGACAGACCGACAGACAGACACGGAACCAAAAATGTTCCCTGATGTCTGAAACGGATTTTTGTCTATGAATTATTGAAATAGGAGACAAAATATTTTCGTTCTTCAGAACAATCAGATAGCTTCCATTACCTTCGGTAAACTCGGTAGCAAAATTAAAATAATAATAATAATGATAGAACATAAATCAACGTGGGGACTTTTTTACTTTAGCATCCCCTTGGTTCTAAACAAAAGTCTGCCCTACAAAAGTCTCAAAGGTTTGTGTGTTTGTCTCCCCAAGACATTGAGATTCCTAGGGAAGTTTTATATTTAATATTTCTTTATCTTAATAATTGATTAGACTAAGGGATATATCACAATTATATACACAAGTGTGATATTCCATTGTCCCAAGGTACATTGGAATAAATATCTCTTCGTCTTAATAGTAATTTAGACTAAGGAATATATGCTACTCTGTAAAATATGTTCCTTTGTCTAAATAACTAATAACACAAAGAGATATAGGGGGGGTGCTAAAGTAAAAAATAGAACATAAATCAACGCATTTTATTAATTTAATATTACTCTAAATTATTTAAAACATAAACTGTTAAGTTGAGGTGAAATAATTATATTATATAAGTTAATATACATCACATAAAAAAGAAAACTATGTAGTAGAAATAATTTGTCACAAGAACAGTAAAAGCACTGTGTGAACGCGTGTGTTTTGCTAATAATTGGGGGTTTTAAATATTGTGTCTCAACAGCTGACTAAAATTATAATATCTTTAAAGCTATTTCAGATATTATCATAGACAGACTATTATTAGATATAGTATTATATTATGTGTCTGATAACACCTTTAAATCGATTTTTAATGCATTTAATATTTATTTATTCCTTCCTTAAAAAACTCTTCAGGTTCAACGTGGGAAAAAAACGATCACGAACGAGCCTCACGATGGCTAGAATAATTTCATAAAATTAGGAGAAAAGAAATCCATATGGAAGAAATATCCTCAGAAGAGGTTTGATTTAAAAAAAAAGAACTAAACACGCAAAGAAAATAATTGTTACGGTATCTGATGGTGAGAAAAAGGTAATTTTTATTTTGTTCAGAATATTCTTTTAATAAAATAAAGACAACGGTGTCTTCCCTACTACTAAAAAAGTACGTAATACAGAAATATCAACTTTTTTAAGGTGAATTACTTAAGTGTAGCTCCCCAAATGTACTATACACCCCTCTGTATTAACACTTCCCCAAATTGCTAATGAATGTGGTTTTTATTTGGAGGGGGGGGGGGGTAAAGTAAAGTGCTTATATTATCCTTTCTTGGTTTTACCTCCCTTTTCAAAAGAAGGAATTAAAATGAAAAGGGTGTAGTAATTATAAATGACAAATCTACTAGGGTGGAGTAATATTATGAATGATATAAGCTGTTTACAAGAAGAATTAAGTATAATCTAATTTTAGCACTTATATAAGTTAAAACAAACTGTACAAATTAAACAATATTATAAATGATATAAGCTGTTTACAAGAAGAATTAAGTAGAATATAACTTCAACACTTATATAAGTGAAAGCAAACTGTACAAATTAAAGCAATATTATGAATGATGCTAGCTGTTTACAAGAAGAATTAAGTACAATATAACTTTAACACTTATAAATTAAAGCAATATTATGAATGATAAGCTGTTTACAAGAAGAATTATGTGGAATGTAACTTTAACACTGCTATAAGTTAAAACATACTATACAAATTAAAATGGGGTCGTAATTGTAAATGACAAATCTACTTGGGTGGAGAAATATTATGAATGATATAAGCTGTTTACAATAAGAATTAAGTAGAATATAACTTTAACAACTATAACAGTCAAAACAAAGTGTACAAATTTATACGTGAATAATATTCAAAACAAATTGTACAAATTTATCTGAGTCAAGACAATAATAAGATATGTTTACAAAAAAGTGTGCATTTTTAAAATTTAAAGAGTAAGTGATAGGATTTCTAAAATAATGTTTTACATTTTGAAGGTTAGTTTGCTATTACTCGTACTTTGGATATTTGTCTGAAAAGTATTGTGGATCTGTCAGCTTTTACTTTCGAGCTTACTGAAGATAACAGAAGCTATGTGATCGTTTTAAAGAACGAAATTTTTTTATGTCTCCGAGTTAAAAATTCCAAAACAGAAATCAGTTTCAGACATCAGGGAACGTTTTTGGTTCCATGTCTGTTGGTCAGTCTGTCGCTCAATTTTTGCGAACCAACATATCTTAACTAATCGTCCGTTTGAGGTGGTTAGTTGGGAAATTTGGATAGTAGGTCAAAATTAGCCTATTTTAGGTCTTATATAAGTCCAACATTCTGCGCCAACTTCTTTCTCTTCCATATGCGCACAAACATACATTTGTTTACATCTATATCTTCAAAAGTACTTATCTGATTATTATGAAATTTGGATGGGTTCTCGAAAGTAGCCCATAGACAGCCCTAGATTCATTTTAACCGTCTGTGCAGTTTAAAGTTTGAAAAATTGATACTTTAATTCAAGTAAATTAAAAAAAAAAAAAAAAAGAGATATTTAAAAAACGGGGACAAATTAAATAAATTTGACAATATTAGATTGTAGAAGCATAAACTTATTTAAGTATACGAAATAGGACACTGGGAAGCTAAGTGCCACCCTAATTGGCAGACTATTTTATGTCCTTGTTAACGATAGAATGTAGTCTGTCAATACCTTGAGTATAGATAAACCAATCCAGTTAAATTTATACAACCATCCTTTCAAGCCAGTCAATATTTATATAAGGTTTGGACATTATTTACACGGCTCGAGTTCGTTGGACAGTTCTATCTCTCAGAACTTTGGTGATTTACGTTGATCGAATATTAATTATAAATAAATATAAGTATATGCGGTGTACTCTTCTATCAATAAGAACTAACGCAATAAATTGGAGGTTAGAACTTTACACAGAGGTTATAAAATTGAATATAATCCAATGAATTGCATCCAAGTGATTGTACTTTGAAAAATCAAACAAATTTGATGACTCGTTTTATCTTTCTTAGTAATAATTTCCAGCCTACTTTCCTGTCTAAGTGGCAAATGCTTTTAATACATGATTCAGAATTAAAATTGATTTTTTACTGGTCTTGTATTACTTTGCTTTGTAAGTTTCATCGCACATATCCGTTTCCCCAATTTTGAACCAGTTCCCGTGATTCAATCTTCCTCAAATTTTGCACATAGATACAACTTAGGTGAACAATACAGAAACAAAAAAAAAAAAATGGCGTCAAATTTATTTGCATTTCAAGTTTCATCGCACAACTATTACCCCAATTTTGAACCACTTACCATCATTCAATCTTCCCCAAATTTTGCACATAGATACAACTAATGTGAAGAATACAGAAACCAAAAAAAATAAAAACAAAAACAAAATGGCGTCAAATTTATTTGCTTTTTAAGTTTCATCGCACAACTATTACCCCAATTTTGAACCACTTACCGTCATTCAATCTTTCCCAAATTTTGCACATAGATACAACTAAGGTGAAGAATACAGAAACCAAAAAAAAAAAAAAAAAAAAAAAAAAAAAAAAAAATTGAAAATAAGACCAGTTTTTAAAAATGGCATTTTTATATGAATTATTACTATTAAAAGTAATACTTAAACAGCTTTCCATCTCATTCTAATATAGATGCTTATGGGTTCATAAATGCTTAATGGCACAGTCCCCACTCATTTTAAATTAATTCGACCGTGGAAAATTAATATTTATGCTTAAAGGATTAGCTCATTGCTACCATGTGCGGCCGCAGAAGGTCCGAATTAGATTCTAAACTCTGGCCAAAGGCTTTCAAGTTCTGTATCGTTATATAAATCGTAGACCAGTATCGTCATAAAAATCGTGCACGTAGTATCGTATAGTATGCACATATAAATCGTTCATCTAGTATCTACATATAAATCATACACTGAGTATCGTCGTATAAATCATACACTGAGTATCGTCGTATAAATCATACACCTAGTATGTCATATAAATTATACACCTAATATCGTCATATAAATCATAAACCCAGTATCGCCATATAAATCGAACACCTAGTATCTTCATATAAATCGCAAACCCAGTATCGCGATATAAATCTTGCACTCAGTATCGTGGTATAAATCGTACACCTAGTATCGTCATATAAATCGTACACCTAGTATCGCAATGAAAATCGCAAACGAATGCCAAGTATACGGTTTAAGGCTGATGGAGAGACACGTTAACCCCTACATATTCTTATAGTTGTACTATACAATTACTTTGGCAGAATTAAGCCTTCCACTGGCTTTTGCGCCACACATTATTATAAGGTACTTGTGCTAAAGTTCTACGTTATAATTCCTTAACCACAATCGAGTTCTACAGATTATAGTTAAAATATTAAATTTACTTTAAAAAAATAAGTTAGACCTAACGCCTTCAAAAAGACTACCAGAAAACCTAGAATTTCATTAAGAAATGGCGATTCCAAAGCTGTCTTCTAAATATGTAGTGAAACAAATTATTTCAGATTAAATCTAATAAAAAATAAAATAATAAGAGTACAAATAACTTACAGATGAATGATTGCGGACTTGAATCACGCTAATGCCTCCTCTGCACAATGACCCTGAAACATCCAACACCAGCTGTTATTATTATGTGCTAGAATATAATTGCGCATGTGCCAAACACATTACGTTTAATTTAGTAAATATGTATCCTACTAATTTATATAATTGAAGTAAATAGTAGCTAAAAGGTAAATACTTCTATAAACAAAAATATGTAAGGCCCGCTTCACGTAAGTACGTAAGGCGATAATCGCCGGTTTCTGTACGATTAAGTTAAAATTATAAGTGTAAAATTTGAATAGTTGCATATTCTTTTTCTACACTTTAAGACCTTTAAATTGATGTATAACATGACATGGTGACTAAAAACTTTTTTTAGTCGCCCGCCATATTGGCCGCCATCTTGAAAATATTAAGTGTGAAAACTCCAAAAAGTGTACAGTTATATTAAATGCCGAGATGCACTGGTGTGCCGAATTTCATGTTCCTAGCTATAGTAGTTTATGAATTGAAACAAGCCAACGGACAGACAGACGGACAGAGCCTTTATATAAGGTTTCTTTTTTACTTCGTACAGAAACCTATAAATGATACTTGATTTTAACAGCTCTCCATAATATCCATTTTACTAAAATTTTGATGTGAACAAAAAACAAACTTTAAAGAACCTAAGTATTCTGCAATCTACAGAGAAATTTTAATCAATATGTATTAATTTTTCAATAGTTTTAAATAAAAAAACTGAAATATCTCGCTCTCGATCTATACTGGCTAAGGCAACGTAAATATAGTAAGCATTCTGTTTTAAGAGCTCCCCATAATATCCCGAAGGTTGTTTATTAAATGTGTTCATTCTAGTCAAATTTTTATGTAACCAAAAAAAAAAAAAAAAAAAAAAAACTTTCAAAGAACTTAAGTATTCTGCAATCTGCAGAGAAATCTTTATCATTATTTATTTATTTTACAATTATTTTTTGAATTAGAAATACTGTAACATTTTTATCTATACTGGCTAAGACAACGAATAAATATGGTTTGCATTCTGTTTTAACAGCGATTAAAAGAAATATCTATCTATTATGCATAGCTAATTTCATAGACACGAAAAGATAATCTGGCCTTATGTTAAGCCTTTATATCTTCAGATATAATCGGCGTAATTGCGTTCTTTCGATAATACTGAGGTAGTCAGCTTCTCGGATTATTTTCATAACTAAAATTATAAACTTGATATCCAACGAAAGTAGCTTCAATCGACATTCATTCCGTCATTTTAGACGAGCAGTGGAGTTATTTGAGAAGGAATAAAGAAAGAAGTCTCTCCACTAAAAGTAACTTTATTGTATAGATGAGCAGTAGAGTTCTTGATAAGGAATAAAGAAAGAAGTCTCTCCACTAAAAGTAACTTTATTGTTCAGATGAGCAGTAGAGTCCTTGATAAGGAATAAAGAAAGAAATCCCTCCACTAAAAGTAACTTTATTGTATAGGTGAGCAGTAGAGTCATTGATAACGAATAATGGAAGAAGTCTCTCCACTAAAAGTAATTTTATTGTATAGGTGAGCAGTAGAGTCCTTGATAACGAATAAAGGAAGAAGTCTCTCCACTAAAAGTAACTTTATTGTATAGATGAGCAGTAGAGTCACTTGATTAGGAATAAAAGACGAAGTATCTCCACTAAAAGGAACTTTATTGTACAAACCACCTCTGGTCTTCAAAGTTCAAATCGTTAGAGAATCAGCATAGGAGTTGAGACAGCATCTATCTCATTCCAACTAGTAGTTAATTGAAGGCTAGCGTTGTAAAATAAAGACTTTTTAGTTGAGAGAAGTCTTTTTTTATTCCTAATAATTAATTTCGATTTCAAATCAAGAACACATTTAGTATATAACATCTTAATGCAAATGAATGAAAGAAGAAGAGGAAGAAGGTTAAAAATACACAAACTAAGGCATTCATTAACAAGAACAGTATGTGAATAATGTTTAATTTCCTCCCTCCATGCTCGTATGTTAAGGCTAAAAAATCCTGCAGAGGCTGGGGAGTCTATTAGAAGCCATGTAAACCTTTCGTACCGTGAGACAGGTAGGGCCAACCCCTCTGAGCTATTGAAATGCAAAACAGGTTTACCATCCTAACAGTCAGTGCTTGCCTTCATCACTTGAATGAGCTTTCCTCTTCCCAGCATAATTAAACAGGCATTTCATTAAGTCAAAGCTTACCGAACAGGGAAAAAAATTTCTATAAATTAGAAAATTATAGCTCTCTTTAGACGATCTATAAATTTATGGAAGATGGAGGTAAAACAAATTTGTTAAAAAAGTATAATTTCTATTTGTAATCAAACATCGTAAAGATAGTCTACCAAAAACTACAATAACTTACTGATACTGACGAACTTAACTGAACTCGTCCCTAACATGTCAATAATAGTAGCAGTAGTAGTGGTTAGACGTGTAGGACGAACCACTTGTTCGAACCTAGCAATCAGGCCACATTGGGACCATTTTCCAAACCCCATAATGGAGAGTTCATGCCACTTCCCACATCATACCTGTACATTGTACATTGTACATTGTATCGCCGAAGCGGGTGTAGTGTGGTCATTAGTGAGCTATTTAAGTCAGAGCATCATGGCATGGGATCGAACCCACGACCTTGATTCGCCTCGATTCATTAATAGCTGGGCGGTGCCTTGAACAACTCGGCCACGCTGGCTTCAAACATGTCAATAATTTGCCCAAAATGTCAATAAGTTGCACAACATATTTAGTTAAACAATCACATGGTTCAAAATAGAATAGGGATAATAGAAAACGTAATTGGCAGGGAAGTACCCTCAATAACTTATGTTAGAATTACAGGTAATGATATATTTGTTCAAAGAAATTGGTTATAACCAAATATTTGTACTTACATAACTATTGCGTTAACATTAAGGATTCCTTGGATCTTTGAACTAAATAATTTATCAATTACATCTAAACACCATTTTGTACCATTTGTACAAGTACAACTCTTATAAAAGCAATTTTTTTCAAAACCTGTAATAAATAGACTTCCTTTAAAGCTAACAAGGTAAGAACTACCTACGAATTGTGTAAATTACTTCACAGAAAGAATATATATGTATGCATATTGCATATATTATATTGACATAAATATTTTTAGTAATTCCAAAAATGCTGAAATGATTATTCGTTGAGTGGCTTATGCATTAAAGCAGTTGTCACAATCAACTCATCACTGAAGTGTGATAATTTCTCTAGCGAGGATTTGTTCACTGCTGACGTGGTCAGGACAAAGATAACATCTAATAGCCGATAATGAAAAGGGTGTTTCATCTGTTTGTAGGTAACAGGGACATCACTGATTGCACGTAATTTACATATGGGGTTCGGCAACACCCAGGAAATTTACATTTATAATTAAAATTTGAATCAAGGGGTAAGGGGAAGGTGGACGCGACTTTTGAAAACAAGAAGAGAGCATGCGCAGTCAAAATCCAAGAGAAATGGGCTTTACATGGAGTAAAGCTTTTGAAAAGGTGTTGGGGCTAACATGGTTAGAAGGATTTACAAATAGTCCCAGCCCTCCAACTCTCTACCCTCTTGCAAATGTTGGATTTTCAGAATGGTCGGACAACGAAGAGTAAACGCAACCTAAAATCAACAATGACGTCACATCCCTTTCAAGAAAATTCTCGGAAACGGCATTGAGGCGGGGGATTTGATGAAACCGAATCGTAAATAGAAATAAACTGTTTATAATTCAGAAGTAGAGGTACATTCTGCAATAATTATACTGCTTTAGAACGGATTTCAAATTAAGGCATCTGTTTTGAATCATCATAAAAGATAAATATACCACATTTGAAAGTATGGTATTCCCGATATCAGCCAATTTTCATTTGGCTCATAATCCAGAATATTAAGTAAATGCAAAATGAGCAATTCTCTCATGCAATCCTGCCTAAAGTCGGAACACACCATACCTTGTTTTAACATATCAAAAACCTCATTATTCCATATTTAAATACATAACTGAATTGTAGGATGTACTCAGATGCAAAACAGCATAAACCACGTTTAGTGTGCCACATTTTTAAAAATATTAAATTAATAATGTACTGTCATGTGTCAGAAATGTAAGGAAGATAAAATAGACTAATCTGGTCCTTAGATAATCACTCCAGCTACTCTAAAATAAATTCAGAAAAATAAATATTTTGCTTCTGAGCGCCTCATATAAGTCTGATGAAGAAATTATTACATTATGATACATCAACATTTTTTTCTCAAGTTTGCTATAGCTAGATCTGCTATCACATCTGCTCTACGTCAATCCTGACATTTTAAAGCTATTGCAAGGATAATTCTCAAGACAGCTATAAATCACTAGGAATTGATAAACCTATCTCAAAGATTGATGTTCATAGCATGCGTTTTTACGCGCGTTCGAGTTATATAGATAAAAATGCATTCATGAAACCATGGAGACGTCACATATTGTTTCCCCCACCCTTCCTTCCTTGTGTACTTGCGCAGTGTTCCGTTCAGGTTATAAACAAAGCCAAATACATTATTAAAATAAAATACTTACTTTCTAAAAAGATGGTTTTTAAATGAAAGCAAATGTGTATTTAATATTTAATATGTAAATGGATGACTCGAAAAATGAAATCAAAAATCTAAACAAGAGGGAAGAGGACGGGAAGGTTTCATTCAGGTTAGCTCCAACTCGATAAAGTTTGTTTGGAACCAACTTTTCTCGCGCCATGTTTTGACAGCCTAAATATTATTCTGAAGCGCGTATAAAACGCAGGTTATGAGCCCACCTTCAGTTAATCGAGATAATATATCAGTTCACTGATAATGTTATCACAATTTTTAACAAAAGTTAGAATTGACTATGACACATTCTAGACATATTTGTCTTGAAAAGGGATTTAAAGAGGGTACAAGGGGTTAAAGACCTTTAAGATTTTGATTATTCACGGAAAATCACTGTTTAGACGTTGAAAGACGGGAGCTTAATTGTCAGTTTTTCGACTCTTTTTCATACTTTGTTCCAAAGTATGTACTGAATGAAAGGAAGTCGAGAATCTTAAAAACTTTGATAAAAAAAAGAAACCCAAGGAGGAGAGAACGGAACAGGTAAAAAAGTCGACAAAGAGTTTATGACAAACTTGCCAACGTTCCAAAAACGACTTCCCAAACAACTTAACTTCTTACGTCAATTATGAAGAGGTACAAAGTTAAAGTAACTTAAAACTTTCTCATACTTAAAAGGTCTGCTTAAATGTAAATTATAATAGACGTTTTTCCCTCTAACGTCCAATAAATTAGCGAGTATAACATTTTCTTTTTTTTATTAAAATTAACTAAAATAAACGTTTTTCTTTAAGTTGATGGTGTGGTAGTTATGATAACAATTTCGCGCATAAGGTACAAACTAGGCATTATAATAACTAACTTTTAACACTAAACTTACTCGAATATATGCAACGCTACCAACAATCTTGAACATGCAAATGATGTTTTAGTATGAGGAAAGTTATTTTTATGCTTTATTATTTGAAGTATAACAGCGGAAAAATAGCATAACCTACAAAACTTTTCATCCATGAATAGTTATGTTGAAAGTTGGTTTTGAGACCATTTTAAACATGTTATGGGTTTTTATTATAAAAACATGAATATTAGTGTAAAAGGGGTTGGTCTATTTTTCCTTGAAAATGTAGGAAATAGCTATTCTAATCTATTTAAACTAGGTTATTTTAATTTTTAAGGTTAGGCTATTTTTCCACTAGCGCTTCTAGTTAGAAGTAAAATTTATTTCCTCCTTACTAACCATTAATTTCTACAGTGCGTAAAAAAGTAACATTTTAAGTTTTCATTAATTCAAACATTCTAAAATAGGTTGCTCCTTTCTAAAAACACATATTTATCAATTAAAATAAAATTATATCAAAATCAAACCTAATATGTTATAATCAGAGAAAAAATGAATCATCAAAATAGTCTGCCAATTAGTGTGGCACATAACAAATGGGTGTAAAAAGTTAAAACTTATATGGGACCAACAATTATGACCTACAACTAAAATCGGACAAATAGTTTTTAAGATATTATGTTGGTTCGCAAAAATGATGGACAGACATGGAACCAAAAATGTTCTCTGATGTCTGAAATGGAATTCTGTCTTGAAATTGTTTAAATTGAAGACATAAATAGACTTCCAATTAGTGTGGCACATAGCTTCCTCGTATCATATCATGTACTTTATTGTTATATTAACATAAACGTTATATTACTTTGTAAAAACTATTAATAGTTTTTAGCGATCTTTAACACTTCATAGTGGTATCGCTGTTGGTTTTACTAAAAAGTTTTATTTTAAAAAAATGTTTGTCTCATTATATAGATAAATTTTGTTTTTTTCCGACCTAAAATTCCACTTTTAAATTTGAAGTTCACGTTTACACGAGCGTTGCGCGTGAACGCTTGAACGGATAACGTTGTCCAACGAACTCGTCCTGGGCATTGGTAAAATAAACATGTCTACCAAATTTCGGTATTCGTATGGATTCGCGGACACACAGACCGACAGACAGACAGACACGAGACCAAAAATGTTCCCTGATGTTTGAAACGGATTTCTGTCTTGGAATTTTTAAAATCGGAGACATAAAACTTTTTCGTTCTCAAAAGTGAACACAATGCTTCTGTTACCTTCGGTAAGCTCGGAAGCAAAAATGTTTGTTCTTTAGAACAATCACATAGCTTTCGTTACCTTCGGTAAGCTCGGAACAAAAATTAATCTTTGAAAATTAATATTAAATGAGAGGGTTACTAGGACAGTCATTGCAAGGCAGGTGAATCGGTATAAACTCTTTAATTTATAACTTTATCTTATAACCTCTATCATCCCTTCAGGACTTAGAGTTTTAATGAAAAAAAAACATAAAAGATGTCCACGTTAAATACTACTTGTTTATTTATCTAAGCCACAATAGGCCTTTATAAGTAAGAATGATTCGTGCCTATAAACAAACATTAAGCTTTAAAACTCAAAAATCAATAATCCTTGTAAATCCGGCCCGAAGGACCAACAAATTTCACATTATTCAAGCTAAGATCTAAGAAAGGGAGCTATAATCTCATAGCAATTAGAAATTTCTTAACATTTTTTAAATTATAATTATTAACAGAGAAGATCATTCTTCTTTGAACTATATTATCTCTTATTACTTCATAATAATGAATTATTAGTAAAAATAATTATAATCCTAACGATCCTTAGATTTATATAAAACATTATCTATACATGTAAGATACCCCAAAGGAAAAATGATATAACTCCAGCAAAGTAATCTTAAATACTAAAATAAATTAATTAATTTAACAAGTACAAATGTTTTTTTCTTCTTCTTCTTCTTCTTTTCAACATCAAATAATAATTTGAAATTATGGAGATTTGTCAAGAGAATTCCCTTCTTTAATGACATTGGATTTTATTTATAAATAAACATTTCAACAAAGGAATCAAACGAAATAAAAAGAGAAATGACGGCAGTCCCAATTAAAGTTGAAAACTGATTTGTTCAATATAGAGGGCCTTCATTAGCATCAGACGTAACACAATTTCCCTCCTTTCAAAAGAGAAATATTTAATAATTTAGTTAGTTGCTTCACATCTAAAATCTAATGAGAGAAAATCAATTTAAATTTTATATAGACATATATGAAAGGGTAAAGGCGAATAGAGAACTTTTTTCTACCCAAAGAGATTAGTCAGTAAATGGTGGCACCAGTGTATAAATAATTCACATACATCAACAGAGCGAAATAATACAATAGTAAAATTCTCAAGTCTATCCTACATTAAAGGTCTTTTTGAGGATATAGGGGAATTATATAAGAAATTTGATTGCCAACTTAGTTTTGGTATAAACCAATCAATAAATTAGAAAATTTTCATCACACCAAGTTAAAAGATAAACTTAAGTTGGAAGAGAGAATGGGGGTAGTTTATAAAGTACCATGTGAAGATTGTCCGGGTCTTTACATAGGTGAAACTCGACAAACATGGGGCAACCGGCAAAAGCAGCACATGGCTAATATCAGAGCACAGGATGATAAAACTGCCCTTGCGATACATTGCAAACAGATGAGCCATGAAATGAATATTTCTGGAACCAAAATTCTCATTTCAGAAACAAATGATAAAAAAATACTTCTCTTAGAAGCCCTGAATATATCCAAAGAAAAAAACAACATTAATCACAAAAAAGATTGCAGAGAACTTAATAAATTTTATTCCGGGATCTTACAGCATATTAAATAAATTAATATAAAATTATCTTTAATCCAAAAAAGTTTTAAATGATAAATTACATAAATGACCATAGTAATACCAAAATTCAAGCTTTTAACTACATACCACTGGTCACAATCATGTGATGCTTTGTCACTCTAGGCCAGCAAAACACCAATCTACACCTAATTACTCTGGATAAATTATTCAAATTAATCAAATTAGCAAAGACATGCCTTGAGAGGTAGTTTTGGTGAAAAATTAGGAATTTTAAATTAGTATTTTTAATAATAAGTGTTGACTTGTAACAAATATTTGTACTGACAATCATAGGATATCTATGGAATTTTAAGGAAACTTATCAAAACAGTAAGTACAAAATATTAATATCCAATAGAACCTGAATGATACTTAATATGAACCAACCCTATATCAGAGATTTATTATTTCAGATTGACAATAGCCACCTAGGTTAGAGAAAATTTAACTTAAAAAAACTAAAGGATGAAATAGTAATCTTCTAGTCAGTTAGATATATAAGCATTTTTAATTATGTATTATGTTACAAAATATAACGACTGTATAAGAGTTACTAACAATAAATATGGTTTTCAGCCTGAAGATGACCCAAAGAGGGGTCGAAATATCGCAAAAGTGAGCTTCTAATTTTTTCCTTTTAGACCCTACTTACCAATAAGGATCTATTATTCATTTACTAAAAAAAAAAGAAGAATTTTAAGGGTTTGAATAACCCCTTAAAGAAGACTAAGGGTTGATTTGCTGTTTTACAGTGATTTTGTATTAGAGGTATTGATAAAGCGATATTAACCTAAGAAATTAGAATAATATTATTAGATCATTATACAGTTCTGCAAAATTTAACAAACTTTCGGGCAAAAAGTTTTTATGAGGTTGCAAAGTCCAAATTTCTCACTTACGTAGAGTTAAGGGTTTAGAGTTAAAGGGTTTTCGACCCAATTTTTGACCCAAAAGATTTTGTTAAGTAAAACATATTATATTAGGCGTTTAAATATTTTCAAACTATGCAGAACACGAGTCTTAAGGCAAATAAGATAAATAGTTAATGCATAGGGCGCCGCAGCTAGTACTGTGGCACCCTGCACATTGGTTTTTCTAAATAAAATTCCAACTTCTAATTTATTAAAAACCTAGCACATTAGGCACTTCTTTAGATTGTTACTCCCCAGATAAAAAAATCAGAGGGGAGTAACAATCTAAAGAAGTACCGCACTTTATATAAATTTCCATTTACCAAACATATTCAGTCAAATTAATAAAAGTTCTCGAACATCCAATAATTTACAATTACGCCTGGAACAATAGTTATTTATGTAACTAGGCAGCAAAATGGAATTTTACTGACGAGTGATTAGATTAGCCTCCGAGCCGAAGGCGAGGACAGGCAATGAATAAACGAGGCAGAAATGTTGCCTTTGCTGCCTTGTTGCATACAATATTTTATCTACGGGCGGCAGAAAAATGAAACTGCTAAAATACTATCTTTATTAATATAACATAGTTAACTACTATGTGTCATATTAATAAGATAATAACATAAGTATTAACTAAAATTAATGTTGAAATAGAAATCAAATAATATGAAGCTTGGGAATAATAACAATTGTGAATAGCAAACTGAAGCTATAACAACAAAATACAAAACACACGTTTATAACATACATAACTTCTGAATGAATAATGCACGCAATATTAAATATTTATTTATATTTTTACTAACAAATTACTAAAAGTGTTAAAGATACCTTTTACTGCTTAAAAGAAAAGAAGTAACTTGGATAAATCAATTAAAGTAGCTAGACTAATCTAGAATGACTTCAACAATAATAATAATAATAATAATATGGATGTTGGATGTTTACATGAAGCTGCAGCATGGCCAGTGACTCCACTATTTTTTAATTAAAGATCTACTATTCATTGAACTTATTTAACAGAATTATCAAATATAAACAAATTATTTAAATGTTAAAACGTTTATTCATTAATTTTACTTATTTAACTATAATATATATTGTTATAAGATAGAGATAATAGTACAAACTGTTATTGCTAACATTAACAATATAAATTTTGCTGCATAGGCATCAAAATGTTTCCTCATTTTACCGCCTAGGCAGTAAAATCACATTTCTCTGCCCGAAATCAGTTCAATAATGCCTCATTTTGCTGCCGCAAGTAGATAATAGTACATTACGCGTCTAGTGCGGAAAGTAGCATTTTGCATGCGAGTGTGGAGTTTGCACCCGAGCGACAGCGGGGGTAGTAAAACCACACGAGCAAAGCAAAATGCAGTTTTCGCACGAGTTGCGTGCAGTACTTAATCTTCTATTGTTGGATTTTAATAATAAATACAGAAAAAAAAAATTAATAAACTTCCTGTATGTAAGTTCATATTTCTCTTCTGATAAAGATGACATTAATTTATTAGTTTTATTTTGTGCCGAATAAATTATTTCGGGAAGCGTATTATTCTCCTCATTTTCGTCATAATCACTTAAATCACTCATTGTTTTTCACTAAAAACTCGATATAAACAGTTACTTTAATTAAACAAAAAGGAAATTAGTTTTGTTAAATGTAAACAAACACACTAATCGTGCGATAAGGTGAAGAATTTATCTTTATTTCCGCACTAGAGCGGAAATGAAGAAGAATTATGAACGTGCATGCGCAATGAATACAACTACGAAAAGAAAAGAACCACTTTCTACGCATCTAAACTCGGTAACATTTAGGGTGCCACAACTAGTATTGTGACACTCTGTACATTGATTTTTCCAATTAAAAATTTCAACTTCTAATTGCTACTATTCCCTCTTACCAAACTTATATTCCATCAAATTAAAAGTTCTCGGACATCCAATGCTCTTTTCAATTATGTCTAAAACAAAAGAACAAAGAAAAGCCAATTTCTAAAAATATGTATTCCCTCATTCTATGAATACGTATATCCATTTTTATTTTTTTATTATTATTTTATTATTATGTATTTCCTAATAATTTCTCTCTTAACTTCCAACGAATAATATATAATATATACTGATATGTTACTGTAACAAGAAATCAATTAAAAAATAAAATAAAAACGTTAGCAGGATGTTTATTAAAGTAACATAACCATATACGTGGCTTCTCGGAAAATAATATATATATAGATGTCGAGGTAATGGCCCCAAAGATACAAGGATTAAAAAAAAATGACTTGGTTTTATGTATTCAACAAAATACATCATACATAACTTTTTAATAATGTAGATATGTATCAGTTATATATATAAAATAACATGTATTTTAATATTTACATATTCAATACATCAAAAAAATAGACTGCTAATTAGTGTGGCACAAAGCTTTCTCGCATCTTATCATGCACTTTATTGTTATATTAACATTAAAATTATTGCTATATTACTTTATTGGTATATTGTTTATTGTGTAAAAACTATTTATAGTTTTAGCGATCTAACACTTCATAGTGGTGTCGCTGTTGGTTTTACTAAAAAATTGTAATTGAAAAAAATGTTTGCCTCATTGAATAAATGAAGTTAGATTTTTTCCCGACCTAAAATTCCAATTTTAAATTAAAGTTCAAGTTTACGCGAGCGTTTCTCGTGAACGCTTGGACGTTAACGTTGTCCAACGAACTCGTCCTGAGCATTGGTAAAATGCTCAGGAAAATACGCACGTTTCATGATTCGCGGACACACAGACCGACAGACAGACACGAGAACAAAGATGTTCCCTGATTTCTGCAACGGATTTCTGTCTTGGAATTTTTAAAATCGGAGACATAAAAGTTTTTCGTTCTCAAAATTGAACACAATGCTTCCGTTACCTTCGGTTAGCTCGGAAGCAAAATATATATTAAAGTATTGTACTTTTGAAATGATTGTTAGTTCTGAATTTTAAAAAAACGTGTAAATAAAATATTTTTACTAAGAAAATAAAATAGAATCACAAGAAATAAAAAGGATTTTTAATCTAATTCGATTTATTATTTTTTGTTGATAATTTCCTTTACCTAAAAATAATAAAATAAAAAGTAAAAAAAAATATTCTTTACTCGATTTTATTTTTGTTGCTTTTTTGAATCATATACATATGAATTTCTGAATTCCTATTAAAGAAACTACTGGAGGATTCTGTTATAATAAAAAAAAAGGAATAAGGAGAGAGATATTCTAAAAGGAATTCACATCGGAGAATATTTACACCAGTGATTCATACTAACTCGACTCGCCTCGTTATGGCTTCTTCGGTTCTACAACGCTCCGGGAAGAATCGATTTTATAACGACGCCTCGTAGTAGAAGAGTCAAGATTTGTACCCTATAGTAAAAATATATATCTTACACAAAACTGGGTATATATTTTTATGTATTATTGTATATCTGTATATGACAGAATTTAATATAGTTTTTCTGAGAAAAAAAAAATCTTTTTATAACTTAACATATAAATCCGATGGTGTTAAATGTAAAAAAGTTCCAAGAACAGGATAAATAACACACCAAGAATAATCTTATATTGGGTTTCGATCGTGGAAGAACCAATCGGAACACGATTCGTTTAAAGATACATATCTAATCTTCCTATTCGATCTCAGATACATGAAGGTTTAGGATATCCTTGATTTAGCTCATGTAATTTTCCAATACTTAACTAATTGGTCCGGTTTTGGTAGAATTTTGATAATTTAAGAAATTCTTAAATGATTGGAGTGTTTATGAACCAAATTAGGGTGTTTTTAGGTAAAACACCCTAAACTTATGTTTACTTCTTTCACACCAGTCCATACTTATACTACACACATTTCACTTCTGTTCTCACTTATGTTTTACACATTTCTCTTCTATGATCACTTATGCTTCACACATTTCACTTCTGTTCTCACTTATGTTTTACACATTTCTCTTCTATGATCACTTATGCTTTACACATTTCACTTCTGTTCTCACTTATGTTTTACACATTTCTCTTCTATGATCACTTATGCTTCACACATTTCACTTCTGTTCTCACTTATGTTTTACACATTTCTCTTCTATGATCACTTATGCTTCACACTTTTAACTTCTGTTCTCACTTATGTTTTACACATTTCTCTTCTATGATCACTTATGCTTCACACTTTTAACTTCTGTTCTCACTTATGTTTTACACATTTCTCTTCTATGATCACTTATGCTTCACACTTTTAACTTCTGCTCTCACTTATGTTTTACACATTTCTCTTCTATGATCACTTATGCTTCACACTTTTAACTTCTGTTCTTACTTATGTTTTACACATTTCACATCTGCTCTCAATAACGTTTTACACATTTCTCTTGCTCTCACATTTGCTTCACACATTTAGCTTCTGTTCTTACATATATTTCACACTTTTAACTTCTGTTCTTACTTATGTTTTACACATTTCTCTTCTGTCTATCAGAAGTCTATCAGAAAATTCGACATTCTTCTCTTAATAATGGCGTTTAACCAAAAAAAAAGCAACGGTAAGCTATTTTTACCGTTGTTACGGTTAAAATACCTCATTTGTAATAACAAGTCTTACTCGAAATAAATACCGTAAAAATCTCAACAATGTCTTCTTTGCTATACCCCAGTGATGAGGCATTGGTGAAACCGATTAGGCAGCGTATTCTAAACTCACCTAAGCACCAACCTATCTTATAATAAGTAGTTAGTATCTTAGAAAAGTGACAAAATTTTACACTGATGATGGCATCCTGATCTTGAGTTCACTTGGACGTAATAGCTATTTATGTACCTAGAGCAGTAAGGGCGTTATTACAGGCCGAGGGCGAAGTTTGAAAGCACGAGTGCGTTTAACGCCCGAGGCCTGTCATGTCGCTTACTGCTCGTGGTGCGTACACTATTTTATCGCCAACCACATGTAAACTAATTACTAAACATGAAAACTATTTTGCCGTAATCTTCAAAACAATAAATGCATATTAAGGTTACATCAGTACCAAAACAAACCGCAGTTATAATAATATTTATTGTTACTAATTGAACAGCTGACGCTGAGAACTACTAGCGCTTCCTGCACGCCGTGGCCCGGCCAGGAAGCGGCCGCTTCTCGAACTATTAGCGGCCCTGTAAAGATAAAGCATGCATTTTTACAGGCCCCAGGGCTGTAAAATGGAACTTTACCGGCCGCTCAGGAATGTTTACAAGTGGAGGGCGATAAAATAGACATTAAATCCCTAGTATTTTTTTATTTTATTGATTTAATGATGGAATCATTCCAATTAAGTTTGACAATAGTTGTATCTATAAAGTGATGTTGTTCAAGTTCATTCATACTCATGAATATAAGTAAATACTGCAGTGTCGTTTAACTTTGTTATTTCATTGAAGCAACATGTACAATGTACATACTTCAAAGCCCAACACAACTCAATGAAAGACTTTAGAGCTACTTTGCTCAAACTTTGTAGCAACAAACAAATCAGTATGTTATCTAACACTTTTCCACTGAACTTATTTTTCCTAAAAATTAGTTAATCATAATTGTTGACTTCTCTAGTGTTTTTAATTATGATAAAAAGGCCCTCTTAGAAAAAAAAGTGTAAAAAAGTTAATTTAACGATAGCGTGCATGTCCCTCTTAGGAAAAAAAATCCCCCTTTATAATTTAATTTCGCTATGCCATGCAAAGCCATCATTTTTGTAAAAGAAAAAAATTACTTAATAACCTCCAAAGAAATATCTTAATTAATGGCATAAAGAATATATCTTTTGTAGGGTCACGACGCAGGTGGTAAAGCCAGAATTCTCTTCTAAATCATTCTCAATGGTTGTTTCTAAATTGTTTAAATCACAGCAGATGTGGTCAGAACAAAATAATTATGCGCAACACAAAGCCAAAATGTGTGGTTGCACGATATTATTGTCTGTTATCCATGTCAATGTGGTTCATTTGATAACTATATCAGTTTCCAAGACCGAATAATTTCGTGATTTTTCGGTCAATCCATATGTGTTATCCATGGGTAGTTCATTTGATATCTATATCAGTTTTCAAGACCAAATCATTTCGTGATTTTTCAAGTTTCCATTGCATCTTCTTCCACAATTCTTTTCCATTTCATATTTCCAGAACGTTGTTTATTTGATTCCAATACAGTAAAACAGAACTGTCATGGAACTATTATCTCTCCTTTACGAGTATCTGATCACTAATTTTGTTGCCTCCGACAAATGATCATTTGAATTCTACCACCTTTCATATCAAATTCAAAGTTTATATCAAGCCTCATGTTGGTATATTATCCATTTGGTTTGTCTTTCTGTTTATAATAATACAGCTCGACCTCATATTGCTAATAATTGATCAAATTTTATTCGTTTAAATGTTATTTCATTTAATTACAGACGGTAAAATTGAATAAACGTTTTTACTCAAGTTTAATGGACCATACAAAGGCAACGAAAGGATTCAATCGCTTCACTTGTTCACCATTCAACTTTTACTAATTCTTAGTTAGAGATCACGGTTTACGATCTGAACCATACTTGTTTACCCCTCATTTTCAATCGAAAACATGTTTACATGAAGAATTAAAACGTTTCCAATCCTCCGTGGAATCATGGCTTAGCAATAACAGTCACTAAAGAGGTTTTTAGAAGTAATCACCAATGTAAAATGCAATTTTTCGGAAGAGTGAAAATATTATTTTGACTTCGGCTGCAAAATTCAATACTTTTTATAATTCCTATTAATAGTTTAGTCGCAATTAGTGGCCGATATTAGACAAAATAATAAGGAATAGACAAACAGTTTAAATAATACCAAGAGATCATTATATAGGTGCAATAACCAAACAACACCATCACAGAATTATTGAATTTTAACAATTGACCGGTTTCGGCTGTTCTGCAGCAGCCTTCTTCGTGATAATTTTATGGTTATTGAGTGACTATACTAGTTGCATGTGAACAATACTTTCATTTTTAAAGGCACTAAATGACCATCAGATTATCTAAAGAAGCCTACAGCCGAAACCTGCCATTTGTTGATTCAATAACCAAACAACGTCATCACAGAATTATTGAATTTTAACAATTGTCTGGTTTCGTCTGTTCCACTGCCGACTTCTTCGTGATAATTTAATGGCTATTGAGTGACTCTAAAAGTGCAAATGCACAACAATTGCACTTTAAAAGGTACTCAATGACCGTCAGATTATCTGAAGAAGGGTGCATTAGAACAGCCGAAACTAGTCAGTTGTTAAAATACAATCATTCTGTGAGAAGACGTTGTTCGGTTATTGATCTGCAACTCTATAATGAGGAGTCACTATCACCCTTTGAAAAAAAAAACAAAAAACAGTCGACGATCCTAAGACCAAGATGTGATAATGGAAGAGGCCTAAGAATTAAAACTAACACCCTTCTACAAAAGCCCATCTTTAAAAGCAGTGGCGATATCAAAGGCCAAGATTCAATCTATATCACCAGTAGTATAGGTACATTAAATACCAAAAAATGTAAGAGTTAAGAGTCCAAGTACAAGATTTCAAATATTCAGTTTCATTGGCGCCCAACGTGGGGCCAATTTTGAAATAAATAATAATAATTATTTATTTTGAAAAAAATAATAATTATTGGTCGAGATTCCTGCAAATGATAAATCAATATAATTTTTAACGCCTGCCATTCATAGTACATAATTCATCTACATATTTTTTTGAAGGAATGAAATGACATCAGTAAAACGGAAGGTTCAATAAAGTTCAGCTGATTGTGAATTCAGAGAAGTAATAACTCGTGATAAATGGATGTCATTTTTTATTCTTCTAATTCTAGAATCATTCAAAAATCCAATATTTATAGGCCAGATAGAACGCAGGGGGAATTGACAGGGCTATGAATAAATTTCTAATTAAAAACTTAGCTCCTGACATTTAACCTCTACAGCGTGTTGGCCAGCATATTATTTTAAAATGCACTTAATAATTAAATACTCTCCAAAAATAAACCTCGGGGTTTATCCCACATAGACCTCTAGCTTGAAAAATATAAGAATATTAAATATAGTAATGAATAAAATATTTAATAAGTATTCTTTCCCAGTAAAATTAGGCCCAAAAAATGGTTGTGCAGGAAGTCTCACATAAAAAGGGTTTCGTTGGTATTGTGAACATGAACTTAATTAGAATAAGAGGTGGGGGGCACGCAAAATGTTGATCCTTTTTGACAAAATGGCGTGGAAAATTAAACAATATACACAAGTGTTATACTTTACTATTTTCTTTTGTGTCTTCAGGGGTTTTATAACATAAAAAGCTTACAATTTGCTTTGCTTTTCTATATCTATTTATTAGGTAATATTTCATATCTCTTTTTGAGGCATTTTCAAACATGCATATTAGTGTTATTATTCATAAGCTCAGTCATGGATCAGAGAGCTCTGCATGACCATGACTCATAGTTTAATCTCAAATTCTTTGACAGCATTTTTAAATTTTTTAAACGAGTTACTGTTTAGTAATTTATTATGACTTGATTTATGAATAATAACACTAATATGCAGGTTTGAAAATGTCTCAAAAAGAGAGTTGTAATATTACCTAATAAATAGATAGATAAATAATAATTAATATAAAAATGCCATTTTTCAAAACTGGTCTTATTTTCAACCTTTTTTTTTTTTTGGTTACTGCATTCTTCGCCTTAGTTGTATCTATGTGCAAAATTTGGGGAAGATTGAATCACGGGCAGTGGTTCAAATTTGGGGTAATAGGTGTGCGATGAAACTTAAAAAGCAAATAAATTTGACGCCATTTTGTTTTTATTTTTTGTTTTTTTTTAGTTTCTGTAGTCTTCACCTTAGTTGTATCTATGTGCAAAATTTGGGGAAGATTGAATCACGGGAAGTGGTTCAAATTTGGAGTAATAGGTGTGCGATGAAACTTAAAAAGCAAATAAATTTGACGCTATTTTGTTTTTATTTTTTGTTTTTTTGGTTTCTGTATTCTTCACCATAGTTGTTTGTATGTGCTAAATTTGGGGAAGATTGAATTACGGGAAGTGGTTCAAAATTGGGGAAACGGAAATGTGCGATGAAACTTACAAAGCAAAGTAATATAAGACCAGTAAAAAGCAAAGCAAATGTGTTAGCATTTTATTTTATAAAACCCCTGAAGACACAAAAGAAATTAGTAACTTGGCTTTCTAATAAATAGTAATAGACTTGTGTTTTCCTGTTATAGTTATTACGTTTCATGTTAATTTATGTTTGTTTTTTGCAAGTAGTAAAATATCCAATACTATTAACTTATACTAGATGAAATAATTCTCAACTCCCTGTATTCATATAAATAAATATGTGTGAGATTCTCACGCATTAGAAGTGAAACTTAAGTTCTAGAAACAGTTGATTTTATGCATTGCTCCCTTTGCATTTGTTGACGATTTTATTATTTCAGGATTAAGAAATGGTTATGTGGAATTTAATTGAAAAATAAAATATTTCCTTAACATTTTAGCGAATAATGAAGAAAAAACATGAAAATAACATTTACATTATATATTATATTATTCTAATGTACATAATATTACGCTTATATACAAATTCTGTGTATTGAAAAATCATCTACCTCCGTGGTGCAATGGTTAGCACTTGTGCCTGCTAAATCAGAGGTCGGTGGATCAAGGTACGTAAGTGAAAGATTTTTTACAGCCAAATAAACTGCCATCTTAAGCCGGCAGTTGATTTACATATAAAATATCTTTCACTTAGACGAGTCTCGAATCACAAACTTTGTTACATACAATTTCGTTTCATCCAAGCCAATTTACTCTACCACTCCTAAAGAAGTTTCCCTGCACTAAATACAGTTGCCTAACATAATTCTTTAACTTCTTTCTGGTAAGAAGCAACAACCTGTTTTTGAATCATCATTTCAAAAGAATCAGATATACGTGGTATATTCTGGTAGATTATTAAAGATAATACAAGTATTTTGGTTAAAAGTTAAAAAGATGATAATACAACTTCTGGAAAGAAAAAAAAATGAACAAATCCGGGAAAGATTTTTGACTCACGTTTATTCGAAATCGTTTATGCAAAATAATCAGAATGACGACACATTATATCCTGAAAGAGATAAAATGCACTTTTTGGTTTAAAATTGAAAGTGTTTCACCTAAGAGATTCCTTTTTTAAGGAGGAATTTTTAATTCATATTCACATAATTTACTAGAAATTTATAATAAATGAGTTTCACTGTCATTTAAAAGGACACCTTATAAAAATTAACATTTACGTATCCTGGTAGTCCAGAAATGGATACCTTTCTACGAAGTGTACAAAAAAAACCCCAAAGAAGGTTGAATGGTGGCTGGATGGTGTTCAAGTCTCACCTATTAGCCTTAGAGGAGACGCGTGAGGACGGACTTGGAGCAAAGAGGTACCTGCGGCCTTCCACCTGCCTGTTTACAGCCCGCCCCGTCCGACAGACAGACACAAACCGACCTTATACACTATAATTATTAATCAATTTACCCGACCTGCCAGGATGAGGCCGTGTAACAACACACCCCTGTCTTATTATCTTTCTACAGCGGTTACGCCCATCACTTAAATCTTCCACTAGTTTTTTTTCTATTCACTCCACAGTCTTTGTACCAACCCTTCTTTTTTTTACTGAACTTCAGAGCGTAACATTCTTTCTGCCCAAACTTATATTTTTTTTTATATATTCTTAACAGCATATCCTTAGTGTGTTTTCAAAACAGATAGAAATTGTTTTCCCTTGTATCCATTAGATTTAATTAATTGGAGAGTATAAACAGCAGTTGGGGCAAACAACAAAGTCTATCTACCTGTGTGGATCAGAAATAAGAAAAAGTTCAAGTTCTCAACAAACGACCAGATTTCTTAGCTTAGCAACAAAACAAGTTCGAGACGTCTAACAGAAATCAGTAATTACAAACAAAGTTAGCTATGGTACAAATTGATTTAGCATTTGTTCTAAAATAAATGGGAAATTCACTGTCTAGTAACAATAACAAGAATTGATCTCCAGAACCATTTTACCACTTCTCCTCCCTCAAGATTACGTAAGAAATATACTATTTTCAAAGCAACAATCCAGTAAAAGTAGTAAAATACTAGAGTTTATAGTCCAGGAGATAGCGTGTAAAAAAGTGTCTGAATAACATTAAGCTAGAATTTTGTGTGTAAGTAAATGTTTTGGTGCCTTTTAAGAATATGTGGTCGACTAAGTTCGTCTGCGGGACATAGCTTGGCAATAGGCATTTGAAAATAACAAACCTGTGGAGAGCAGCCATGTCCTACCCTATTTGGTGGACAATGTGATTTACATGATGCTAAGTACGAAATTAGTTAGTAGACCCAACATCTAGTTGATGGTAGTTTGTCACTTAATAGATTAGTTAGTCAAATATTACTGAAAATCAAAGAGATCACCTATTAAGTGACAGACTACCATAAACTTGATTTTTGGTCTACTTACTAAGTTAGTAATCAGGATCATGAAAATCTCATTGTCCACCATAAGTGGTGAGACATGGCCGCTCTCCACCGGTGTTTTTTTTCAAACGCCTATTGCCAAGCTATGTCCCGCAGACGAACTTAGCCGACCACATATTCTTAAAAGGCACCAAAAGAAAATATTGACTTGTATACAAAATTCTAGCTTGATGTTAGTCAGACACTTTTTTGCACGCTATCTCCTGGACTAGAATGTTCTTCTTTAAGCTGTTACTCCCCTTATAAAAAAAAAAGTGTGATATTCCTTTGTCCCAAAGTACATTGGAGTAAACATCACTTTGTCTGAATAGTTATTTTTTTAATGACATTTATATTCTAAAAACACATAGGGGAGTAACAATCTAAAGAAGTACCCAAAATTCTAGCTTGATGTTAGTCAGACACTTTTTTGCACGCTATCTCCTGGACTATTATGGAATATCTGTGATTTACTGACAAGCTTTACAAATAAAAAAGATAAGAAATATCGCATGACCTAAAACCAATAATCTCAGCATAGTAAAATATTTCACACTTTCAACACAAGGCATTTTTAATAGATAATAAAATAATTTACATAAACAAATAAATCCCAACCACCGATTACATCAGATATTTAAGGTAATATTAAGCCGAGCTTACCCTAGCTTATGATTGAGTGTAACAATAGTTTCGGCGGATTTTATTAATAATAGATGGGCTGAACTAAAGGAGATGATACGGTTGAGAATCGCTTGGCAGCACAGCTTTGCTTAATTTATACACTTGAGAGATTATATCCCTTTGTCAAACAGTACATTTTTTTTTTAAACATTTAATAAAGTATATATGTGTATGATTTGTTCATATAGGAGAGTTGATATCCCTTTGTCAAAAAAATACGTTGGAGTGAAAAAAATACGTGCGCCATTTTTTCTATAAACCGTCTCATATTCCTTAGTTTTGCCAATAGATGAAATTAGAGACAATAATTGTCAAAAATGAGTCTATTGATGCATTAAAATAAGCTAATAGTGAGATTATTAATGGATTATTATTATAGGCATATTTTTGTTTAAGAAAAGTAATGTTGTTATGAAAAAGTTTTTGGGTTGAAGGGTAAGAAAGGGACATTTTTTTTTCAAAGGAAATAACCGGGAGGGGGAATTAGCAGCCTTCAGAATGGGCTTTAACAACTTGAAGGAGAGTCAAAACGTGGCTCAGAGGTTTCCGCGGAAAAATGCGGGTGAAAAAAGGGCTTTAGAGGACGGAAAAGGAAAGAAAATCCCACGGATACCTCGCCCTTTTTACCTGACAGACACGGGCCATTAATATAAATCAAAGTGTTCTGACCCGTAGAGCTTTCCAAGCCGCCCGTCGCGAAAATATTCTGAACTCAACGTTTTTCTTTTAGCCCTTTTACTTCATCTCAGTATGGGTTTTTTTTTATTTTTATTATTTTTATATAAAACTCACAGGTTTTACGAGAATATTTGCGGGGCCTGAAGAGTTAAAAACTGATGAAAAAGTTGAGAAAATCACGTTCATGCTGTAAATTTTATACTTGGATTTAATACAAACAACCATAGGCTTTAAAAAGGATTGGAAGATATCTTCAGAAAACTACGCATATAAGCTAGAAAATATTCGTTTATATCTGCGTACGGAAACAGGTCTAAAAGATTGGCTAATATTTATTTTTTTATCGACAATATACAAACTTGTACTTTGTTGGTCCTTTTAATCAAACCAATCACTATACATATGAAGGTAAAAAGTATATATATATATATTATGTTACATAAAATGTAACTTATCTTTGATAGCCAATGTAAACAGAAAATATAATTAACCTTTTATATCTTTAAGTCCAGGAGATACCGAACAAAAAAGTGTCTGACTAACATCAAGCTAGAAGTTTGTGTGTAAGTAAATCTATTGGGGCCTTTTAAGAATATGTGGTCGGCTAAGTTCGTCTGCGGGACAGCTTGGCAATAGGCATTCGAAAAAAACAAACCGGTGGAGAGGTACCATGCCCTACCCTTTATGGTGGGCAATGTGATTTACATGATGCTGAGTACGAAATTAGTTAGTAGGCCAAAAATCTTGTTGGTGGTAGTTTGTCACTAAATAGATTAGTTAGTCAAATATTACTCAAAATCAAAGAGATCACCTATATTAAGTGACAAACTACCATCAACTTGATTTTTGGTCTACTAACTAATTTCACACTCAGGATCATGAAAATCACATTGTCCACCAAATAGGGTAGGACATGGCCGCTCTCCACCGGTTTGTTTTTTTCAAATGCCTATTGCCAAGCTATATCTCGTAGGCGAACTTAGCCGACCATATATTCTTAAAAGGCACCAAAAGATTTACATATACACAAACTTCTAGCTTGATGTTAGTCAGACACTTTTTTGCACGCTACCTCCAGGACTATTTTGAATTATTCTTTTATAGTTTAGTATGCTTTATTAGTATGCTAGAATTTTATTAAAATAAAGGAAGCAATAAAGATAAAATGACCAATGTTCTCTGACATAGAATATTATGTTACACGAAGAGTAAGATAGTTTTGGAGGACTTTATCCATGCTCGACCAAACTTTCTCACTATATATATATACAAATAGTGAATAGTAATACTGAAATTAAGTCCCATAATATCTTATTTAAATTATTAAATACATTTTCTAATTTTTGCTTCCATGCTAACGGAAGGTAGCGGAGGCTATATGATCGTTCTAAAGAACGAAAGTATTATATGTCTCAGATTTCAAAAATTCCAAGACAGAAATTAATTTTAGACATCAGGGAACATTTTTGGTTCCGTGCCTGTCTGTCAATCTATGTGTCAACCAACATATCCTAAACACTACACGTCCGAAAGAAATAAAATTTGTATGGTAGGTCATAATTAGCCCATTGTTGGTCCCATATAAGTTTCAACCTTCTGCACCCATTTGTTTCTTTTCCACATGCGCACAAGCATACATTTATTTATATCTTTAAAAGTACTTATCTGATGTTAATGAAATTTGGATAGTTTGTCGATAATAGACCGCAGTTAATTTCAACCGCCTGCGCTCTTTTAACTTTTGCTTACTTAATATTTTAATTCGTGTAAAAAAAGGGGGAAATCATTAAACTAATAAGACAATAATGGCTTGTAAAAGCATAAAATCAATAAAGTACGTGATAGGATACGAGGAAGCTATGTACCACACTAATTGGCAGTATATTTACATTCCATCAGATTTTATTCTATTAACATCTTAGAAACTTGATTTTTCCCGGAAAAACGACATATATGTTCGTATTTAAATTAACTACATTTTAGAATATTTCAATCAAAATGGTCAGAATCATGTTTGAGTTGAGACTTTTTTCGGCGATTTCTTTGGGAGGGGGGGGGGGGCTCACGAATTGAAATCAAATTTCATCTAAATCGACCAAATAGTTTAGGCTCCAAGTGTCTGCACAATGTACAATGTACATAATATGATATTCTATGCATTCTTCAAAACTCTTTTTTGTACTCAGGTGACCTTTAAACGCAGCAGAATCTCAAAATTCAATTTTTGCACCAACACTTCCTCCACAGTAAATATAAAGAAAAGAAAGGTAAGGAAAACTAAAGAGCTATAAATCAACAACATTAAAGAGTCAGTCACGTCTTCCGTTGTTGAAATATAAACCCACCAGACTCGATAAACAGTCACATAAAAATGTTAAATCTCAACAAAAAAAACAACAAATTTCGCATTAATGTAAAATAAATACAAATAATTTCGATTAATTTTTCCACGATAATCTAAAATGAGAAGTTTTGAATAATCTAAATATAATAAAAAAGAAAAATATAGGATTCAAAGGGAACCACATCAAACCGTGTGGTATTTCAGTATAACCCAGCCATTAATTATATACTGTTAAAGAATAAATTTTGTGGTTCAAACAACCTCTTACACATTTAAAAATTCCTTCCAAAATTCCCGAGTTCATGGGAAAAAATTAAATCATGTTTTTGGGCATTAAATCCAGTGTAACTAACAGTTCACCCAATCTTTACACCTCCCCCTCTGAAGAAGGTTGCCTTTTTGTGAAAGGCAATAGTTTTCCGGAATAGAATCAATACGGTTTTGTCCGCTTGGAACTCTGATATAATTTTATATAAAATTTAGAAAATGTTTACTTCAGCGCTACTATTGGAGAAATGTAGCACTAAAAGATGAAAATCTAGCTACCTTCTGTTATAGCTCTTAACTTTTTAGTACTTTACTTAAGAGCGTTACAGTTCTAATAAATATCGCTTTCTTGCGTGGTGGAAAATTTCTTCTGTCCCCCAGCCTAAAAATATATCCACGTTAAATAAATACACAATAGTACATTACGCGTCTAGAGCGGAAAGTAGCATTTTTAATGCGAGTGGGGAGTTTGCACCCCAGTCGCTCGGGTGACAACGCGACTGCGAGGGTAGTAAAACCACACGAGCAAAGCAAAATGCTGTTTTCGCACGAGTTGCGTACCGTACTTACGATTTTTGGATTTTAATAATAAATATAGAAAAAATAGACTGCCAATTAGTGTGGCACATAGCTTCCTCGCATCCTATCATGTAATTTATTGTTATATTAACATTAAAATTATTGTTATATTTTAGCGTTTAACGTGTTATGTTTTAGCGATCTTTAACACTTCATAGCGCTGTCGCTGTTGGTTTTACTAAAAAATTGTTATTGAAAAAAATGTTTGTCTCATTGAAAAGATGAAGTTAGATTTTTTCCCCGACCTAAAAATCCCAATTTTAAATTTGAAGTTCACGTTTACGCGAGCGTTGCTCGTAAACGCTTGGACGGATAACTTTGTCCAACGAACTCGTCCTGGGCATTGGTAAAATGAACATGCCTACCAAGTTTCACCAAAATCGGTCGACATTTACTCAAGTTATCGTCACACGTTTCATAATTCGCGGACACACAGACCGACAGACACGAGACCAAAAATGTTCCTTGATGTATGAAACGGATTTCTATCTTGGAATTTTTAAAATCGGAGACATAAAAGTTTTTCGTTCTCAAAAGTGAACACAATGCTTCCGTTACCTTCGGTAAGCTCGGAAGCAAAAATGCAATAAACTTCCTGTATGTAAGTTCGTATTTCTCTTTTGATAAAGATGACATTAATTCATATTTTGTGCCGAATTAATTACTTCGGGAGGAGTATTATTTTCCTAATTTTCGTCATAATCACTTAAAACACTCATCCGCACTAGGGCGGAAATAAAGAAGAATTATGAACGCGCATGCGCAATGAATATAACTACGAAAATAATCACTTCCTGCTTATCTAAACAGAGATAAAATTTTTATATTTCGCATCAATCGTAGATAAAATATATATCTCTACTAGTTTTGTTTTTAACTGGAGGAAAATATATTTATTATAAGCCCCTACAAACTATAAGGTTTGATAAACCATTACTACATAAATGTGTAGCGTACCATATGCACTAAATAAGACCCTTACAATTTTTTTTTAAAAAAAGGGCTTATGCACAAGATAATAAACTTTTTTATTTAAGTAAGCAAGATTACATCAAGGAGTTACAAGAGGTGCTAAAGCCTGATGACGCAATATCATGTCTCATGTCCATAGTAACTCATGGTTTAAATTAAGGGCCGTACAGTAACATGTATTAACGTACATAAGCAACATGGAACCAGGTCTAAAGGAGGTAATATCTGCAACTAACATACCCATTATACATACTTAATTACAATGAAGGAGAGACAATAGCTATGCAAAATAGATGAAGCCCCTTACAATGTAAACCATAATTCAACTTTCTTCAATTACATTTTAGGTTAAAGAATGTCAATTTATTGACATTTTATACATGGTTAAAATTGTAATTAAATGGACTACATTTTTTAATATTTCAATTAAAATCATGGTAAGCGTATCTTTTTAGAAATTATTTTTTCCAAATTTTGAGGGTACCAACACTAAATTTAGAGCTATAATTAATGATCGATAATATGAGGAAGGGTCGAAACGTCTCCAATTAAATTAATTAATTTGTATCACTTACACCTAAATTGGCCCTTCATACATATTAATAATTCAACTAAAAAGATGTCGATTCCAAAGTACTATATAAGAGATTCCTATATTGAAGCTGTTATCTTTTATAATTTAATTTATTATCATAGGGAATGAATAGATTAAAAAAATCACGTCATAAATATAATTGGATTTGAAGAAAGAGTTATCTTTTACAAGAGAATTATTTATGGCGAAATGAAAATTTTAATAGACAATATTTTAAACCTTAATAGACTTTTTGAATTATCATATTTATAAATTGAACATTTCATCATCAAATTAGACAGTTGAACTAGATATTCTATAAAACGTAGATCAAAGATATTTTTAATAAAAATTAAAACCATAGAAAATTTATAAGTTTTAAAAATAATTAGTCTGTGCACACTTTTGAAATACTCGATTTCAATAAAATACGTTAAAATTATTAGGTAAATCGTAACCTGAGGAGAATTCGAGAAATTAAATATTTTTAGCTCTTAATTTAGGTATCATCCTAAAAAATGGTTTTCATGTTTGAATTTAAGCAATTTATATAATTTGTTTATTTTATCAAATTAATCATTAAGTCACTTCTTTAGGAAAAATCTAGTTTCTCACTAGTGAATAATGATTAAGAATGGGAACAGTAAACAATACAGTAAAACAATACCACGAGGAAAGAAGCTCCAAAATATGGACTACCGCACAATAAAGACATACCTAGGAGGAAAGAATAGCTCCAGAATATGGACAACCACAATGGAGACATGTCTAAAAGGAAAGAATAGCTCCAGAATATGGACAACCACAATGGAGACATGTCTAAAAGGAAAGAATAGCTCCAGCATATGGACAACCACAATGGAGACATGTCTAAAAGGAAAGAATAGCTCCAGAATATGGACAACCACAATGGAGACATGTCTAAAAGGAAAGAATAGCTCCAGAATATGGACAACCACAATGGAGACATGTCTAAAAGGAAAGAATAGCTCCAGAATATGGACTACCCACAGTAAATATATGCTCATGAGGAAAGTTTTTCTCGAATAAGGACTACCAATACATATATGTCCATAAGGAAGGTTGCTCCAAAATATGGACTGCCACAATAAATATATGTTAATGAGAAAAGTTTCCCCCGAATAAGGACTACAAATATGCTTACATATGTCTTTGAGGAAGGTTGCTCCAAAGTATGGACTACCACAAAAACATATATTAATGAGAAAAGTTTCCCCGAATAAGGACTACCAATACATATATGTCCATGAGGAAGGTTGCTCCAAAATATGGACTACCACAATAAATATATGTTAATGAGAAAAGTTTCCCCCGAATAAGGACTACCAATACATATACGTCCATGAGGATGTTGCTCCAAAATATGGACTACCCAAAATAAATATTTGTTAATGAGAAAAGTAGCTCCAGAGTACGGATACTAAAATAAAAATATGTATATCAGAAAGTTGTTTCCCAGTTTTCTCTGTTGCCTTTTATTTTGTTCCAACATTTTTGTTTATGAAGGAAAAACCAAATTATTTATAATTATTACCTTTTTATTCAGGTCAGAAAATAAGTTTACAAAAACGTAGGAAGAGGAAACTAACAAAAGGAACTGTAACAGGGGAAAAATATTGTTGGCAAAGATTCAATTTCAATTTCTTAAACATTTAATTAAACATTTTTGCTGACTGCGAAAAAGAGAGGAGGAGAAAAAAAATTATGTAAAAAGTATGATGGCCTTATAATAGAGACAAGAAAACTCCCTAAAAACCTAAAATCTCGGGCAGAATAATTTTCAAAATTTATTCACTAAAAACTTTTAGTCTTGGACTTCCACTTCCCCCAAAACCCTCCTGGTTTTCTAAACTAAGTTGAAGAAAGTTAATTATACTAAGTTTTCTGGAACAAGGGACTTTTCAAAGTCCCCCCCCCCCCCCATGAGTCATTTGAAACGTCAGCTAGTCCACAACTTAACAAAAAAAATCTTAAGTAGTGCCAAGGATGAATGAGAGAATGAAGGATAATAATGTTACAAGAAAGAGACAAGGGCAAGAGGATTAAAATTCAAAATTAACTCAAATAAAATAGAACAAAACAAAATTTTAAACAGGTTAAAAGTTAAAAGTTTAACTTTTGAGGGTCAAACCTAAACTAAAATACAAAGTAGTGAAGAGTCTTAAAGAGTCCAATACTTAAAGATTATGCTCTTTTAGGGTGTTCTTAAAACAGGTTACAACTAAGGTTGAGATTAGTCTTAAGATTTACATACACGGTGATTTTATGATTGATAACATCAAATGTTTGAATAAGTGGTAGTGCGAATTGTTTGCCCAAATATATGGTTGTCGCAAGGTTTGCAATATAGCATAGTATAAAATGTAGGTACTTCTTTAGATTGTTACTCCCCTATATTTTTTAGAATATAAATGACTTTCACTATATATGGATGTTTATTCGAATGTACTTTGGGACAAAGGAATATCACACTTGTGTTTTATAAGGGGAGTAACAGTTTAAAGAAAAACATTCCGTACACCTTCTTTACATTGTTACTCCCCTCTGTTTTGTTTATAAGGGGAGTAACAGTCTGAAGAAGTGCCATTTTTTTAATAAAAATATTAAACAACTTGTAACATAATACATATTATACTTTTATATTAAAATTGACTCTTCCTTAGATTGTTACTCTCCTTATAAAAAAACAGAGGGGAGTAACAATCTAAAGAAGGTGTATCGGATGTTCTTCTTTAGGCTGTTACTCCCCTATTTAAAACAGAAGTGGGATATTCCTTTGTCCCAAAAGTACATTGGACTAAACATCTCTTTTTCTTTGTTAGTTATTTAGTCAAAGTCATTTTTATTCTAAAACAACAAAAGGGAGAAACAATCTAAAGAAGTGCTTTAAAAGTCACTAGAATATAGAATAAAGAGTCCAGTGCTCAAAGATTAGGTGCTTATAGGATGTAGTTAATAGTACATAGAAAGTAGCATTTTGCATGCGAGTGTGGAGTTTGCACCCCCAGCGACAGCGAGGGTAGTAAAACTACACGAGCAAAGCAAAATTCCGTTTTCGCACGAGTTTCGTATTAATTCATTGGTTGTATTTTGTGCCGAATTAATTATTTCAGGAGGCTAATTATTCTCATTTTTGTTATAATGACATAAATCAATAATTATTTTTACTAAAAACTCGATATAAACAGTTACTTTAATCAAACAAACAGCAAATTAGTTGTGTTAAATGTAAACAAACACGCTACTCGTGTGTTAAGGTGAATAATTCTTCTTTTTTACCGCACTTGGGAGGAAAAAAATATGAATTATGAAACGCGCATACGCAATGACTATAAGTACGTAAAGAATCACTTTCTACGCATCTAAACAGAGATACAATGTTTATATTTCGTATTAATCTTAGATAAAAAAGGTTACAACTTAGGATAAGACCAGATCACTCTACGATTTACTTCCGCGGTGATCTAGTGATTGATTAACCTCAAATGTAATGATAAGTGATAGTGTGCACAGTTTGTCCAAATACATGCTTGTTTCTAGGTTTGAACTAGCATAATGTAAAATATTGTATAAAAACATTACACAACTTGCAACATAATACATAATATATCATATTTTTGTATTCAAAATTTGCTAGAATATTAGGTTGAAAAAGATGTTTAAACCACAAAATTCTTTAGACACAAAATAACAATTCTGTTTATCCTAGAAGCAACTTGCTCAAATGTATTTTTTTTTTTTATTGAGAGAAAAAAGAAAATACACTTGAAGAAGAAGAAGAAGAAAGAAAGAGGTAGGAAGGGGCAAAAGGATAAAATGTTTTATGCGAGTATGTGCCCAAGTGCTTGCTTCTCTACCAAGACTTGGGGTCTACTAGCGGGGGGGGAGGTTAGGGAGAGAAAACCTGACAACCTTATTTATTCATACCTCTCCCCCCTCCCCTTGGTTTAGCGTAGTTCGGTGGATAGAAATTGATGGATGGTAGCTTCGTCTAACACCTCCCTCTGAAGTTTCAGACTAACAGATATATTCCAACCCCCCTCCCCCCCCCCCCCCCCCTCCCACCGAATTCACCGTGAAACCTCTACATGAATAATACCCCGTGTCTGGAAGAAGTTAAAAACATGGAGGCTGAAGGAAATTCCACTTGTGGTAAGCGTGGATGGAAAACCAATGAGTAAGTGGGGGTGGAAAAATAAAATAAATGGTTAAACCCTGTTTACGATATTTTAGAATTCTGTGAATAATAAATCTAAAGTAATGATAATCTAAGACAGTTTTGTCAAAATAAATGAGATCTTAATGAAACAGAAAATGGATTTTATCAACGAAAACAAATAGCAATGATCTTTCAGCTGAAATAGCAACATGTTAATTTTTAATGAGGAAAACATCCTTAAATATTAAACTTTCGGCACTTCTTTAGATTGTTACTTCCCTTATAAAAGAAAACAGAGGGAGTAACAATCTAAAGAAGGTGGACAGAATGTTCTTCTCTAGATTGTTACTCTCCTTAAACAAACTGAGGTGTGATATTCCTTTGTACCAATGTACATTGGACTATCATTCCTTTGTCTTAATAGTTATTTAGTCAAAGTCATTTATATTCTAAAAATAACATGCGGGAGTAACAATCTAAAGAAGTAATAAAATTGCTATGTGTTAATAAAAAGTATAATTTTAATTAATACGTGAAAGGTATTTGAGGAAGTTAATAGAAAGTTTCACAACAATCAACAATAGACATGATCACATGGAGGACAATATGTTTAGTTCACGCCAGCGGGCCCTATACTTATTTATTCTGAACTTTAATCTTTCCCAAAAAATTATTCATTTTCTTGACTAAGATTTTGTGGTACTACTTCACAATTATGACCTAGAGAGGTTGATAGAAAGTAACACAACAATATTGTCACCACAATTTTATATTATAATTAACAAACGTGTTTCAACATTTTTATTCAGTATTTAGTGTTAACATTAAAAATTGTAATTTAACATGTTATGTTATTAGGTACATTTTTACTTTAGCACCCCCTATATCCATTTGTGTTAATAGTTATTTAGACAAAGGAACAATACAGTATACCATATTATATTGCTTAGTCTAAATTACTAAAAAAGACAAAGGAATATTTATTCCAATGTACCCCGGGACAAAGGAATATCACACTTGTGTATATAAATGTGATAATTTTCCTTAGTCTAATCATAACAGTAACCAAAAACAACAACTGCCTGACATAAATGAAAATACATCAAAACATTGACAACGAGCTGTCACTCCATGTTTGATATATAATGAGTTATTTTAATGATTAACCTATGATATGAAAATATGATGGATCAAAAAAAAAAAAAAAACAAATGAACAAATTGTAGATTTAAAATTCAACAATAAGCTGTAGACAGAAGTATGATATGATTATGACTAAGTAAAGGAGAAGAAAGGAAATATTAAGATACGTCATACAAGGGACAAGGTCACTCAAATGAAAAGTACACTTAAAGCATTCTGATGGAGAATGAGCAGAACTGAATGGTACCTAAGGGAGATTGGATATGAAGTGGAAGAAAGTGAAGCCATAAAAGAATATGAAGAGATTGGAAATCATAAAGGAAGCTGGAAGTACTTGGATGGTTACAGTAGTATATAGATATATATAATATCATAGGTTTAGCTGGGTCAGATGTACTTAGAACTATGACAGGAGACCGGAAGAGGGGGAAACCTTATGGCGGTAGCTTATCTCACAGTAGATCGATGTAGTCTATTTGATAAGGTCTACTGGTATCAAGACCCAATCCAAATCAACATTAGAGAAGCAGTATCAAGTTTCAAGTTGGAGAAGTAACACACGTGCCCTGCTTACTACAGAGTTAGATGAGTTAAGAGCCCAGATCCTATGTCCTTAAAAGACTTAAGAGCTGTCACTCGAGGAACAAGAAATATATGTCTCGTCTTGATCTCCTTTATAGGACCATTAATTAACTTGGAACCAGCTTTAATTCCAAAATGAAATAGAAGTTATTGAAGCGAGCGTAATCGAGCTTCTTACATTCAACTAAATATGTATCTTGTCTGTCTGTGTGTCTGTCTGACTGTGTGTAACGTTTACGTGTTCGACGATAACATGAGTAAAAGTAGACCGGTTTAGTTGAAATTTGGTATACATGTTCCTTTTACTAATGCTCCGGCTAAGTTCGTTGGACAGCGTCATCTGTCCAAGAGTTCATGCGCAACGCTCGCGTAAACTTGAGCTTAAAATGTTTAATTGGAATTTTAGGACGGGATAAGATTCTATCATCACCTATTCATCACCTATGAGAAACACATTACTTATTAAATAACATTTTTTAGCAAAATCAACAGCGATACTACTATGAATTAATAAATATCTTTAAAACAATTAAAGCGGACCTAGGCGTTTAAAATGGAGAAAATAACGTTTTTACCGATATCTAACTTAACTTCTAACGTAACGATTTCAATAAAATTTCATATACATCGTCTAAAGTCTAAAGCACAATTGAAACAGGCAAGTAAAATTTCAACTTGATACATAAAGAAGGCTTTGTGTAGTGAAGGGATACATTTTATAATAGTTGAAATGAAGATGGCCGGAACATGTAAGTAAAGGAATATGTAGAAAGGGACCTTTCTCCTCCACTACACGGCTCTCTATTACAATCATATTCTTTAACTATCAACTCATCATGATTAACTATCGAATATAAGATCGCTTCAATGATAGAGCCACGCGATGCCTAGTTAGTTAACTTTCTACTCTGGCAAATAAAAGTGGATTGAAATGATAATATTAATGCACTCAAAGAAATGAAGTTAAAACGAAGACGTGAAGAAAAATAACGAAATAATTATTTCCTCTAAATTAATTCAGTGTATATAAATTGAGTCAAAGGTTAAAATCAGACTACAAATATAAATTTTAAAGATGAGGTTACAACCTAAAATCCTTCAACTACGTATTAATTGTCACCGACTGCCCTAAGATTTGTAGGCACTTCTTTAAAATGTTACTACCCTTATAAAAAACAGAAGGTAGTAGCAATCTAAAGAAGTTGTGCGGAATATTCTTCTTTAGACTGTTACTCCCGTTATAAAAAAACAAAAGGTAGTAGCAATCTAAAGAAGTTGTCCAGAATGCTGTTCTTTAGACTGTTACTCCCCTTATAAAAAACAAAAAGTAGTAACAATCTAAAGAAGTTGTACATAATTTTCTTCTTAAGACTGTTACTCCCCCTTATAAAAACAGAAGTTTGATATTCCTTTGTCCCAATGTACATTTGACTAAACATCCCTTTGTCTCAGTAGTTATTTAAACACAGGAATCTAGGAATGAATAATAATTATATTCATTTATATTCTAAAAACACATTGGGGAGTATCAATCTAAAGAAGTACCCCATTTGTAATGATATAATACCGATAACCATCTAGTAAGGACTTGTTTTTATTTAGAAGTAAATAAAAATAAATAAAATGGGTTAAAACATTTGACATATTATATTTTAAAAGAAATAAACTATTATACACCTAGAAATGTATTATGTACTATAACAGTAATTAGTACATACTATGAATTCTTAGTAGTACATTTTCAACAAAATTAAGGTCACTATAGAAGAAAGAAGAGATGGAAGAAATATAAAACCAAAAACAAAAAGGTACCGTAATATGTTTTTGAACTCTCTGATATAAATTAAGTTTAAAAATTAACTCTTTCGTCAGCTTGAATTATGTCAGCTTCAACAAAATTTTTCTGTAATTTATTCAACTTTATTGACTTTTCCACTTACCCAACCAGAGAGGCAAACACGGAAGATCTCGACAAACATTTCCACTCACAATCTAAAGATAAAGTTAACATGTAAAGCCCTTATTGATATGTAAATAACATGTTATACACCACGAACAAGAAGTTCTTTTTAACTTTTCAAAGTGTTCAGATGTAACTTTTTCCCCCCATCTTTATCGTCTTTCGACATTTCACAAACCCGGAAGATGAGATGAAGTTTTGGTGGAGGTAGAGCGTTGTATGGAATCCCAAAGAAGCAAGAGGCATATAGGAATACCTTGGTTTGATATAGAGCTGCCTATACCGTAACATATTAACCTTACGAAAAGGGATTGAAATGCTACCTCAACCGTGATTCTAGATAAGAAACCTCAAATTTAATTTATCAAAATCATTTTTAAAACAAATTGGTTCCAACAGATGAGTTCATTCGCAAACTAAAATTGAAGTCATTGTTCTTCAAAAGCCTATAGAGACAGGAGATATAAGATATATCTTCCCTATCTCCTATCGGTTACTGCCTAGTAACATCAAATGCTAAAACTTTTTCAAGAGCATGAAGTTCTATGCTTTAAGCCTTATGAAAAATACAGTCCCTTCAACCTTTAAGACCCTCAACCCTTCAGTATCTCGAAGGGAGAAATGAGGGTTGTTGTATAAAATTTACATTTTTTAATCTAGTTAAAATGGATATAAAATGACGCATCCAGACGAACTACGCAGGAATGTACGAGGGCAAGTCAAAAAAGTTCGTAGTACACAGCTCTCTCAACTTCTCCCTTCGGTATTTTTAAGGGAGGGAAATGGGGTTAGTAAAAACAAAATTTACATTTTTTTAATCAAGTTAAATTGAGTAAGATATGATGAAGTTAGGCGAACTGATTAAAACATTTAAACAAGATGAGTTGTTTCCAAAAATAGGCTTATAAATAGGCTTATATAATATTGTAAATAAATATGAGAGTTAAGATATGAAGGTCTATTTATCAGCGTTTTTAAGATATAACGCATTACATAAAATAATGGAATAAGCTTTATTTAACACAACAGGGGATAATAATAAGGAGAATATCGTAACAGAGACAACATTTAATGCTTACTAAAAACTGTTGGTACTTCTTTAGATTGTTACTCCCTATGTTGTTTTTATAAATGACTTTGACTAAATAACTATTAAGACAAAGGAATATCACACTTGTGTTTTTATAAGGTGAGTAACAGTCTAAAGAAGAACATGCCGTACACCTTCTTTAGATTGTTACTCCCTTCTGGGTTTATTATAAGAGGAGTAACAATCTAAAGAAATGCCAAACTATTTACTTAGATGTCCACTATGTTGTAGATATTATGTTTGAAATTTTAATAGTTACACATTATTTTTTTAAATTCAAAACGTTTATGTACAGCAAGTCATGCTGGCTAAAATCTTTTTGATTATTCGTTTACCATATTGGATGCAATATTGAATATATTTAGTGTGAAACTATCAAACACGTTTTAGAAACAAATGCTGAGATGAATCTGTGTGCCAAATTGTTCAGATCGGTCATTTTTTATTCCACTTACCGGTTGACAAACAAAAAAATCTCTCCGAGACGACTCAGACAAACTTTCTCATATAAGAGTTTATAATTACTTAGCCCAGTGTGTTCCATATATTAGTTTTCAAATCTACATTTAAATATTATTGAACAATTCATCAAAATCTATCATACAAATAACTTCTCCTGGCCGGGGAATCGTACCCGGGCTCTCTCCGTCCGCGGTTTAAGCTAATTTCTCAGTAACTAGATTTTTCCTGGGAAAACGGCTTATATCGTTGGATTCATATTCAAATGGACTATATTTTAGAATTTTTTAATCAAAATCGTCGGAACCGTTTTCGAGAAATAATTTTTTTTCATGTTTTTACAGAGTTTTTGGGTGGTATCGCCCCCAAATTTAGAGCTAAAACTAATATCTCGATTTCGCCTCAGGGTATGATTTTTCTAAACAAGTATGCCAAATTTCGTCAAAATCGGCCCAGTAGTTTAGGCTCCAAGCGTCTGCACAGACGACAGACAGACGACAGACGACAGACGACGGACAGACATTTTTTAAAAACCACTTTTTTGGACTCAGGGGACCTCAAAACGTGTAAATCCATCAAAATCGAATTTTCGCGCCATCACAATGAGAAAGTAAAAACAAACTTTTCAAAGGTTCTTTGAAAAGTTTGAAAATCTCTGAAAATGAGAAACTCGTAACACTCGATCAATGAATTATTGAGTATTTGATATTCAAATATTCAGAATCATTTAAGTTTTTTTTTCAAAGTTGTCGGATAGATTTTTAACAATACAAAAATGAACTTATAATACAGGACTACATTACATTCTACAATATTTCCTACTCGACCAAATACTTAAATACATGAAAAACTAAATAAATAAAGATGAGAGAAAGCATGATGTAATGACACGGTCAAAATAGAGCGGATAATGCTTAAAATACCACTGTAATTATCTTATCCTTACCCTTAATTCTCTTTACTAAATTAGAAGGAACATTCTCAAACAGTTGCCACTGCAATTATAAAGCAATTACACTTATCCCCTATTTCAAATAAATTTTGCCCGACTGTAAACCGTTATCGTTGACCCACTTGAGTTAAAACAACAAACCAAAAATAGATAGAGACATCTGCATCGTCAAATTGTCATTTTAGAATTAATATTTATGCACCGTTATAATGCCACGGCAAGAGATAAATGGTGCAACTGTTTGCTTGTTTTGCAGAGTAAATTACATTAATTTGTTACAGCTGTAACATTTGTACATGGAGTTGAATATTATGTTTGTGTACACAATTAAAAAAGATTTTGTGACAATTTTTAGAATCCAAAAGTTCAATAATTGATTGATGATAATAAATAAAGGACATTAGAATAAAGCCATAGTGTTATTTAAACTTCTAAACTGGTCCAGTAAAATATTAGCTATTGCTGTTTCTTGACAATAAAATGATCAATTTTGATCTTTAAGTTTTCTTCATACACAGTACACAGAGATGATGAACTTCTTAATTGGTACGGTAAATGAGAGCTATTGAGTGTCTTGACTGAAAAATGATCTATTGATCGAGTTAAATAATACTTATTAAATGGTCAATAGTAGCTTAAATGGTCAATTTGGCTTTTTGAGTTATATTAATACAAAAAGATAAACATCTGAACTGGTCGAGTTAAATATTAATAAATAAATGGTCAATAGTAGCTTAAATGGTCAATTTTGCTATATTAGTTTCTGAAGGGGTCAAAATACATAAAAACATCTGAAGTGGTCAAAATATTAATAAATAAATGGTCAATAGTAGCTTAAATGGTCAATTTTGCTTTTTGAGTTTTATTAATACAAAAAGATAAACATCTGAACTGGTCGAGTTAAATATTAATAAATAAATATTCAATTGTAGATTAAATGGTCAATTTTGCTATATTAGTTTCTGAAGGGGTCAAAATACATAAAAACATCTGAAGTGGTCAAAATATTAATAAATAAATGGGCAATAGTAGCTTAAATGATCAATTTTGCTATATTAGTTTCTGAATGGGTTAAAATACATAAAAACATCTGAAGTGGTCAAAATATTAATAAATAAATGGTCAGTAATAGCTTAAATGGTCAATTTAAGCCACTATTGAGTATAATTTTACTCTTCGAGTTTAATTTACTATGACCAAATTAAAAAAACAACAACAAGTAACTAACTTATGTTTAAACAAACCGATACTCAGTGGCGATCCTAGGGGGGGGCAGGGGGGGCTATAGCCCCCCCTGGGAGAAAATTAGCCCCCCCTGGAAGAAAATTAGACCCCCCGAGGCCCCAAAAGAAAATTAGCCCACCTTTAAATTTTTTTTAAAGAAATATTTCATTTTTATTATCATTATTTTTAGCCTCCGAAGTAGTATCCGAAGTACTGATTAGCCTCCGAGCCGAAGGCGAGGACAGGCTATGAATAAACGAGGCAGAAATGTTTCCTTTGCTGCCTTGTTGCTGTTGCATACAATATTTTATCTACGGGCGGCAGAAAAATTAAACTGCTTAAATACTATCTTTATTAGTATAACATAGTTAATTACTATGAGTCATATTAATAAGATAACATAAGTATTTACTATAATTAATGTTGATAAAGAAATCAAGTATGAAGCTTGGGAATAATACGAATTGTGAATAACAAAGTGATGCTATAACAACAAAATACAAAACACACGTTCATAACATACATAACTTCTGAATGAATAATGCACGCAATATAAAATATTTATTTATATTTTTACTAACAAATTAATAAAAGTATTAAAGATATATTCTTCTGTTTAAAAGAAAAGAAGTAAGTAGGATAAATCAAGAAAAGTAGCTAGTCTAATCTAGAATGACTTCAACAATAATATGGATGTTGGATGTTTACATGAAGCTGCAGTGTGGCCAGTGACTCCGCTATTTTTTTTAATTAAAGATCTACTATTCATTGAACTTATTTAACAGAATTAACAAATATAAACAAATTATTTTATTGAAGCGAGCGTAAGCGAGCTTCTTACATTCAACAAAATATGCATCTTGTCTGTCTGTCTGTCTGTCTGTCTGTCTGTCTGTCTGTGTGTAACGTTTACGTGTCCGACGATAACTTGAGTAAAAGTTAACCGATTTAGTTGAAATTTGGTATACAGGTTCCTTTTACTAATACTCAGGCTAAGTTCGTTGGACAGCGAGATCCGTCCAAGAGTTCGCGCGCAATGCTCGCGTAAACGTGAGCTTCAAATTTAAAATTGGAATTTTAGGATGGGAAAAAATTCTATCATCACCTATTCGATGAGACGAACATTTTTTTCAAATAACATTTTTTAGTAAAACAAACATTGACACTGCTATGATTTAATAAAGATCGCTAAAACTATTAAAGCGGACCTAAACGTTTAAAATAGAGAAAACAACCTTTTTACCGATATCTTACGTTCTAACGTAACGATTTTAATAAAATTTCATGTACATCGTCTAAAGTGCAATTGAAACAAGTATGTAAAATTTCAACTTGATACAAGCAGTAGTATTTGAGTAATAAAGTGATACATTTATAATAATTGTTTAAAAGCTATTGCGAGTGGTTGGTTTGTTGTATTGGTAGGTTTGTTATGAAGTAAAGCTTTGTACCGAGTACCCCCACTCTACTCCACACTACCCTCTTCCACTTATCTTCAACTATAACATTCATCATGATTAACAAATTTCAATATTCAGTATTTTATTGTAATACGCTCGCTTCAATGATAGAGCCACGCGATGCCTAGATATAAAAACGTTTATTTATTAAATATTACTTATTAAACTATAATATATATATAATGTTATAAGATAGAGATAATAGTATAAACTGTCATTGCCAACATTATAAAAGTAAAAATTTTGCTGCCTAGCCATTAAAATGTTTCCTCATTTTACCGCCTAGGCTGTAAAATCACATTTCTCTGCACGAAATCAGTTCAATATTGCCTCATTTTGCTGCCGCAAGTAGATAAAATAATTTAATGATGATTTTGTAGTTTTTTAAGTTTATATTTTCACGGGAAGAAGTTAAAAATTAAATATGAGCATGCGCAAGTCGCAAAAATGTGGTAAACTCAAAAATTTATATTTTTTTAAAGTTTCGAGTAGGTATCAAATGAAAGCTGCTGAATCGTAAGTTACAAATATATATTTGCTTTCTTAAATTTTGCATTCCTTGTTGGTTAAATAAATCATAATATGTATACCCAAACAAAATCCCCCCCCCCCCCAACCACTATATTACGGCTGGTCCTAAAATTTTGAAATAATTCATGGTTATACCTTATTGTAGGGCAATGAAAATTCCGGGTGTGCATCACCAATTTTTAAAAATTGACAATTTTGTGCGCGAAAATTTAAAGTGCGCCCAATATTTTTTTAATTTTGAGTTGGGAATCAAATGAAAGCTGCTGAGGAGTAGGATACAAATGTATGTATACTTTTTTAAATTTTGCATTTCTTATTTTTTAAATAAGTCAAAATATACCCAAAGATATCTCCCAACCACTATATAACGAATTCAAATTCTGTAAAAAGAAACAGTTAAAAAAAAATTAAGTAAATCGGGCAGTATGAAATAGGTGGGCCAAGTAGTGCAGTTGCAGTTTTACCAATAATGTCCGAAAACTTAATCTAAAGTTTTTCTTTATCAAATTTTCGCTAGGGCCCCACTTTCGTCGGGGGGCTACAATAGCTCGACCACCTTCCCAAATTTCAATGTCCCATTTTGCACTAAACTTTATATTATGACCCCCCTAAGAAAACATGTTTTTCACAACTATTAAAAAAATGACACAGTTTATTATAGATGTGAAGTAATATTGCATAATTGCTATTACTTGATCTATTTAATCTGCCATGATTAGGTGCACAGCTTTTATTATTTTACAATTACTATTTTTAAGTTTGTATTAAAATGTCTTCGTTGGTCAGAGCACTGTAACGGAAATATAGAGGCCCGTGGTTCGAGTCCCGGTGCAGGGGTCTATTTTTCTCTGTCTATTTCCCATTGTTAATAATAATTATAATTTGATTTAATTTAAAAATTAAAATTCTTTTAAAAATACTTGTGAATACTTTTGTGCCAACGAAAGTAGTTTAATTTATTTTATGAAAAAGAATTAAAATCAAATTTCACCTCTAAGAAGCATAAAAACGCTGTTTTGAGAGGTCATATTTTTTTTAATTTTCCTTCCAATGATGCTCTGCTGTCGACATCCATGTTAATTTTAACATTTTTGTTATCTATAAATATTATATTGCTTCTGACAATTTATACATTTATAATTAACCTATTAACCTATACAGTTTTTAAACCAATCCTTTTGTTATCCTCATGCTAAAATTATTATTATTTAAAGACCAATACTTTCTTCTGTGATGATATGATAAGTATCAAAGGAGACTTTAAATAAGTCCCCAACTATACTTACAGTAGAAATTTCCAGTCCCAGTTCAATGGCAATTATAACATTCTTGAATAAATTTAATTGTTTAGCCTCACGAAAAAATTGCATAGAATTGCCTCTGGGAAGGACTGCAACAACATATAACTTACAAATGAGTCTTTCCTGGTATATTAAAATGTATACTACACCCGCAAAACATGGGGGGCTTTAGCCCCCCCTGAACTTTTGAGCCAGGATCGCCACTGCCGATACTTAATTGCAAATTAAATACTGTGATTTACAAAGGCCTATAAATTTAACTTAGATTGATTTCTAATCAAACCACGAAAATACTTAATCATTTCCACAATTAAGTTAAATTAAAACGAACGATTACAATTACAGTTAGTCAATAAAGACTCGGGAAATGTTTTAATAACCTTTTGTTTAATAAAAATGACGTCCAACTCAAAAAAAGAAGAAGCCATTTAAAGAAATAGAAGAAAGAAAATATATAAGAAAAAACCCTCTTCATTTTGCACAATAAAAGATAGAGTAAAAAGCTAAAAAAATATCAGACGAAGACTCTAGTCTAGTCAATTAAAAACGTTGAATTTTTTTGAGTGAATATTAAACCCATTAGAACATTTTCTCCATCGTTCCTTTTATTGTACACCAAAAAAAGACCCTTAAAATATATATATTTAAGTTTATAGTCCTTAATGGATCTGTTAATTCCTCTGAATAAAAATATAAACAAGTATAATGTAAAATGTATGACTATCGTATATTGTATATACAGTGTTCTCCTAGATAGTTTCCAAGAGCGAATATTCTTTTACTTTTGGGTGTTCGAAGAAAAGAACCTCTTCAGAAAAATTCCTGCTTATTCTTAAACTTCTATCAATGTTAATATTATCTTGATTTTGTGTTCAGTGTGTTTAATTTCTTGAATACTTTAAAAAAAATTACCTAGAGTTGGTAAACTAGCCATATTTTATAAAGAAATTAAATATTATATTCATCAATACCTCGGAAACTAGATTTTTCTTGAAAACGGCTAACCTACTAATATGGTTATTATTTACATACATACAAAATATGCGATTTTTTTTTTTTTTTTTTTTTTTTTGGAGAAAAAAAAATGTTAGTAACTGGAACTTTTTAAATTGAGAATCAGGGTTTTAGGGATCCTATACTACACGGGAGATGCGTTTTTTGAACAATTATGCCAAATTTAATCCTCAGTATTTTAACCTTCAAGAGTCTGCACAGATTACATACAACAGACGAGAAAATTTAAAAAAACAACACTTTTTTGAACTCAAAGAAAAACTTAAAACGTTTAAATCCATCAATATCTCAAAATCGAATTTACTTGTCATTACTCTCTTCTCTTTATATATACATGTATATGAGAAGTAGATATGGAGCCACTTGGGCCACCCCACACTGCTGACCCCCTAGGCCTCGACAACCTCTCCTACAACTCTTAAGGCCACGTAAAGTAAAAAAAGTTCTTTTTAATACCTACTGACCATTTGAGTCGCTTTCATTAAAAAAAGGTTTCCCAGCAGATCGGCGAGGGTGTATTTTTTCCCTGTCTGTCTCACTAATGTAATTTCTAATTTTATTGTAAAATAATAATAATAAAAGTTTTTAAAAATAATTATGAAAAATGACAACCAAATGAATATGAAAAATGTCTGAGTTATTTCTAGAGAGGATAAGCAAAACTTGATAATTCTAACAATTAGATTCAAAATCAAAATTCTAAGCCTTAGTCAACATAATCAGAATTAATTTCTAATTGGACTATAAACTTTAATAAAAATTGTCTTTGTAAGCGCTTTCAGTAAAGCACGATAAACCCTTTGGAAATATAGGTACAAAAAACTACTAAATCATAAAAAAAGTAGTTTTGTAAAAAGGATTCTTGTAATAAGAGTAAGAGATTGAAAGGGTTAAGTCGAGTTGGAATACTTGATTCTCTAGTTTGTAATCAGTGTAAAGGCTTCTCCAGCAGGATTCAATATCCCTGATTGGATGTTTCAACCCCAGAACCAAATTATATCAAACTTTTAAAAGGTAAGTTTGCTTTTTTACCTAAACAACTTTATACAAGTTGATTTTACTGGGAAAACTTTGGGGGGAAATCTTACAAAACCTTAAAACAATTTTAAACTAGGTAACGTCTTAACAACATTTGGTAAATATACAGTCCAAATAGAATTAATTCCAGAAATGGGATGTATAAAGTTAAATACACTTAGTGTATTTGCTTATATGGTGTCGTTAAGTTTTGTTAGGTATAACGCTGTATGTATAGAAGAAAACGTCTTTTAGAGTAAGTAAGAAAATTAAACGAACTCTTAAGGTTAACATTGAACTGCGTCGCCCAGTATACGCAACGAAGGGAAGACTGATTGGGAGTACTATTAAGGGGACCTTAAAACAGGTAAATTCATTGAAATCTCATAATGGAATTAAAAAAGGCACAATGCTTTCTAGCTTTGATATATAGGGTGTTTCATAAACATGGAATTTTGGTTTTGACATTTTCATGTCTTGGCTATGCACATGAACTCGAAAAGCGTTACTAAAAATCGACACCAAAAAGCGTAACACGTGTAACAGGGAGTTAGGAGGATATAGGAGGTGTGCAATCAAGTCTGCCTGCTCTCAGTATAGGGTTTCCCCCTACCGCGCTTGGTAGGGCCTACCCAACTCTCCCTTCCCGATCAGCCTTTCCGATCATAATGTTCGATTTAATTCCTAATTTACAAACGCAAGAATCTGCACGCTCGAATTCTTTGACATTATCATTGTCTTTAATTTGGCGTATAAACTCGAAAAGCGTAACCAAAAAGCGTTACATGATAATGACTCACTGTTTGCAGACTCGTATACAAGCAATTTTTTTTTTTTCAGGACTTTTTGCATACCCTGCCGTATGAAACACTACATCAGGCATATGAGCACCACGACTTCGGCAAAGGCGTTTAAACGTTCAAGTAAGTTAGTGATGACTCGCCCACAGTTTGTCCCGCATTTCCTCCTTCAATTCTGCTATCGTTCGAGGCTTATTCTCATACACCCGAGCTTTGATGTGACCCCAAAAAAAGAAGTCTAGTGGTGTTTCCGTCACCGTTCCGCGAGAGAATACGGTCTTGAAATTTGTCATCAGATTTCTAAGGACTCGTCATCACTTTGTCAAACACGATCTCTTCTGGTCTCAAAAGTGAACGCCAGGACGACCTCTTCGCGGACGTCCTGGCGTTTTCTGATCAGCCACTGAGCCCTTCGCTGCAAACTTTTGGTTAATTTTGTGTATTACACTTACAGTTGGGGCTTGATTACGACCCATTATAGCACGAAGCCTCTGCAAAGTTGCTGTCACACTTTCTCCATTCAGGTAATGTGTCTTAACGATCAAAATTCGTTGTTCTACACTTAAGCACTTCATGACGACCGTAACAACAAAAATGGGAGAGATTGCAGTTGATGAAAATGATAACATCAATGCTGCCAACAAAGTACAAAAAAAATGGCTCGCGATTCAAATTTTTCCCATGTTTATGAAATACCCTATACATGCTAAATATGTACATACTACGACTACGCATATCAGAAAGTAAAAATTGACAAATGGTAGAAGTTTATAATCTGTTATAAATTATGTGTGAGAATCTCTGCAACAAAATATAAAAATATATCAAAATAAGGATTTCAAAACCTTTTCTGCGAAATAAGTAATATTAAAGTGGTAGGCAGTTTTGGAGTTACAGATTTCTGATATAATGTCACAGTGAAGTAATTCCACTCCAATCGGTATTATCCAAGTAAAAGTATTTCCAAAAAAAAGTTTTGCTGATATCACGCTTAATGCGTTGACTTATTTTCAGCGGAATATTTATAAGTATAATTCGGATTTAAACTTGAAATTTTTTATCTTGTATTTTTCGTTTTTCAGACGATCACATAGCTTCCGTTAACTTCGGTAAGCTAGGAAGCAAAGTTAAAAATATGATTACTATAGATAAAGAAAAAACACGTAAAAATCGATCGCACGCCTTTTCTGCACAGCTCAAATAAAATGTACCTAGCGTGTTAACCCCTTATCTCGTGCAACCGTAAGTAATTGATAGATATATATATCATTTAAGTTAATAGCCAATACCCATTTTTTTAATGGCTTTTTTGGTATTACTTTATTTAAAAAATTAACAGGTATCTTTTTATGACAAAATTCTAAAAAAAAATAAATAAAATAAAAGAGGGAATGGAATAATTTATACAAGTGTAAAATATATTTATATGCATATATATATATATATATATATATATATATATATATATATATATATATATATATATATATATATATATATATATATATATTCATAAATGAATGTATTTATGTTTTTACTTTATTTTCTTTTACAAAAAAAAATGTGAGGGGTGTAATTCTCTTATGTTTCATTTAACCCAAGTATTTCGCTGAAGAAAAAATGAAAAACCATTTCAAATATGTGCTTCGCTTCGAGCAGAGGAATACTTTTTATTTACGAGTAATATAAAATACATTTAATTTCTTTTTTAGTACAAACAAACTCTATAAAAGGCAACTGATACTTTATACTTGTATAGGGAAAATGTATTACTAATTTATGACTCAGAAAAGGGATTTTTTTTCTTTTTTTCATGATCTTGTCTTTCAGATTAATGAACTAAGACCTTTTAAATATTAATGTTGGGTAAACTAGTTAACACGTGACTCAAAATGAAATAAGACAAAGTTTATCTAAATTGAATTTTATTTAGGTGAAGAGAGTACCAAATAAAAGGAGCCGGCGCGGCGTGGCAGTGTTGATTAAATTAATTACCACGTCTACTCGGCCATCAATGGACACGAGGTCGTGGTTTCGATCCCTCGCCGTGATGCTGTAATTTATATAGCTCACTAATGATCACATCATACTCGCTTCGGCGGTACAATGTACAGAGGTATGATGTGTGAAGTGGCTGGAATTCTCTTCCTCTGGGCTAGTAAAATGGTCTAAAAGATGGCCTAACTGCTAGGTTCGAACACGAGGTTCGTCCTACTAGTTTAATATTAGTAGTTGTACCAAAGAAAAACTGATGAAAATAGTCTGCCAATTAGTGTGGCACATAGCCTACTCACGTCCTATTTCGTATATACTTTAATGATTTTATGCTATTACAGAATAAATTATTATTACCAGATTTATTTAATTTTCTCCTCTTTTTTTTAAATCTGTTAAAACTGTTTTGATTTTATAAATGAATTAAAGTATCAATTTAGCATTTAGCAAAAGTTTAAAAGAACGCATACGGTTGAAATTAATCTGTGGTTATCTAAGGGCTAGGTAGTTTCGACAAACCATCCAAATTTCATAAAAAACAGGTAAGTACTTTCGAAGATATAGGTGTAAATAAGTGTATGTTTGTGTGCATGTAGAAGAGAAACAAATGAAACTTTTATGGGACTAACATTGGGCTAATTATGAACTACTATCCAAATTCTATTAAGATCGGACGTGCAGTTTTACGGATTTCAGATACGGAAGTAAAAATGTTCCCTGATGTCTGAAAAGGATTTCTGTCTTGGAATTTTTGAAATCGTTGACAAAAAAAATTCGTTCTTCAGAACGATCACATAGCTTTCGTTACCTTCGGTAAGCTCGGAAGCAAAACTAAATGGTTAGGTTATTAATTTCCGTAAAAATTTGTAGTTTTCCGGGAAGTAGAGTTGTCAAATTTTAATTAGGTATTTTATATATATAAAAAAAAGCATGAAATCATTGATATATTTTAATATCTCCCCTTCCATAATATCCTCTCTTCGTACAAAAAAAAAGTGTATTTAATCATCTTTGGATCAACCAAACATGCTTTGGTTTTTTTTCCCTTCAATTAATTAAATTATACAAGCTATATCTGTTTCATCGCATTGATGGATCAAAAAAAGTTTGGAAAAATCATTTATTGAAAAAAAGAGTTGCCACCCTCATGACAAAGTTAAACTGTAAAATGTTTTTATCTCCAGTAGGGAACTTTTCTCCCTAGTTTACAGGGAGGAAACCTGTCAGGTTGAACAAGGTCAAGGAGTAATGAAAAATAAGGTAATCGTGAACTCTCATGATTCCCTCCAGTGTTGCCCTAGATAAAGCACAACTGGGTAAGGTTGCCGCTAAATGCACAATTTTATTAAAGGTCTAAATCTATTATGTCATCTTCACGCATGTTATGTAACCTCCACAACGATTTTACTGGAGATCCGTCAGTAAAACAAACAAACAAGTTAAAAGTGAAATCATCATTTCTAAACGTAGATATACTAATCCATATGTATATACATCAATGTCAATACTATTTTATACACGACTAAGCTCTAATTAAAGCGAGCGTAAGCGAGCTTCTTACATTTAACAAATTATGCATCCTGTCTGTCTGTCTGTCTGTTTTTAACGTTTACGTGTCCGACAATAACTTGAGTAAAAGTTGACCGATTTAGTTGAAATTTACTATACATGTTCCTTTTACTAATGCTCAGGCTAAGTTTGTTGGATCCGTCCAAGAGTTCGCGAGCAACACTCGCGTACACGTGAGCTTCAAATATGAGAGGTACAAATGTGTGTCAAAACTATTAAAGCGGACCTAAACGTTTAAAGTAGAGAAAACAACGTTTTTACCGATATCTTACGTTCTAACGTAACGATTTTAATAAAACTTCATATACATCGCCTAAAGTGCAATTGAAACAAGCATGTAAAATTTCAACTTGATACATGCAGAAGTTTTTGTGTAGCAAAGGGATACATTTTATAATATAGTTGAAATGAAGATGGTCGGAACATGTAAGGTAAGTAAAGGAATATTTAGAAAGGCCCCCCCTTCTCCCCCACTAAACGGCTCTCTATTACAATCATATTCTTTAACTATCAACTCATCATGATTAACTATCTAATATTTATTGATTATTGCATTACACTCGCTTCAATGATGAGCCACGCGATGCCTAGTTAACAATATGGTTACCTTGTCTTCACCTCAGGCACCAACTTCATCGTTCAATCACTTACATTACTCCCTTGGTGCAGGGGTGCCCACACCCACAGGGGGTTTTTCTGATGGCACAACTTGCACCATCTGAACTTTTGGAAGGGAATCCAATTTAGGGGTATTTTTCAAAGATTGGGGGAGATTTTTTAAATATTCAAAGTGACAGGCAGTATTGGGGGAATTTCGCCATAGGCCTGGGGGGGATGGGCATGGCACCCCTGCCTTGGTGCGTAAATAAGTATTGAATCCAAGCAGATGGCCCTATATTTATTATTAAAGATAAAAAAAGGAATTTAACTCTGATAAAGAGGACAATCGCTGCAAATTTTCTCCATCAGTCTAAATTTCATTTTAGTATAAAATAGACAATAACTTTTAACCCCCGTTATAAAATCAAGGTTCATTTAGTGAAGAAGCTTATATCATGGGGCCTAACTACCCTCGGGCCTTCTTATTATCTTTTAGAGGCCATTGTCTCGAGGAAAGGACCCTTCTACTATAGCGTAGTAACCAGATATCGCTTCTAATTGCTCCGAGGGTAATTATTATTGGAGAGCCCCCCGGTGTAGGCTTTGTATGAAACCTTACAAAACACCCCTACGCGAAGGTCTTCTCGCTCCCTCACTAGCGATCCATTATCTAATATAATCAGGTAGGGAAGGGTAACTTATTGTTTTAGATGGCACAAAGAAAAGGAAATTCTCGATCATTTCTTTAACAGTGCGGCGGGAAAGATCGTAAACTAATAGATTATCACCTGATATTGTTCTCTTACGTTTTTACACTCTTAAAAACTCTCTCTCATTTAAACTCCCAATAATACTTAATTCCACTCTTACTTCCTTATCTTTTCATTCTGTTTTAGAACCCTTAATTGTGTCAAACCAACCTGTGACCGTAAGAGCCTAAAAGAGCTTTAATTACTAATACTCTAAAAAGTACACACGATTTTGAAATTAAAGTTTCAAAATGTTAAAACACAAAGACGAGAATAAAGTAAAATTAAAATAGTCTCTTCAAACTACTGTTTTACCTTTAATCTGAATTTAAATTTCAAATGTACTCAATAAATAAATGTACTATATAAATTTCAAATATATATAGAGACTTCTTTCGTACAATTAAACACGGTACAAAAAATGTGTCATACTTTTAAATAATTAATTAAATAACTGTGAATGTATGTTATTTAAGATTTGTCTGAATTCGGATATTTCCTCGGGTAAAAGAGACATAAAACTTCCGTTACCTTCGGTAAGCCCGGAGAAAAAAAAACTTGTGACCTACCATATAAAACTACATCAAAATCGTACAAGAAGTTTTAAAAGAACGACAGACAGAACGAGACCTGACCAAACATTTTACCTGATGTCTGAAATAGATTTTTGTCTAGAAATTTTTCAATTCTAAAAAAATATCGGTCCGAGACGACAAACTTTCTCATATTATATGAGTTCCTAATTACTTAGCCCAATGTTTTCCATTCATTAGTTTTTGTAGGTACATTTAATTCATAGTAAACAGTTTATCAACATTTTTCATAAAAATAACTCTCCTCGCCGAGGAATCAAACCCAGCCTCTCTCTCCATCCGCGTTTAAAGATATTTTCTCAGGAACTAGATTTTTCCCGGAAAACGTAATACATATCGTTAGATTCGTAATTAAATGGACTACATTTTAGAATTTTTTAATCAAGAACCGTTTTTGAGAAATAATGTTTGGGAAATTTATGGTAGTCCAGGAGCCAGGTCGAAAAAACCAGGTCGAGCTGGAAAGTATTTTGAACTTAATGGAATTTTTACAGGTAACTCAGAGGTCCTCTGGGATGCAAATGCTGAGTTTTCGACCTCGTGGTCCTTGTGCTAACTTAGGGAGGGGTGAAAAACCCCAATTTTTCCGCCAATTTTTTGGTTTTTCGCCTCTAGCTCGAAAACTACGCGTCAATCAAAAAAACTTTACCAGTACAAAGTTAAAGAGCATCAAATTTCCTATAAAAATCACTGGTCATACGACTATTTTCACCCATTAGGTACTGTGATACAGCATTGTGAAAAAATGCCAAATTTTTAAAAAATGTGGATTTTAGTGAACAAAGCGTGTTTTTGGGCTTATAAAATAGATTTATCATCATAAATTGAGTATTCAACATTTCTATGTATACCATAATAATATGTAACCCCCTCCCCCCTCACTGCCCTCTCCCCCCCAGAACCAAATTTGAAAAATAAGTTAAATAAAACCTCTTCTTCCCTGAAACATTTAACATGGTGTTATCATCAATCTTACTTTAGGGTGGAGGGAAGGGGGGAAAGGATCCTCTGATCAGTAGCGTACCGAAGGCAAGGGGGCTCAGGGCGGTCCACCTCAGGCCCCGTTCAAACGGAGGACTTAATTTTATTTTTAAATTGAAAAACCAAAGCAATGTTAAGAAGCGATAATAATGTGCGTAACTTATTGATTACGTAGGTAAACAAGTTATCTATAATTATGCATTTATAATAATAAACAAAATGATAAAAATAATATGAAAATAATAAACAAAAAATGAACATTAAATTAAATCTTCGTGAGACTCTCTTCGATAAGCGACTCGTCAGCCCCTTCCTCATCCATGCCTTCCTGGCATAGGTTGTCGAGCAGGTCGTCGGTACCGTCGTCATCAGTATCATCCTCGTTGACGTTGTGCTCGGCGGAATTTTCGCACCCGGTGCCCACACAGTACTTCAAAATCTATATTATGCCGATGGGCGCTGTTTATTTTTTAGGGGTGAAAACTACCCTCAATTATCAAAACTTATAAAGTAACATTTTAAAGCTTAAGGTGGGTGAAATTTCGTTTGGATTAGTTGAATAATGATTGTTTTATACTTTCGAACACAATTTAAAAAAAATTCTACCCTTAAAAATCAACCCTTGTTAGACCTTAATGTACAAAAAAATATTTATCCTTAAATAAATGATTAATTTATCATATCGACTTAATTTAAGAATGTTGTTGCCTAAAATATTACCAATTTCATTATTTTACAATTTTTCAACCCTTAAACCCCTTACAACGATTTGAACCCAAAGTACTAAATACACACAAATTATTTCATATTCTTTTTTCTGACATCAAATAAAGCACGGATACCAATTTTCATTCATATCGGATCAAAAATTATAATATTTCTAATTTTTAGCTAAAACCATTTATTCCTGTTTTTCCATTTTATCCCCCTCTTAAATGAAAATATGACCAAGTGATTATAACAACAATTACTGCTCTCTTAAAGAGCTATCTAACGACATTCATCATAAAGGATTTATACTATTTTGACTTTTGTAACCCGTACCCCATACTTCCGCCGTCTGGATATTCCCGAAAAGTTAGAGTTAAGCTGTTCTCATGTGTCCCATGTGATCCACGCAAAACCGTAGAAGTGCGACGATCAATTTGAATTAGGGTGGTAATTAGGGGCTTGTTTTCAGTGATTTTTTAGTAGAAAAATGTAGGGACTAACTTTATTTTCATCGTAACTCGCTTAATTTTGATGCTATCGACTTCTAATTTTTAAAAAATGAAAGCCCTTTTTGTCTACTTTAAAAAAACTTCTATACGTTTTCCTCGTAAAATGCACAGTTTTATCGCAATTTGACTCTGAATCTCTCAAATTTAGCATTTGACGAACAAAAGCAAACAATTAACAAGCCGTAGGTCGGTCCGTATTGGTCGTACATGATTTATAAAATAAGGATTTTCTTTCTTATTTTATAGGCTATAATTTTGTTCTTACTGTTTGTTTGATAAAATGCATATTTTTCGAATTATTCGCGAAAAACCGATCAAAAAGGTCGAACAACTTTTACTTTCAATCGCGAATAACTCGAAAAATATTAATTTAAAAAAATAAATGGATAGATCATTTTTGACTTAGAATTAGCTTTTCCATCGATTCCTGTGGTAAAAATAAAATAAACAATTTCAACCCCCGAGATGGGGTAGCAACCACCCCCAGGGTAATAGCAATGATGATATAGATGATATAAATTTTGATGGTTGGACTATTCTCTACCTACTGTCAAATTTTCAAGTAAATCCATGCATGACGAAAGAATTGCGGGCCAAAGCGCTTAATTTCCTGGACTATTGATTTTTTTTATTAAAAGATAAAAAGTCAAAAATTAAGGGAAGGTTAGAACTTCTTTACCTACGTAATCAATAAGTCACGCACATTATTCGTCATCAAATTTTTTTCTGGGGGGAGGGGGGGGGGGAGAGGGCAGTGAGGGGGGGAGGGGTTTACAGGGGGTTACATATTATTATGGTATACATAGAAATGTTGAATACTCAATTTATGATGATAAATCTATATTATAAGCCCAAAAACACGCTTTTTTCGCTAAAATCCACATTTTTAAAAACTTGGCATTTTTTCACAATGCTGTATCACAGTACCTAATGGGTGAAAACAGTCGTATGGCCAGTGATTATTATAGGAAATTTGATGCTCTTTAACTTTGTACTGGTAAAGTTTTATTGTTTGACGCGTAGTTTTCCAGCTAGAGGCGAAAAACCGAAAAATTGGAGGAAAAATTGGGGTTTTTCCCCCCTCACCAAGTTAGCACAAGGACCACGAGGTCGAAAACTCAGCATTGGCATCCCAGAGGACCTCTGAGTTACCTGTAAAAATTCCATTAAGTTCAAAATACTTTCCAGGTAAATCTACCTGGCTCCTGGACTATGGGGAGTTATTGGAGAAATGAGTTTTTGGGGGGCTGGCACCCCAAATTTGGAGCTAAAATTCAGTTCTTGATTTCGCCTTGGGGTAAGATTTTTCTGAACATGTACGTCAAATTCGGCCAAGTAGTTAAGGCTTCACGCGTCTGCACAGACGACAGACAGACATTTTTTTTAAAAAACACTTTTTTGGACTCAGGGGACCTCAAAACGTGCAAATCTATCAAAATCTCAAAATTGAATTTTTGTACCATCACAATACTTTCTCTTTATATAAAAAAGTAAAAGGAGAAAAACAAAAAAGTTTTTTAGTCACATATTTTATGAAAAAATGGTTGCTCCCCTAAAATCATAAAAAAATTATTATCATAGGAACGGATTGGGATGGGTATACTTTTGAGTGGTTTCACAACACTTGGATTTGAATAATAAAAATGCATATAAAGGTGTTTGGTTCAAATTATTATAATAAACGGCTCAAAAAGTTATAGATAGAACACATTTTTTTAAAGGTCACCATCTTGATACAGTTGGGTCGATTATGCTGGTTAACGAACTCGTCCTACTTGTTAAATTGGCTACGGACTCTTTGTGTGTGATAAAAGCACATACTTAGCCAATTTATTTTCTAATCTTTTGCTCACCCAGTAACAACTGATAATAGTTATTTGTGCAACTAGAGCGCAAAGTGACACTTTGCTGCACTCGTGAGAAATATTTACGCACGAGCCGCGGTCGAGGGCGAGTGCGGTAAAGTAAAACGAGTGCGGTAAAGTAAAACGAGTGCGGTAAAGTAGTAAGTGCAGGAATCTGCTGTTTTGCGTAAAATTTTGAGAGCCATAACAACCACTTTATCGGTCAACTGTAGGAAAAACTTAAAATGTTACCAAAAAGTCTTAATTTGTTATTTTCATGAATTGAAATGAAGAATTCTCAAAAAAGTTGTTCTTATTGTTACCTTTAAAACATTGTTTGTTGTTGAATCTTTTCTTCGCAGTTGTTTCTATTTGGTTAACAATTCATCATCCCCTCTCTAATTCAGTCTCATTTCTATTCACCCTTCTTTCACGTTATCATTTCCTTCCCTATTATTTCACCCCTACCTTATCTCCCTGTGTTTTTTTTCCCACCCTTATTCTGTTTTTTCCTTATACCTTTACAAAAAGGGAGAAAAAAAACCTCACTTTCCTCCTAATTTGAAAATACCGAATGTAAAAAGTGTTCTTTTTTTATATTTTAAGGAAGATACATAAACATATTCATCACGTTGGAATGGACATAAGAATTTGGGACACGGGAATGGTTTAGAATATATATATATATATATATATATATATATATATATATATATATATATATATATATATATATATATATATATATATATATATAATCTAAATTAAAAATCTTTCTTGTGTGATAAGAGTATTGCATGTGTGTAAAAACTTATTTGTATTAGATTTTCGGATTTTTCACCCTTCCTTCCAAACCAATTTTCAATACATTTTTGCAACGAAGTTCCTTATGGCACTTTACAGCGTCAGGAGCCCGGGACTGAATCCGAAAAAAACAACGTCACCAAACCGACCAACAAGAAATCTACCGATGATGATAACTTGAGTAAAAGAGGACCGTTCATTATGTCATTGTCGAGGACATGTTCATTGGACAACATTATCCGCCCAAGCGTTCGCGCGCAACGCTCGCCTAAACGTAAGCTTCAATTATGAAATTGGAATTTTAGGTCGGAAAAAATTCTAACTTCATCTATTCAATGAGACAAACAACTTTTTTAAATAAATGTTTTTAGCAAAACCAACACCGACACTCGACACCGCTGTCAAGTGATAAAGATCGCTAAATTTATTAAAGCAGACATATACGTTTAAAATAGAGAAAACAACGATTTACCGATATCTTATGTTCTAACGTAACGATTTTAATAAAACTTTATGCACATAGTCTAAAGTATAATTGAAACAGACATGTAAAAGTTTAACCTGATACAATTAGAAGTTTTTGCGTAGTGAAGTGATATATTTTAAACTGAGGCCGGGTAGGTAGGGAACAGGACTGTTCCCTATACACAATTAAAATTACCCTCTAACTATAAACTCATCATGATAAACTTTTTTCTCAATCTTCAATACATATTTATTGCAAGACGTTCGCTTCAATGGTAATTTTTTTTTTTTTTTAATTTTGTCTTAAGTACAAATAGTCAGTTACATCTAATTTTGTCTCTTTTTTAACTTTGTCATGTATAAGTTGTTAGCATCGTATACTAAAGCAGTGTAATTTTATAATTTATATTTAACGAAAAGCGTAAGGAACTTTTTTTCTAATGTGAGTCCCGCGACACCATACGTATTTTTTTATATTTTTAGTTTATTCTTTTTTTATAAATTTATTATTTATTTTTAACCTACCCATAAAAAATTGTTGAATATTATTTATTTATATTTTTAAAGGGAACAAATACGTGACATTCAAGGAAATTTTACGATATCAACAGAATGGTTTTTTATAACCTATATTTCATTCTGTATTCTACACATTTCAATATTATTTTTTTCATACCAATATACAAAAACAAACTTTAAAATGTCTCTTAATTGATTTATTTTTTCCTACCCGTAGAATAAGACCAAAAGTAATTCGCTACCTACCCAGGGAGTTATTTTATTTAATTAAAAAAAATGAAAAACAAATAAAATAAAATTAGATAGAAATAGCAAAAAATATATAAATATATATTCACGTGAAATGTTATACATGGTGTATAGATATGATAGGGGTCTCAATGCATAATTTGCTTTACATACAATTCTAAGTCAAGTATAAAAAGAGCAATAAAAATATAAGCACACATATTCATATGTTCTTGATCTTTATTACTTAACTATGTTTATGGATTCCCGAGCTTCACTACGGAGTGTGTCATTTTTAATGTTATTTTTTATACTTTTTATTTCATGGGTTTATTTCATTGTGTCAAGAATCATACAGATTATTTTACCAAGCAAAATTTATACAGATTAGCCAAAATCCCTTTTCCTTATTTCTATAACCCTCATTATAATTATACTAAATACAACGATTGTATTTTTGCGTTTTTAGAAGAAGGTGAAAACGGTTCCGATGATTTTGATTAAAAAATTCTAAAATGTCGTCCTTTTTAAAAAAAACAAATGTAACGATATAAGCCGTTTTCACAGAAAAAGTCTAGTTCCTGAGCAAATAGCTTTAAACGCGGACGGAGAGAGACCAGATTCGATTCCCCGTCGAGGAGAAGTTATTTTTGGTATTTTCTAAATTAAAATTATTGTTAATTATTAATTCATATTTTGATTAAAAATATTAAAAAATGGAATTGTTATGCATTATTAATTAACTTATAATTTGTATTTTATTTTAGGACAATTAAATTTAAAATGATTGAAAATGACCTTTAAAAAGGGTCGAAACGTGTCACAATGAAAAACTAAGTGTTTTTTATATCATTACCACAACTTAACTATCCATCCGCAGTGGCGTAACTATGGGCCCGAACGGGCCCGCATTGAGGGAGGGCCCCCACCGCCAGGGGGCCCCCTAATCAACGACGAGGGGGGCTCCCCAGTTCTAAAAGCAAGTGGTTTTTTACTTTCTCATATATTACTTTTTCATATAAAGAGAAAGAATTGTGATGGCGTGAAAATTCGATTTTGAGATTTTGATGGATTTATACGTTTTGAGGTCCCCTGAGTCCAAAAAAGTAGTTTTTAATAAATGTCTATCTGTCGTCTGTGCAGACGCCTGGAGCCTAAACAACTCGATGTTGACGAAATTTGGCATACATGTTCAGAAAAATCATACCCCGAGGCGAAATCAAGAAATTAATTTTAGCTCCAAATTTAGGGGCGCTACCCCCCAAAAACTCTGAAAAAACGTGAAACAAAAATATTTCTCGAAAACGGTTCCGACGATACGGTTCCCAATAAGTTCTTGCGGGGGGCCCCCAATGCCCTAGCTACGCCACTGCCATCAACTTTAATAAATAAGAATCATCTAATATAAAAAGGTGTTAATTTCTACGTTTTTAAGAAGTTATTTTTATGATACATTATGATGAAATGTACAATAATAATTTAATTTGCCTACGAAAACTGATAAATGGAAAACACTGGGCTAAGTAATTATGAACACATATATGAGAAAGTATGTCTGAGTTGTCTCGGACCTATTTATAAAATCTCAGACACTGGTGCAATTAACTCATTTAATTTGATTTTATACAGATTAGAAATGGTAGTATCAGTTGTTTACTGACTAATAGAAGAAGAGGGATGGACTAAGTCGCAAAGTAGAAGCCTTAAGTTTAAAATAAAGGAACTCTTAAAACTCCCAGACAATTGGTAAATAGAAATTATTAACTCTTTAAACAAATAAAGAACTGTTGACTTAGAGAAAAGACTGAAATCTAAATTTGAGTTAGAGGAATTATCTAGCTATCTAGACAAATAGCAAAAGAAAGTCAAAATTAGAATAAACAATGTAATAAGAGAAAAATAGTAATATAAAATATTTATATTTAAGTTAAGCTTAGGGAGAAATGTTTCTATCCTCAGGAAAAAACCTAACCGTGAACAAAGAGCCAAAATCTAGATCCCCTCCCAAAACAACAAGTCAGCCTATCAAAGTAGTAATATAAAAATATAGTAGAACCTCGCTTACACGACCCTCAATAACACGACAACCTCAATTACCTTAAGTGCAATTTTTAAATCCCCTTGAGATTGCCATAACACATAATGTTAAATTAACCTCTATAACGCGACTATTATTATCCAAACAACCTCTATAACACGGATTTTGTATCTACATTGTGGCCAAGTCTGTTCTTTCTTTAGTCCATAACCTCACTTCTCTCCTACTTTCATGAGCAACACTGATCTTTTATTTTTATTGCTTAACGCTATTTTTTGAATTAGGCACAAAACAGACGTAGATATCACTAATTTAATAGGCTTTTTTTAAAGGGGTCTTTATTTTTTTCCTTTCTTCAGAGTTCTCTCCTTCCCATTTCCAACGAAACCTCTGTACGTGAGTACACAGGTTATTGATTATTTATATCGCATTCAGAAACTGGCCAAGTCTTAAGCATCTTTTAAACTAATAATAATGGATAGGTGGATTAATACGAATGATAAAATAAGATACTTATAAGAAATACTTTGTGTTGGTAAATAGAAAAACTCTAGATAATTAATTATTAACACAAAATCCAATTCAAAATTCTTATTCCATAAGATGTAATAAGAAGATATGTCAAGCCAAACTAAGTTAACAAATATACAATATACGAGTAGAGATGAAGCTTCGGAATATAAAGAAATAATTTTAATTGCATTTATTATATTTTATTTTTTGATGTACAAAGATGAATTATTAATTATATTAGTAATATTTTTAATCTAGATTAATATATACATATATAAAAATCAGAAGTCTAAAAAAAGGCAAGATTACCGAAATCAAGTTAAAGTTGAGGTAGCTGAAAATAGAAATAAGGAAAGAAGGAGGTATGAGTGAAGATTGTGGTATGTGGTATACCACATACCACAATAGTAGGTAGGTTGTGGTGGGGAGAATCTCCAGAGCCAGGAAAAAAGGAGGTAGTAGACACTTTAACAATCAATAGGAAATGGTAAAGCTATAAGTGGATGGTGTAGGTAATGGCAAAGCAATGTATAAGTAATGGTAAATCAAAGTATAAGTAATGGTTAAGCAAAGTATAAGTAATGGTAAAGCAATGTATAAGTAATGGTAAAGCAAAGTATAAGTAATGGTAAAGCAAAGTATAGGTAATGGTAAAGCAAAGTATAAGTAATGGTAAAGCAAAGTATAAGTAATGGTAAAGCAAAGTATAAGTAATGGTAAAGCAAAGTATAAGTAATGGTAAAGCAAAGTATAAGTAATGGTAAAGCAAAGTATAAGTAATGGTAAAGCAAAGTATAAGTAATGGTAAAGCAAAGTATAAGTAATGGTAAAGCAATTTATAAGTAATGATAATGGTAAAGCAAAGTATAAGTAATGGTAAAGCAAAATATAAGAAATGGTAAAGCAAAGTATAAGTAATGGTAAAGCAAAGTATAAGTAATGGTAAAGCAAAGTATAAGAAATGGTGAAGTAATGTATAAGTAATGGCAAAGCAAAGTACAAGTAATGGTAAAGCAAAGTATAACTAATGGTAAAGCAAAGTATAAGAAATGGTAAAGCAATGTATAAGTAATGGTAAAGGAAAGTATATGTATATGTAATGGTAAAAATTGGACCAAGACAACCCAGACAAACATTCACACAACACAACATTGCGCTTAAAGCAATTTTTTCAAGAACCAGATTTTTCCAGGGAAAATGGCTTATATCGTTAGATTCGTATTTAAATAGACATTTTAAAAATGTTTTAATCACAATCCGGTCGGAACCGTTTTTGAGAAATATTTTTCTCAAAATTAGTTTTCTCAATAGAGTTTTTGGGTGGCAGCACCCCAAATTTTGAGCTAAAATTCATTTCTCTATTTCGCCTAGGGGAATGATTTTTCTGAACACGTTTGACAAATTTCGTCAAAAGCGACCTAGTAGTTTAGGCTTCACGCGTCTGCACAGACAGACATTTTTTAAAACCCAGGGACATTTTTTTGGACTCAGGGGACCTCAAAACGTGTAAATCCATCAAAATCTCAAAATTACATTTTCACGCAATCACAATACTTTCTCGTTATATGAGAAAGTAAAATAAGGCATCTTTATTTCGATTCTCAGCGACAGGAGTACATTTTTCTTTTTTACTTCTTGAATAATAAATTGCTGGTTTACACTGAAGCTTATTAAGTTTAGCGTAAAATTAAGTCTTACCACTTATTCGACCCCTCTTTTTTAATTGTTTACGAAGGAATGCTGAATTAAAATTGTCTTGTAATACGTCATTCATTCATAACATTGATTTGCCTTTGTATCAATTATTGGGTGCGTAGGTTTATCATAATTATTATATTATGGAAAATTCAAATGAATCTCAGCAATATTTCTTTAGAACCACAGGACCTCTTATCGTGAAATTTCCGGATAGTAGGTCTTAGTCACTAGGTGCTAGCTAAGAAATATTTTTACGATCCGCCTTTTTTATTTAAAATGGTGGTAATTTATATGTAAAAATGTATTATATATCCGGTAGCAGTTGCACTAGAACCGGAAATTCGGTTCCTTTTATGACTTAAATGCTATTGTGAAAGAGTTTTCAGATCGCCCATTTTGATTCAAGATGGCGGTCATTTATGTATTCGAAACTAAGTCTCCTCACCCCAATAATTATCACTACTTTTATGTTATAAATTTTAATTACATAATTTTAATGTGAGACTTGCTAATCTATATGATAACGATGTGATATGAAGCTTAAATACGACTAATTACCAGAGTTATTGTTAATGTTAATTAATTATCTGTTGTTTTATTGTTAGAATTATCTAGATAGTTTTCAATTAGTTTCTATTATTTAAATGTATCTAACTTGTGCAATGAGCCCAGAGCTAAAACATATCCATGTTAAAATGAAATTTCTTTAGTCCCCCAGAGCTAAAGCATATCCGTGTTAAAATGAAATTTCTTTAGTCCCCCAGAGCTAAAGCATATCCGTGTTAAAATGAAATTTTTTTAGTCCCCCAGAGCTAAAACATATCCATGTTAAAATGAAATTTCTTTAGTCCCCCAGAGCTAAAGCATATCCGTGTTAAAATGAAATTTCTTTAGTCCCCCAGAGCTAAAGCATATCCGTGTTAAAATGAAATTTCTTTAGTCCCCCAGAGCTAAAGCATATCCGTGTTAAAATGAAATTTCTTTAGTCCCCCAGAGCTAAAACATATCCATGTTAAAATGAAATTTCTTTAGTCCCCCAGAGCTAAAGCATATCCGTGTTAAAATGAAATTTCTTTAGTCCTCCAGAGCTAAAACATATCCGTATTAAAATGAAATTTCTTTAGTCCCCCAGAGCTAAAGCATATCCGTATTAAAATGAAATTTCTTTAGTCCCCCAGAGCTAAAACATATCCGTGTTAAAATGAAATTTCTTTAGTCCCCCTGTCTAAAACATTTCACAGGAACTTCTTCTGTACCCCAGAGCTAAAGCATATCCATGTTAAAATTGGCTATTAAAAAGTTTTTGTTGTTTTTAAAAAATTAAAAATAAGCTTGAAGTGAAAAACAATTATAAAATAGAAATTATTAGTTATTAAAAACAATAGAAGAGTAACAACGGACTAAGATGAAATACCCAAATTCAAAGACTTGGAAAGAAATAAGAAAATTCTCGAGTAAGATTTATATACTAATAAAAAAGATGTGAACGAGAAGGAAAACCCGAGATGATTCAATTAAATACTTTCCTTGAAACATTTGGCAAAATCGAATTGATCCGATCCCTAAGGACCAAAAATAAGCAATACGAACTTAAGAGGAAATAGAAATGAAATTGAGCGGAACCCAAAATCGAAATTAAAGGGTGATCTTTCAAGAAAATTGTCAAACAGAAATTATCTTTTCATCTTTAACAAACTCTAAATCTATATAAGGATAAATTTCCTCACGATTTATCAAACAAAATAAATAAATTTAATTTAAAATGAGTTTATATATAATATATATTATATCGATCACAAAATTCCGTCTCGGATTAAAGTAACAAAGGTGATGATATACATCAAAAGATTTTTAACCAGACAATCATTTTTTTTTCAAAAACATAGAATAATGTATAATGTATATACTCGCATTATACAATTATATACATACATATACATACGGAAATTATATACATTTTTTTTTATAATTTTTCTCCTTAAAAAGCAACCTTTTTGTATTTTTAATGCAAATCTAGTTTATTAAATAATCTTCAATTTCACCTAGCAATGGCAATTAGAATGGTCAGAACTAATTTGTAATAAATGTTTGAAACTTCACTCTCATAGCGTAAACTTCCGCGTCTGATATTTTATTGAATTCCGATGTTGTGAATCACTGAAGTGATCATTCTCACGGGAGTTGCTTGAGATGAGAATCAAGGTTGCTCGGATGAAGCGGCGATGAGAGTTGAGTAAGCAACTCAATTGCTAGTGACTCTCATCAGAGATTTTGTGAATTCCGACGTTTCGAATCACATAAGTAATCATTCTTCATTCTCAAGGGAGTTGCTTGAGATGAGAGTCAAGGTTGCTCGTATGATGAGACGATAGAGTTGTAAGCAACTTAATTGCTTGTGACTCTCATCATAAGCAATTCATTTGAGAATGGGTTCTAAATGTCGGGATTCACAGAATCACTGACAACCGCAGGAGAAGATGTAGTCATTATTGTATGATACTTTTGTTTTAATACATTATCTAATTGATTTTACTATAATCCTTCTTTTTCTTATCTATGAGAACATAACATTTTTGTTTTTTCTTGCCTAATTTAACGCAAATCAATTTTTTATATAATTTTGCTTCCGAGCTTACCGAAGGTAACGGAAGCATTGTGTTCACTTTTGAGAACGAAAAACGTTTATGTCTCCAATTTTAAAAATTCCAGGACATAAATCCGTTTCAGACATCAGGGAACATTTTTGGTCTCGTGTCTGTCTGTCTGTGTGTCGGTCAATGTGTCCGCCAATTATGAAACGTGTGACGATAAGTTGAGGAAATGTCGACCGATTTTGATGAAATTTGGTAGACATGTTCATTTTACCAATGCTCAGAACGAGTTTGTTGGACAACATTATCCGTCCAAGTGTTCACGCACAACGCTCACATAATCGTGAACTTCAAATTTAAATTTGGAATTTTAGGTGGGGAAAAAAATCAAACTTCATCTACTCAATAAGACAAACATTATTTTCATATACAATTTTTTTAGTAAAACCAACAGCGACACCGTAATGAAGTGTTAAAGATCGCTAAAACTATTAATAATTTTTACAAAAATTAACAATATAACAATAAAGTAATATAACATTAATGTTAATATAACAATAAATTACATGATAGGATGCATGGAAGCTATGTGCCACTATAATTGACAGTCTATTTATCTTTAGTCCTTCAAGATAGAAACCAGGATAAGAGGAAAAACGTGCAATCAACATCTATTGGCACGTGATTACCAAATGAAGACCTAGAACTTAATAACTTATATAAATTTCAACATTAAAATATTGATTCTGAAATATTTATAATGTTTATCCATGTCCTTCAAGATAGAAAGGCGAAACGTAGCAATCATCATAAGAATGTTATAAAAGGACAACAAAATAGAAAAACGGAACGATAATAGAAATAGCGGACAAAGACGGCACAAAAGAAAGAGATACGATTTTTAAAATTCTTTAAATTGAACAGAAATATATGAGGTTACATGATAAAAAATAGTTATTGAGTGTCTATTATATTAAGTCAGTACAATAATATAACAATGCAGCAGTAAAGTATCGTTTCAGATTTAAATCTGAAACGATACTTTACTGCTGCAAGTTAAAGCTTCATTTAAATGAAGCTTTAAAATTTATGTTTCAGATTTAAAAATATGTACCACAAAATCAGGGTGAAATATTACCAAATTTGTTATTTTATTTAATAATAAATTATTTTTATACATTTTAAATGAGTTTGTTTACTTTGTTTCATTGTTGATAATGGAGTTTAACATACAAATTAAAAGTATCCTTTATAATTTAATTTAAATAAATGTGTTTCATATTTGAAAATACCACAAAATCAGGGTGAAATATTGACAAATTAGTTATTTTATTTATTAATAAATTTTATTTATACATTGTAAATGAGTTTGTTTACTTTGTTTATTTGTTGGTAATAGAGTTTAAAATAAAAACTTATCTATTTTATATAAAGTTTCATTGAAACTCAGCTCATTTAAGGAGAACGAAAATCTATTGTTAGGTGTATTTCAATATTAAATTAAATATAAATATCAAAACAAATTTTAAAATTAATATATTATTTGTTTTATTTATATTGACTAATTAAAAAATAAATAAAAAGTCTTACCAATTTCTAACGAGACGAATGCCCTACCGAATTATAGTATTGTTTCGGCAAATGTAAAGAATAGTATTCTTAATCGTTAGAATTATACTCGGAAAACACGAAATTCGCCAGGGTATAAGAGGGGATTCGAGATAAGAGGTTGTCACCGCGAAGATTAAAGGCATACTGAAGGGGTGGCCGCTGGGCCCGCCACAATTTCAAGGGGGTTGATTTCAGGGGGGGGTCTGGGGTCACGCACATGCCCAGTAACTCCCTCCGTAGCTTCTCTTTTTCGCTTACTTTATTTAATATATGTAACATGTCTATGAGCTTAAACATATTATGCAATGTATATAAGAAACAAAGCAGTAATGTTCCTTTTTTAAACACAAAGGAAGTTGGATATGATAAAATGAGTTGCAAGAATACAGAGAATATAAACCATGTGTCATTTTGTTTTGTTATATTTAACATAATCTTATAACTTATAACGATAAAAGCCATTGGTCGAGAAAAATAATACATTACTTCGTTAAACTAACAAATTTATTTATCTACACACGGCAGGAAAATTAAGCATTACTTAACTGTTTTTAGGTGGAAAGTACTATTTGGCTAATTTTTACAGTCAGGAAAAGGAAAGTCATTGAAACAGTTACTGCCATGAGGCAGGCCCGTTTTAGACGTTCACTGCGCCCTGGGCACCTCGTCTCAATGCCCCCCCCCCCCCCCCCCTCTTTCAAAACACCTAATATGTTTTATATAAAATATAAAAAATCATACTCCGAGGTGAAATAGAGAAATGAATTTACGCTCCAAATTTGGAGGCGCTACCTCCCAAAAACTTTGAACAATCAAATTCGAATCTAACGATATAAGGCGTTTTCCCGGGAAAAATCTATTTTCTGAGTTATTGATGAAAAACAATCTGATTTTGTTAAAAATCGAGAACAAAAAGTAAACAACCACCTTTTGAATTCATTGTAAATAATATAATACTAACTTAAAAAAACTAATTAAAAGCTATTTAATTAATAAATACCTAGATGATACTTTGATTTGAGAAAAGGGTTGTTATTTACACGCTGAAATTCTAAATCATAATAAAGTTCATTTTCATTAAACTCTATTCTATATCTATAAAATTATCAAGAGTAAAACGAAATAGATCCTATTTAACCATTCAGTATACAGAGGAATTCATTAAGATGATCTATTTCTATTTTGGGAACTATGTATCAAGTTGCTCTCTCACCGAATAATTTTGAAATCAAATAGCATTAAATTCAATGGAAATTCACGATTATTAATGCCGAGAGTAAAATCTGAGTTAAAAGTGTCAAGATTAATAATATCAGGGAGAATAGATATCGGTTGAGATTTAAGCTGAGGATTAAGATAAACTGTAACTTGCAGAAATGATTTCTCAGTCAGTGTTGCCAATTTACTACCCTAGACCCTAGGCGTTATAAATCTAAGATCTCTATTGTACAAACGAGAATAATATCGAAGTTCAAACAAAATGTGCCAGATTTTAAAACGGTTGTCACACACAGTCCTATTGCAAAATTACAGATACAGGTTCCAATAAGTAACATTGCATAATAATACAAAAAATGTTGCCGGTCTACCTACCAAAATCACAAATTTGAAACACATTTACCACACTTCAGGTGCCTATTAAGACACCTCAAAATTTAAAACATTCAACCTACCTACTCATTTTTTCACCTATTTGACGACTTCATTAAATTCATGCTTTCTTCGGTTTTTCTTTTTACAAAATCATCCTTGGGTAGGGTTACAATACGTCCGATTTCGTCCGGACAGTCCGGATTTGAAACATCTGTCCGGTTTTGAGAAATGTCCGGATTTTACTAGGATGCACGGAAGGGAGCTAGCGTAGCCGTGTGAGTTAAACCACGTCTGCTCGGCCATCACTGAATCTCGAGTGGAACGAGACGGGGTTCGATTCCTCGCCGTGACACTCTGATTTATATGGCTCACTATTGATCACATCATACTCGCTTTGGCGGTACTATGTACAGAGGCATGATGTGTGAAGTGGCTGGAACTCTCTACCGCGGGGCGTAAAAAGGGCCTAAGTGATGGCCTAATTGCAAGGTTCGAACAAGTGGTTCGTCCTACCCGTCCTAGTAGAAAGTACTAGACTACTACTACTACTAAGATGCACGGAGAACGCAGCAAAGGCAGGGAAATCTCATTCAACAACAATCTTATATCTTCTCAACAAATATTATATTAATTAATATAATATAATATAACGTAATTATATATTTGTAACTTATTTATTTTCCCAATTTCACAAAAACAATTATATAGGTAGGTATATATATATAAACATTTTGCTTCCGAGCTTACCGAAGATAACGGAAGCTATGTCGAAGAACAAAAATATTTTAGGTCTTCGATTTCAAAAATTCCAAGACAGAAATCCGTTTCAGATAACAGGAAGCATTTTTGGTTCCGTGTCTGTCTGTCGGTCTGTCGGTCGGTCGGTCTGTCGTTCGATTTTTACGAACCAACATATCTTAAAAACTAAGCTTCCGATTTTAATTAAATTTGGACGGTCGATCATTGTTGATTAGCCCATTGTTGATCCCATATAAGTTTCAACCTTCTGCGCTTATTTGTTTCTCTTGAACATGTTCACAAACATATATCTATTTACACCTATAGCTTCAAAAGTACTTATCTGATTTGTATGAAACTTTTACAATTTATCGAAAGTAACCCGCAGATATATTAAGATTAATTTGAACCGTCTGCGCTCTTTCTTTTGCTAAATTGATACTTTAATTCATGTAAAAAACTAAAACAATTTTGAAAAATTAAAAAACGGGGAAACAATTAAACAATAATGGCTTGCAAAAATAGCATAAAACCAATACAGTACGTGAATTGGATGCGAGGAAGCTATGTGCCACACCAATTGGCAGTCTATTTTTTCAACTTTCCCTCCAGACTCCCCCCCCCCCCCCCCAGTTCCCTCTCTCCGGATCTAGCCTTCATAAATTATGGTAACCCTATTCTTGGGTCTTTGAGACCCTAACGTCTACGTCTACTTACGTCAGTAATATTTCATTACTTCTAGCTACATTTTATTACATGTATTCACGACTTAATATTTAAGTTCTAATTATATTCAAGATTAGGCCTTTTTTAAAAAAAAATTATGCAAGATATTATAAAAAATATTTTGTAATGGCTGTTTATGTTTAATGTTTTTAATCAATTTCTGATTGTTTTTACTGGATTCATTTGTTTATAGTAGAAATTTGCTCTTACTAAACAACATATTAGAGAACGAATTCACTTAACATTACTGCCAAAAGAAATATGAAATTTTAGGAAACGTATGTGCATGGGCGTAGCCAGGGGGGGGGCAGGGGGGGGCCATGGCCCCCCCCTAGGCCGGCTCAACTCTCTAAAAAAAACGATTATTATACATATACAGGTTAAAATAAAAAATAAATAAATAAAAAGTAAAAATAATTCTGTATAATAATAATAATAATATATATATATATATTATTTTTATTATTATTATTATACAAATTTATTTTATGGCTAGAGGGGGTCTTCAGGTAAAAAAATGTAAATCTCGTTTTAGTTGTCAAGTTTCTACAACAGCTGTGGCGTGGCTGCACTGGTTTGGTTAGCATTGCTTTGATAAAAAAGAGGCCTATGATAAGAAAAGAAGCTGGACAATAATTATGTTTTCCTTCTCTCAGCCAGTGGTGAACCCGGGGGGGGGGGGCACAAGTGCTCTCCCCCCATAGCTAAAGAGCAAAATTTAAGTATGCAATTCCGCAGCACATTTTATAGTAATAGTGTTGTGATAGACCCCCCCCCCCCCCACCCCCAAAGCCAAAGTCCTAAAATTTAAGTATGCAAATAATTAAGTATTACTTAATAAATAAGTAAATATTACTTATTATTTATTTATTTATTTTTTTTTTGTGCAAGCAAGTCAAAAAAATAAATTAATAAGTAATTATATACATACCTAGTTTTGCCCGACATATTTTTTTTTTTGGCGTTAAAAAAGAAGATAAAGAAGAAGAATTGAAGTAAGTAAAGTTATCAATCCGTTTAGGTCAAGGATCTATAAAATGGGGATGGAGCACTAAGTACATATACCTCCTGGGTAAAAAAGTGTCGTCTATAGTCTATAGAACTTGGAAAAAAAATCTACATAAAATTACGACTGCGCATGCTCAGAACTTTTTAGTGGGACGAATTAATTATAATAACAGTATATTACGCGTCGAGTGCGGAACGTAGCATTTTGCATGCGAGTGTGGAGTTTGCACCCGAGCGATAGCGAGGGTGGTAAAACCACACGAGCAATGCAAAATGCCGTTTTCGCACGAGTTGCGTACCGTACTTTATCTACGATTGTTAGATTTAAATAATAAATACAGAAACAAATAAACTTGCTGTATGTAAGTTCGTATCTCTATCTTGATAAAGATGGCATTAATTCATTAGTTGTATTTTTTTGCCGAATTAATTATTTCTGGAGGATTATTATTCTCCACATTTTCGTCAAAGTCACTTGATTCACTCATTGTTTTTCACTAAAAACTCGATATAAACAGTTACTTTAATAAAAGAACACCAAATTAGTTTTGTTAAATGTAAACAAACTCACTAATCGTGCGTAAAGTTGAAGAATTCCTCTTCTTTACCGCACTAGTGCGGTAAAGAAGAGGAATTATTCAGAACTATGAGACGCGCATGCGCAATGAATACAAGTACGTAAATAATCACTTTCTACGCATCTAAACAAAGATATAATGTTTATATTTCGTATCAATCGTAGATAATAGTATATAATAATAGTTTAATTATAATAATATTAATTATAATAATAGTTGGGAAGCTATTATTATCCATTGTTTATTTTGAATGAAAGGTTACAATATAAAATTTTTAGATCAAGTTTTTAATTAAATATTTTCTTGTTTTAAGGGTTTTTATTTTAATCTACAGTTTTACTTTAATATATTAATTAAATTTAATTAAAATAGTTAGTAGCAGTCATTAGAATAGTTTTTAATAATCGAATAAATAATATTAATTAATTTTGAAACGGGTTCAATTGTAGAATACGATTTTAAAAAATGCAGATACCCGACCTTTCGCAAGGAAGACTATTTTTTGTATTTATTGACTGGACTGTTAGATACCCTACTATTTTTATTTGGTTATGGTTTTGCAATGAAACTCAGTATGGTTCTTGATTCTTATAAAACAATTAATTACTATTTATTTAAAATTTTAAATTAGAGATGTAGTAGTTCAGACAATATCTCATAGGAAGTCCTAACGTCGCTTCAAATTCTCTCTGTCCAATCTTAATGTGAACTATTTTACATTATAAGAGTGGATTTAAACAGCATGCTTTCCTTAAAAAAATCAATTTCAAATAAACAATTTTTTTTTTTTAAAAATAAATCCTTTAGAAAATATTAATAATGGTACTGTCAGACTCTTGGCATTTTTAAGGAAAACACTATTTTGGTTTTACATACACCACACACACACACACACACACACATATATATATATATATATATATATATATATATATATATATATATATATATATATATATATATATATATATATATATATATATACAAAAAAATTAGCCCCCCCCTAAAGGCAACCCTGGCTACGCCCATGCGTATGTGACATTAAACATTAACCTCCAAACCCTCCAGAGCCTAATAATAATCAGATCATCAGATGGCTGAAGCAAATCTTTACTAGAATAAAACATAAAGGAATAAGCCGCCACTTTTCAAATGGGAATCCAAGTTGTGATCCTTCAGAAAGTTTACCTTTAATTAAATTTCAAAATTTGCTATACTAACAAATATTTATATTATCATTCTTCGACTAATTGGTATAAAATAATAGTTTTTTTCGGTATTTTGCATAGAGAAAGTAAGCAAGGTTAAGATTTTTATTTTCGTCAAAAATCATAACACCATTTTTGGTTTATCTTATCTTCCTTTAACACGAGGCCCAATATATATTTATATATATGTTAGAAGAAATCAAAAAATAAGTCAGACTAGTGACTAATCTCATGCTTAACTTGAAACATAGGGGCCTCTGATCACTGGCGGCGCCAGGCATGGGCAAACCGGGCAACCGCCCGGGGCCCCGCGGCGGGTACCTCTCACTGACTTTTCGGAATTTTTGTACTTTCGAACAAAAATTAAAATCTGTGACAAAGTATTGTACTCATAACTCATATAAAGCATTATTTGTTAATTAGTTTACTATTACAAAAAATATAATACAGTAAAACCTGACTAAAACGGACCCTACTTCTAGGATAAAATGGTAGACTCATCTATTATTTTTTTTATACTGTATTGTATAGTTTATAATGTTTACATTACAATACAATTAATTTTAACTTGGTTTATTTTCATACCCTAATATTGTTTAATATTTTAAAACAAATTTGTATTATTAAAATTTGTAAAACCTAATTGGTATTATATTATATTATTGGTATTATTAAATTTATTTTTAAATATTGTATACAAATTGGCTTTACACTCATCCCACTCAATCTTCACCTCATGTTCACCTATAAACTACCTCGCACAGCCAAAAAAGAGTAAAAACAAATTAATAATTTATTAATTTTAAAAAATAAATATGGATTTGGTGGTAAAAGGAAAAGTGCATGGCTAAATTAGATCCATTTCTATTGAGATAACGTTTAATTGCTTAGGGTGGTTAAATTAAATAACAAAGTACAAATAGTACAAAGGTTTACATTATATTTACTAATAGTCTTACGTCTTACCATGACACATCAAATATAATTGAGAACAAATTTCGTAATTATTAGTTGTAGCAAAGCCTAACTCGTTTGTTACCCTTCCTAACTTGCCTAGCTCGTTATTAACTTTAAATATTTTTTTTTTTTTTTAATTTCAAATAGACATCATTTTTAAATAAAGAAAATGTAAGTTACAACTAGTTAAAAGCTTTATATTATATAAGGAGGTACTTCAATAAATACATATTTATTTAGCATAGTTATTTTACTAATATGTAGTTGAAACAAAAGTATATCCATGGGCAAGAGTAAGGGGGTTTTTTAATCTGTTTAATTTTTTAATGTTAATGTGGCATGATAAAGAAAGTATTTTTCTAAAAAACCCCAAAAAAAACCTAATAACAGTGTAGGCTTGGTATCAGCTGAAATAGCGTAAAAAGTGATTTTTAAGCATGTAATTTTAAAAAAAAAAAAAAAAAAAAATGTTTGTCTGTCTGTCTCATGAAGCCTAAACTACTATAGAGGGGCTACTACTGGGGTATTCCCAAGATCATCTTGGGAAAATCTCTGGCACAAACCTTTTTCGTGGTTTTTAGCTTCTAGTGGGTCTAGGGGTATGGAATTCTACTCATCTTGGCAAGATGAGTAGAATTCCATACCCCTAGACCCACTAGAAGCTAAAAACCACGAAAAAGTTTTGTGCCGGAAGGTTATAGTTAAACTAAAAGGTTATAAATAGTTTTTAATTATCGTATACCGTATCAGTTTTTCTTTTTCTTTAGCAAATTTTCATTGTAGTAATTTGCTAATGTGCCTAGTGCTTTGATTTTTAGGGTACGTAGGGAAAACCAAGGAACCTTATATTTTCCTGCGGGTGTCTGTCCGTCCGTCCTCTCGCGTGCTCTCACGGCTACACCTTTCGTCCGATCACTTTGAAATTTGGCATGTATGTGTCTTGTACCTGCCCACATATTTTAAAAATATAGCGACTTAAAAAAAAAATTTTTTCAAAAAAATTAGGGTAAAAAAACTTAAGGGTTAAATATTTTTTATTTTTTTTCAACACCGTGAGGGGTATTATATGAAAGGGTACGTCGAGCTGATTACAAAAATATATAATTATTTGGTTATAACTTTGATAGGGCGAGCGTAGGCAAGTTTGAAGTGGGTGTGAAACGTGTCCCCCCCCCCCCCCCCCCCTCTATCTCGCTTATGTGAAGTGCAAAAAATCTGAAAAAATTCCTGAACATCCTTCGACAAAAAGTAAAGATAACACTTTTTGGAAATTTCGAAACATTTTTTTTTTTTTTTTTTATTGACAAAATACGTTTTTTTATAATTATGGTCTTTTCGATATATTTATATGGTTGTGTTTTGAGAATATCAGACCCTTAGAATGGTTCAAAGTAAGCTTTTTAGCATTTTAAAAAAACACTGTTTATACACTTTACAGTTAAACACAATATAGTGTGGCCTACGGACCCTCGCTGTGTGCTGACTTGCACACACTTGACCTGTTTATTTTTTTTTTGTTTTGATAAATATAAGAAAGATTGTTTTGATCACAATTTTTTCACACCCTTTCTACAAAATATTGACAAAGAGAGCTCTTACTTCACCAATTTTTGATTTTTACAAAAACTCGTACGAGAACGTAAAAGTAGTACATAGGAAATTAAATATATTTACATCTTTACGAAATAGATCGTGTTTCTCCTTCATTTTATTTTTTATAACAATAAAAATTCAACAAAGGCAAAAGGCAATAATGCAGCTTCCATGAAATTTAAGTGAGTCGTTTTGTTGATTTCAAAGATTATGTGAATAAATCAACATCAATTTCATACTCAGAGGCAGTGCTTGATTTCTAGAAATTGAGGAGCCGGAACTTAACCTACCCACTCCCCCCTCCCCTGTAGAAGGGGGGTCCTCCCCCGGGAAATAAAAACCCTAAACTTAAATTAAAAAACATTAATTAAATAAGGAAATAATAACTAAAGAGAAAAATGTTTACGAGTATAACCTTCTCTTGTTTATGAGGTTCAAATGTAACCATAGAGAATAGATTGTAACCTTTCGGCACAAAAATGTTTCGTGGTCTTTAGCTTCTAGTCTAGACCCCCATCCAAACTCGATGCTAATTCCGCCCTGCTGGACGGTCAGACAAAAACAAAAAACCAAGTAACGGATTAGTATGTCATGCAAGTCGATCTTCAAACATGTCAACAGGAAGGTTCCCTATCTGCTATTTGTTAGGTTTTCTTCAATGCTTCTTATACAGTGCAATGATTAGTCTCAATCCCGTTCCAATCTGAAGAAGATTTAATAAAACTGCAAGGTATGCGCATGCGCATAAAACCTATTCTAAACTTTTTTCGAACGATCCGTGGGACAATTTGACTAGAACAGTAAAAATAGGAAGGTTGGAACAAACCGATAAAAGAATCAAGAAAGTGAAGTATCAATCAGATAACTATGTTTAATCAACCATAATACTAATTTAATCTTTGGGAACAGATTCAGAATGCAGCGTTCAAGCCCGCAACACTATTTTATTTTATCCATTTACATAGCCAATACCAAGTATCGTAGAAAGGAAAAACTTGTGCTGAAAATAGTTTTCGAACACGAACAACAAACTAATTACTAATTTTATGAAAAATAAAAACTTACAATGCTTAGAAAACAATGTTGTATTGTCCACACACGAATATCACAAACAAACGTCGAACATGAGCACTATTAACTTAACGCGCAAATATTACAAAAGTAAAGAAAAAATACGGATGACTTTAAACTTTACGATAATTTTCGAGACTGAGATTTATATTTCTACAGAGTTACCAACCTTTAAGCCATAGATGACAAGCAGCTTCTTCTAACTTACTAAACTAAATTCTAAATCAAGACCAAAAGGTTTAAAGAAAAAGAAGAAGCTACTTTAAACCACGAGAGTACGAGAGGGACCAGTGCGCACGCGCAAATCTCAATGCGCGCAGTTCACCACACATGTTCGTGTTTTGTTTTTAACCTTCCTCTTTCTCTTTCGTCTCCTTTATTTTTATCGGCGTTTGATTTTGTTTATACTGTATACATTTTCCACAGTATATTTTTTGTTCAGATTGATAAATAAATCTATTATGACTAGATAAGTTGTTATTTTTACACAATATTTGTCATTTATTATTACTTTTGACTTATTTTGTTAAGTTCATCATGGTTTACTTTTCTCCTAAAAGTGATTCAAGAAATATGTATAATTCTCAGTTTAACTCAAACTCTAAACGTCATGGCAAAAGAGAAGATGATAAAAGCTTTAATAACACATTATTCGAGCTTGCAGCCGAAGCCGTAAAGAATACCAAGGAACGTACTATCGGCTTCAAAGATGTTTTCAATAAAATGAGTATACCCGAGAAAGTAAGTAAATATGTTAAATAATAAACTCGATTGTGTTCATTTATTTTACGAAGACCCAAGTGTAAGGAACAAGTAGGATGTAATAAGTTTAACTGAACCAGAAACACCAATTTACTTCGACTTAAAACGTTACTGCAAGGGTAGATGTACTACTTGATGCTCGTAGAAGGATGTTTTCAGTCTAAAATTTGTCTGCTTTATTTGAAAAACCTGGGTTAAGTATGGCAAACTGTATATTTGGTAATATTTATGGTGCGTGTGGTCTATTGTATCGATATTTTTGTTAACAGATTCGATATACAATGCCCAGAATTGTTAGGTAACTACATAACCTTATTTCGTATAGTCTTTATTATATTTACTTTGTTTCCATGATGTTTCAATACGGTTTAAATACAATTTTTGGATCCAAATTGTCCACGGAAACCTAGATTCAATACGAATTGAGTAATATTTCGATCCTGATACAATACACTAAATTCTGGGATTGTATCTGGATTGAGCTTCATGAAAACACCTGTACGCGTGCGCACACCTGAACTTGAGGGGGAGTGGTTAAAACCCTCCATTAAGTCCACCCATCTATGTTAAGTCTCAATGTTAGTCATGTTCAATGTATGCCCATGTAGACATTGGCATTGCTAAAGGGGGGTCGAAATGCTTGTGGGTAAATTAACCATATTGACAAATTTATTTATTTTTCTTGAGAATTGAAAATCAAACTGGTTGATAAGCAATTACTAGTTAACTTTTTGCAATAATCGCTGAAACTGTAGTGGAGGAACTGCCCTTAAAAATCTGTGAAAAATGTGGAAATGTTCACATGATTTTCTGATATAACCTGATAAAGCTTTACAATAGGTTTCAGCAACCTTTTTGACTCAGTCAAGACAAAAAGTCAAGGATGTATATGCTGATGGTTGACTAGCAAAATAAAGGGGATCAACGTTTTCGAAAACATAAGGGAGCAAGCGTGGCCGAGGTGCTCTAGGCACTCACCCAGCTATCAATGAATCAAGGCAAATCAAGGTTGTGGGTTCGATCTCGTGCCATGATGCTATGGTTTAAATAGCTCACTAATGACCACACCATACTCGCTTTGGGCGGTATATGTACAAATGTATGATGTGGGAAGTGGCTGGAACTCTCCACCAGGGTGTTAGTAAAATGGGCCCAATGTGGCCTAAGTGCTAGGTTTGAACAAGTGGTCAGTTCAACCACTACTACTACATATTTACCTTAGCTTAGGCTTTGATTACGGGGAGGGGGGGTTGATGCTGACAAGTTGAAGAGGGATAAAATAAAAACTTAAGCATTTTGGGTCATATCGGAGGGCGAATCACAGTACACCGAGTCGAGTTGAGCCTTTGACCCCTGCTTTACAAGGTGGTTTCTAGTAAAAATCTATTTTCTGAGGATGGGGATAAAATTATCACAAAATATTGTCATGAAAAACAAGCTATAGAAAGTTGACTACCTCAATAATTTAAATACAATATAAAGTTTGTGTGATTTCTCCGACTGATTTTTTATATGATTTAATCTTTTTTTTTCAAGGGAGAAAGCCTTGAAGCCTATTTGATGATTTGTGAAATTAAAACTGATTTATTAATTATGTATTACTTATAAAGTATTATTATTATTATTATTTTTTTATTTTTTTTTTCAGTTTTTGAAACCTGTATTTGGAATTGGTTGTAAAGTAATGAGCCATTGGAAAACAATTGAAGAATTAATTAAAAGCTCAGGAATTTTAACCGAACATCCTAACATTGATAAAAACCTTCTTAGAGCTGTTGTTACTGAACTGCTCTGGGGTCATAAAAAGGTTGCTGGAGCGGGAGAAGTATTTGATGTTGTACGTGAAAACAAACAATTATTTACTGACTTGCTTAAAGAGCACGAAGAAGGTGATAAAGGTAAATGTTTTTTTTTATCTCATTCTTCAAAACAGATCGCATTTGTTGGAAAAAAGATCAACAGTCAATTGGTAATCTTTGCAAGGGAAGAAATAAATTCACTGCAACTAATAGAGATTACCAAATTTATTCTTAACTATCTGGAGGTGTGGTACTGTAACATAGATATGGTTGTTTATCATTTATTTTCTGTTTTCAATTCAATACCTGTTTTCATGGTATTTTTTTAAAAACAGTTTCAATTTAAAACCAAAAATTTGCTGTTATGACCTTGAACTCAAAACGTTTTGAGACCACCGTTTCCATGGGGTTATGAATACCAAAACCATTTTAAAAACGGTTTTGAAAACTCATGGAAATGTAGTCATTGTCATCATTACTTCAATGGTGGAAACCAGTTTGCATTACAAATTTAAAAAAAAAAATATGCTTATTATTTTTTGGCTGTTGCACAATTTATTAAGGTGGTGAAAATATTTTCCATTAAGCTACTAGGTTTGACAATAATATGTATAAATTATTGGAATATACATGTATATATAAATAGACATATATACAGGTAGGTGGTAAATTTAGCTACCACTGTGCATCTAGGGAAACCTAATTTTTTTGTCATGCGTTCATGTCAAACTAATAAATGGGAAAACACTGGGCTAAGTAATTATGAACTCGTGTACAAAAAATTTTGTCTGAGTTGTCTCGGACCGATTTTTGTTTTTAGCTGGTAGAAAATAGCTTTCCTTAAATTGCTAAAATAGGGATAAAAATAAATCTACCTCCAAAGTGCAGATGGTTAAATATGACTATTGTTAATTACAGATACTAAATAATACTGTTAATTAGTGATGTAAAATAGCCGGGTATTTAAAACTGCGGGTAAATACCCTGGGTATTTACCCGGGTAAATACCCATTTTGGGTAAATACCCAGGTATTTATGATAATTTTTAAATTTATGACTGATTATGAGTTTAATTTCAAACTTATTAATTGTAAATAAATATATTATGAAAGAGTTCAAGTAGTTATTAAGTGATAGTATGTCCAAATAATATTGTTGAATGGATATTAATTACTTAATAAGAATAATAGTCGAGGAGATAGCGTGCTAAAAAGTGTCTAACTAACATCAAGCTAGAAATTTCTGTATATGTAAATGTTTTGGTGGCATTTAAAAAGTTTTTAATCCTTTTGTATACCTCTTCATTATTTTTGTATTGACTTTGATATTTTGGATTAATTGTCTGTCATCATTATACAAAAAAAAAAAAAAATAAACAAATATGTGGTCTGCTAAGTTCATTGGCGGGACAATCCGGTGGAGACCGGCCATATCACACCCTTTATGATGGACAATGTGATTTTCATGATCCTGGAATTGGAATATGAAATTAGTTAGTAGACCAAAAATCAAGTTGACTATTATCAACTTGATTTTTGGTCTACTAACTAAGTTAGTACTCAGGATCTTGAAAATAGCATTGTTCACCAAAAAGGGCGGGACATGGCTGTTCTCCACCGGTTTGTTTTTTTCAAATGCCTACTGCCAAACTACGTCCCGCTGATGAACTTAGCTGACCACATATTCTTAAAAGGCACCAAAACATTTAATTATACACAAAATTCTAGCTAATGTTAGTCAGACACTTTTTTGCACGCTGTCTCCTGGACTATAATATTAATAAACCTAAATAGAAACCTTAAGTTTTCTAAGTGAGTTAAGGCGTAGGCCTTAACTCTTGACACGTGATATTTCTGATTGTCAGATATTTATAGCAACCGCCTATACACATACAGTAACAGTATAAGAATTGAGTAACAAGGGTATAAAAAATATGCCAATTAATAATAATGTGTGTTCATATTATTTACATATTTTAGACAAATATGCATATTTATATTTAGGCCTGCATGCCTGCATAATATAAGAATGCATAACCTAATTTTCAAAATAATAATCCTGTGCTTTTACTTCAAAATGGTGGTGTTTTCATTGCACAGACCTTCAACATAAGCATTCTTTTTGAAATCATTGAATCTGTATAGCAGATATTAATATATACTTAGAAATAATAAATACCCGGACGCTGGGTATTTTTGAAGACTATTTTTTAGGAATTAAGTGAGCTTAACACATCCTATACTCTCTAAATGACATCTATTAAAGCCATAAGAGAATGGAAAATGCTCAGAAACTCTTAAAACACTTTTTAAATCAATATTAGTCATAAATACCCTCATTTTGGGTATTTACCCTGGCCTCGGGTAAATACCCATTTTTATTTACCCTACCCGCTGGGTATATACCCGGCCCACATCACTACTGTTAATTAATATTTTAAATGTCCTTTTATGATTTGTTTTTAGACGATAAACTACAAGTGTTTTTCGCTCGAGTAAATTCCTTAAAGGTTTCTGTGCGAGTTGTTCTTACACATTTAGATGAGATGGGCTACAAATTGGTCGAGACACCTTCCAAGTATAAAACGTATTTACAAGAGATTGCCAAGTTAGAACCGAACTCATTTATGGTTGATTATCACTTCAAGGATCTATTTGCATTTAGCGCATTGGCTAAGTCAACATTGATCCCCAATTCTATTGTTCAAGATAAATTACTTATCATTCAAAACAAGGTATTATTTTTATGCTCAATAACGCTATGTGTTCTGAAGATTTTATTTTTAGCTCCTCTGCAGTCAATCATCAAGAAGGTTATTGGATAATGGAAATAGACCAGGGTTTCCCAAACTGTGTCGTGCGGTATCTAGAATAAAAAAAAAAAAAAATCCGAACTGGTCAGAACAAAATAATGCCTGCCTGTATAAGTACAATATTTTAAAACGGCCTAGTTTTATTTTTCCTAATGGAACTTTATTATTTATTATGAGAGTATGTTTTTATCATGTAAAATTACGCTTCACATTATAAAGCAACCCCAATCCTGGTCTGCCACCTATTTCTAGTAACTTAAGTTAACAAATAAAAAAATAACTAAATAGAAAAGTAACAAAAATTTTACACTTAAACTAAAAATGTTATTTATTCATGTTTTGCCTGATGAAGCCTTTGAACTGTTATTCACTGGGTATTTTACTTTTAATAATGTAGCTATAATTAGTTTTTTCAAAGGGTTTGGAAACGAAATTGACACTTCTTTAGACTGTTACTCCCCTTATAAAAAACAAAAGGGAGTAACAATCTAAAGAAGGTGTTCCTATACCTTCTTTAGATTCTCACTGTTACTCACCTTCTAGAAAAAGAAGGGAGTAACAATCTAAAGAAGCTGTGGGGAATGTTCTTTTTTAGACTGTTACTCACCTTATAAAGACTGAAGTGTGGTATTCCTTTGCCCAAAATACACTGGACTAAACATCCCTTTGTCTCAACAGTTATTTATACAAAGGAATATATGAATCATTATTTCCATTTACATTCTAAAAAAAACATAGAGGAGTTAAATTCTAAAGAAGTACCACAAAATGACTTAGGTATTTCGAGGATTTTTGCTGCAGGAAAAATAGCCAATTTCATTAAATCCTAATTAGGTACTTACGATTACTGAGAGAGAGCTTTGATTTTATAAAATTATAACCTCTATTTTTTAATGTAACCTCTATTTTAGTAGCATTTATAAAACTGTTAATTTTTTATTATTTTTCTAGTCAAGCTTGGTACCAGTGCACTTAATGGATGTTAAACCTGGTAACTCTGTGTTGGATATGTGTGCAGCTCCTGGAATGAAGACTGCTATTATTGCTTCTCAGCTTAAAGGAGAAGGGTAATTAGTCATTTTAATATTAAACCTGCTCTTTTATATAAGTAAAGTGATTCAAATTTGATTGATTGATTGAGGATTCAAATGTTTAATAAAGCGGCCTATAGAGGATTCAACTTGGTTGTCAACGTAGTTAGTGACCAAGTTGTAAAAATGTAACACAATCATTACTTTTTACAAAGATGTCTACTGAATCTTCACTTTGTACAAGTTTGTTGGGTGAGGTTTTTGGGTTTAAAATAAGTGAAGAATTGTTATACCTCGTTATTATCATGAATTATGTGAAGAAGAGGCTTGTCCCACATGAAATTTTTACTTTCTCATATAAAGAGAAAGTATTGTGATGGTGTGAAAATTCGATTTTAAGATTTTGATGGATTTGCACGTTTTGAGGTCCCCTGAGTCCAAAAAAGTGGTTTTTAAAAAATGTCTGTAATGTAAAATGTATATCTTTGCTACTAAAAAATTACTGCATGTATCAAATTGAAATTATGCATGCCTGTTTCAATAGTGCATTAGATGGTGTATATTAAGTTTTATTAAAATCGTTATGTTAGAACGTAAGATATCAGTAAAAAGGTTGTTTTCTCTTTTATAAACTTTTAGGTCCGCTTTAATAGTTTTAGCGCTCTTTATTAATTCATAGCGGTGTCGCTGTTGGTTTTACTAAAAAATGTTATTTGAAAAAAATGTTCGTCTCATCAAATAGATGATGATAGAATCTTTTCCCGTCCTGAAATTCCAATTTAATTTTTGAACCTCTCGTTTACACGAGCGTTGCGCGTGAACTCTAGGACGGATCACGCTGTCCAACGAACTTAGCCTGAGTATTAGTAAGAGGAACATGCGTACCAAATTTCAACTAAATCGGTCAACTTTTACTCAAGTTGTCATCACAAACGTAAGCGTTACTGACAGACAGAGGCATAGTTTGTTGAATGTAAGAAGCTCGCTTCAATTAGTTATTCCAATACTACTCTAAATCAAACTTGTCACCTATCAAGTGGCAAACCAACATCAACTTGATTTTTGGTTTACTAACTAATTTTGTACTCAGGATCTTAAACATCAAATTTTCCACCGTAATTGGCAGGACATGGCCGCTCTCCACTGGTTTGCTTTTTTTCAAATGCCTATTGGCAAGCTATGTCCCGCAGGCAAACTTAGCCGACCACATATTCTTAAAAGGCACTTAAAGATTAACTTGTACACATAATTCTAGCTTGATGTTAGTCAGATACTTTTTTTCACACTATCTCCTTGACTATAACCTAATAAAAATTAAAAAAATAAAAAAACTTGTTTGCATTCAGTGGACCTTAAAACATGTGAATCTAACAGAATCAAAATTTTTACACCATCAAAATATTTTCTCTCTACATTTACTACATATGTAAGAAAGTAGAAAGTGAACATTTATGTATTTTTATTAAATTGAGCCTAGTTCAGTACTATATTTATCGTGTTAGGCAATTGTAGTTTTTACCCTACTCTTTAACTGCTTACTATTCCCTAGATATGTGTGGTTGTGGTATTTTTTTAATCTTGCCACATGAGATCACTCCAAACAGATGTATACTTGTTGAAGTGGTACAAATAAGGTTTTTTTCTGCTATTGAATGAGGTTCAATTAATGATTTTAGAAAAGTTTGGGCTGTGGATAAACATAGATCCCGATATGTCAGTATGGTCAAGAATCTGAATGCATTTGGAGCACAAAAAATGTCATTTACTGTGAATTGTGATGTGCTAACTCTTCAGGACAACGCTGAGGACTTTGATGTAATTCTTCTTGATGCACCATGTTCAGGTTCAGGTATGTTTTGTTGTTTAAAAGCACAACCCAGATTATTCAAATTTTAGCTAATCTAAAAATATTTGTGTTTATTTGCCTTCCTTTGTTTTTGGAAGTAGTATTTTATATTGTAGATATGGGAGCATCTTAATGAATAATATAAATTGTCTCTCCGCGTAAACTGACTAATTTGTTTATTTTAAATTACAAAGCAGCTTTCAGCCTTCATAAAGTCATCATCAGTGCCAGAATGTGGAAGAAGTAGAGTTAAATAATATAAATTAAAAGTTTGAAAAGTTAATGATTGAGTCCAGTCTACTTCATGTCAGAGATCAAGGTAAGACTAACAGTTTTTTTTGTCACCTTGATCTCCATCATGAAGTTGACTGGACTCTTTTATTATTATTAACTTTTTTATTTATATTATGTAACTCTACTTCTTCCACATTCCGGCACTGATGATGGTCTTATGAAGGCTGAAAGCTGCTTTGTAATTAGCCAGTTTGGGTGGAGAAACAATTTATATTATTCATTAGTATTTTACAGTTCTTGTGTTTTTTTTATTATTCCTTTGAATTATGTTCATAGTTCATTTTTGCGATAATTTCAATACAATTTTCTATTCAGTTTTGCTATAAAAGATCAAACCTAAATGCTTGGAGTCTAATGTTGGTTGCTTTTGTTATTTTAGGTATTGCAGAACGATTAGGAGAAACAGATAACAATCCCATGAGGCTGAGAAAACTTCAATGGATTCAAATGAAACTTTTAACCCAAGCTCTGACTAAATATCCTAAAGCGAAACGCGTTGTTTATTCTACTTGTTCAATTTACCCAGATGAGAATGAAGTTGTTATCGACGAAGTAATGAAAAAATTAAATGACGAACTCACTTATAAGTTGGTAGATTGTCACGAGTTGATATCAGGGTTTTCTAAAGGTTCAGAGGATTATAATTGTGGATCTTCCTGTATAAAAATATCTGTTGAAGATGATTGTACAAATGGCTTTTTCGTCGCAGTTTTTGATAAGGATCTGACGCTAAAAACTGATGGTAAAAGTGGTAAAAAGGCAAAGGCAGGCAATAAACGGAAACATTCTGAATTAAAAGAAAAATTTGTCAGTAAAGAAGAAAATGATGAAGATTCTGATGAGGAAGAAGAAATCCCTCAAACCCAAACCATAGTAAAAAAGAAGAAAGGGAAAAAGGCAAAACAAATTGAAACATCCCCTAAAAAAATGAAATTACAAAATGAGGAATCCATTAAAACAATCGTTCAAAAGAAAAATAAAAGAAAGCATTCTGAATTCGAAGAAGAAGTGGCCCATGATGAAGGTGAGGAAGAGGATGCCGAAAATGGAGAGGGGAATGACGCTGAAGAAGATATCCCTCAACCCCAAGCCATAGTGAGAAAGAAAAAAGGGAAAAAGTCAAAACAAACTGAAACAATGAAATCACAAAATGAGAAATCCACTAAAACAATCGTTCAAAAGAAAAATAAAAAAAAACATTCTGAAGTAAAAGAGGAAGTGGCCCATGATGAAGGAAAGGAAGATAATGCTGAGGGTGAATCAGCTGAAGAAGATATCCCTCAACCCCAAACCATAGTGAGAAAGAAAAAAGGGAAAAAGTCAAAACAAACTAAAACTGCCCCTGAAATAATGAAATCACAAAATGAGAAATCCACTGAAGTAATCGTTAAAAAGAAAAATAAAAGAAAGCATTCTGAAGTAAAAGAAGAAGTGGCAAATTTTGGAGATGAAGATGCTGACAATCCAGAGGGGAATTACACTGAAAGAACTGAAGGTGAGGGAGAATCAGCTGATGAAGATACCTCTCAAACCCAAACCATAGTGAAAAAGAAAAAAGGGAAAAAGTCAAAAAATATTGAAACACCTTCTAAAAAAATGAAATTACAAAATGAAAAATCCGTGAAAATAAATTATCAAAATAAAACCACAGGAAAAAAGGCAAAGAAAGAAAAATCATCTCCTGAGGAAAGTGTTGCAAACATATCTCTTGAAGAAAAAACTAATAATTCTCCTGTAAAATCCAAGAAAACCAAACAGAAAAATCAAAAAGCAACACCTCAATCTCAAGTTACTAGCAATAAATCCAATAAAAAACAGAAGCATGCTGCCAATAAAATAAATGTTGTAACACCTGAGACAAATAGTATGGCAAAGCCAAAGAAATTTAAGAAAAAAAGTAAGAAATCAAATTAATTCTTCTTTTTATAAAAATCTTCCCTTCATTTTAATTTTGTTGACTACCTGAATTTATTTTTTGTTTTACTTGTTTGTATAGCAGAGTGTACAAATTTTATAAATAAAATTATTTTACTTGTATATTTTACATAATGTTAGTACTTATTGAACATACTGACAATCACATTTACTGATGGTTAAAGTGCTTTAGAAATTGTTAAAAATTTTACTTATCAATCATTCAAGAATTATTTATTTTGAAAGGATAATTAAAACTTGATTTCTGGAGGGGAGGACAAAGAATAATTTTATCAAGGTGTAAAGTGAATTTTGCAAATTTCTCTTACACAATACAATATTGTGTTCATGTTTAAATATCTTTAAATGCAGGTATATCTGTGAGCAGGGATGTCCATACCCCCAAAGGGCCAATTGGTGCAAACATGGTGCAAATTCCCCCCAAAAACTGTCTGTCACTTGGAATATTTCAAATATCCCCCCCAATCTCTGTAAAATACCCCTAAATTCGATTCCCCCCTAAAAGTTCTGATAGCGCAAGTTGTGCTATCAACACCCCCCTGTCCGTGAGTATAATGGGTTTACTTGGATAAATACTTACACAGAATTAGGAGAAGAGACTAACTATAGTAGAAACTCTTGAATCCTGCATTCTAGGGTTCAGTACATTCTGTAATCCAGTACCAATCATGCTGCTCTCATTCAGACTTTCAGGTGGATTCATTGACCTTGACTGCCACAGTTGCCAGAAAGGCTAAATATATAATTATGCACTTTATATTTATATTGTCTGCATAGTTTAGAATGTGTTTGGACAAATAAAAATACAAGCTTTAATTGTTTGCATTTTTATCTAGAGTGATTTTTCTTTGGTATTCCCATCAAAACTATTTACATTCAATAATCTAGCACAGTTGAAGTCCCAAACTTGTCGGATTTGAAGAGCACATACTGTAGTTATAGATGTTTTCTCATTTGACACTTGCGCCATATTATTGCTGTAGCTTCAAGTTATAACATTTTTAAATTTAAATAAGATTTTTTAATTAAGTTCTAGGTTTTCCTTCCGGTGGTGACCATGACCGTGTCTCGGAGAGTGTAGGTCTCGACATTTCGCTCTTAATGCTAGAAGCATAATATGTTTATAAATATCGGTGTGAACTGCAGTTCACACCTGTCTTAAACCAAGGATACCATGAACACTCCTGAAGATGCTTCTAGCATTAGGAGCGAAACATAGGGATGTACACCCTTCCCTTCTAGACATGGTCACCACCGGAAGACCTAGAACTTCATTACAATTGTAACCGCAGAGCCAACAAACTCTTGATTTTGTAAGTTTCATAATTTGAGTTTTCTGATTAAAAAATAAGTGACCTAACAATATTAGTTTGTTGTTTTAACAAACATTGCATGGAGGCTAACTTGAACTGAATCAAAACTAAGGAAAAACTGTTTCAGTTTATTGTGAAGAAAACACGTTAAACAGATAGCTTAATTTACTGATAACAATTTGTAAAGACATTATTCTATAGAGTAGGCCAATGGAGTCTGTTTTATAAATCTAGTTCTTCTAGAGGTGACAAACAGGCTTGGATTCCCAAACTCTGACTGGAAATGTTTGTCACACACCTTGTAATAAATTAACGATTTCGACGGTGCATTCTAAGATCCTAATTTTATATTGAATGCATTCCATTCATGCTAAAAATCTGAAGTTGCACAAAGATAAATTCTTTAAGCAGACGTCTTTTCTATTGTAGTAGTAGTAAGGGAGCAGGTAGGCTAAGCCTAGCATCTAGACTGCACTGGGGTCCAATTTACCAACCCCTGATTTTCACAACCATCAAACCACCTTTGTCTTACCCTCAAGTCTCCTAGTTTGGGTGACAAAGGAGAGGATATCTTGTCACTAAAGTGCAACAAGTTCCTCTTCCTTGATCTCCCCTGCTCCTAAAATATGAAAGCGTAGTCTCCCATATCCTACGCAGGCTCCCACAAAGTTGTTAGCTATATCCTCTTTTTGCCGTACACTGGACATGTTGGATCCTCTTCAATTTTTAATAATGCAAGATGTCTCTTAAGCTGACAGTATCCAGTTAAGACCCCAACCATGTTTCTCATGTTGGGTCTACTCAGTCCTAGTTTTGTTTAGCTTTCCCTGCATCCCTCCATTCTTATCCAAGCCCTCTGTGCTTCCAGTTTCAATAAATTCATATTTGATCAGATAGGCCCCAAACTTTTCTTAATTTATGAAAATGGGTTAATACTTCTTCATCCTATGTGGTTAGGAATAATAAATAAATGTAGTATTACTTTTTTGTATTTAAACATATATTATAGATACATCAAGTTCAAATACCAGGGAGGTGAGACATGTTGCACACTGATGATCTCATCAAGTAGGATGAGTAAAGTGGCCGCATCCCCTGTCCTGTAATAACCTATGTTGTTGATCGGGAGGTTAAAAGAAGATATTCAAATTCCAATGATGGACATGTATAGTAAATTAAAAGGAAAAACTTCTTTACCTCAGATGAACTCAAAAACCGTTAACTATCGGCATGATCCTGATTACTGATATAGTGGCAAGTGCCGCTTGCCACAAGCGACTGTCATTGCCCGACCTATTACCCGCCAAAATCTCAAGCTCTCATACACTCTCCTTCCATTTTTTTTTTCTCGATTTTCCTAAGCTGTCAGAGTTAAAAAGTATAATGTGTTTACTATAGTAGGGAGAATTGTGCAGTCTGTAGCAGTGATTCTCAGTGGGATTCTGTTTGTGAGCTGAGTCCATATAAACTGTATAACAATATCAGGGCATCACAAGTGGCCTTATAGTCATGGCTAGGCAACATGATACATAAAATAATCCTCGATATGGGTGGTTCCTTTGGCTACCACTTAGGACTGATACAGCAATATGATTTCAAACTGTACTTTACTGATGCTATTTTGGATCCCCCAGAAAGAGATTTGGTAAGTTTAAAATATTCTTTCCAGAAACCCAAAAAAATCTAATATGCTATGTCTGTTAATTTCAAATGGAATATTCCTAATTTTAGGAAACAAATTTTAAACTGGGCTGGTCTAGGAATTTTTAGTGAAGAAATAATATTGCAATTAATCTAAACAAAGAACCAAAAATCGAATGCAGTGTTGTACTGTTATTATGCGGCCCTGATCAGCTGACGTTTGTTTTCTTCATTTTCTGTTGTCAAAAAATCGTACAATGGATTCGATTTGGTTTGAAATTTAATTATTTTTTGTCTCTAATTTTACCAGTATGAAAGTGAATATGTGTTCTTTATTATGTGATAAGTTGTTTTAAGATCGGATATGGATGAAAATAAAAAGAAATCGCAACCAAGACCTATTTTACACGTCCTAGTTGTTGGATTTCATCACAAAAAAGGATGTCAGGTTTGTTATTGAAGTGTTTGCTTTAAAATTATATTTCATATTGTTAAAGAAATAATGTATTGATTCGAAATAATTGTATCGCATCTAATGTGGCTAGAAACAGACATATTAATGATTATTTCGATTCTTAGGTTTTATGAACTCAATTTGTAATCGGCTTCATTTTCCCCCTAATTTTCTTTTTATTTTCATCCTATAAAAGAACAAAGAAGGAAGTTTCTTCAGATTGTAGTAATGACCTCATTAGCTAGCTTCAGACTTGTTCAATTTACTTTAATTTGACTCTTATCTCCAATTAGTAAAAAATAGATTAAATACTCAAGTTATTTTTTATTTTTTAAACTTTTTCGTATAGCTCCATAAGCACAACAATTATCTTACCTGGGATAATCTTAAAAACTAATCGATATAAGCACTGCTAAAATTCTACTAAAATCTTACTAAACCAGCAAATTCGGATTTGTAGCTGTTAGATGTAACCTTTTCTTTTACATTATGCAAATATTTGATTTTGAGTGAGTTTTTGTTTTCAAATTTAACCAATTTTAATAAGATAATACTATACTCAGACCATGAAATCAAAGTAACTAATATAATATAACAGATTTCTTAAAGAGGTCATGTGAATATTACATTGTGAAACATTTCTAAATGTAGAAAATAAGATTTCTCTTGCATTTTTCAAAATTCACTGTACCTATTCTAGTGATTCTTCTTATTCAATATATTATATATTTGGAAACATTTTTATGGTACAACCATTGAAATGGGTTTGTTGGACTTAACCACTCAATATTTATCATTTTCCCTCAGTTTTGGCTTTTCCAAACATTATTTATGAGATACACTGGAAATTGCTTATAATTTCTTTAAGGGAGAAAGAGAATTGGCTAAAGTGAATTGTACGGTGCCATCGAATTTTGTACTTCGATTTGGATCTCTACCTGGTCTATATGCAGCAGGGTTGTTTTTCTTCAGAAGATGAGCAGAGCACCGAGAAGCGGTGTGGAGCGGCAATTGAAAATTCTAGGGCAAAAAATTTAATTTTGTACTTTGATTCCGTAAACAGCAAGTACAATTCACTGAAGAAGCTCTTAGTTAGGGCGAAATATAGCTGTTTGTTCTAAAGAAAAGGAGGAAGAAGCTAATTTTATTAAATCCTTAAAAAACCCGAAGAAAATATATTTTTATATATAGTTTTCTATATACACAGTACAATTCACTTTTACCAGAGAATTTACATCGCTATATCCGATCATTGTTAAAACCGATGTAGTTTCTAGTGTACCATGAATCAAGCAGCAAAATATTTCTGTCGTTATAAGTGGTAGGTTAGTCGAAACAAACTTGCAGACTGACTGACGAAAATCCAAATGGTCAAGTTTCAAGTCAAAGTCAAGTTTTCATGTTGTGATGGTGATTGTTTTATATTGAATGGGCAAGATTAAAAAATAAAATAGTTATGTGGTTACACCCACTATGAGGGATTTGCTCTCTCAGGTATAGCTATGACACAAAACAACGCAGGTTTGTTCCAACCCCCCTATTTGTAGCGCCCTTTGCATTGTCCTGCAGATTGTTCGGGAATCGTTTAGGACAGGTTTTATGCGCTTGTGCTAAAATCATTTCTGTAATAAAACATCATCAGGTTGAAATGGGTTTTTGACTCTATTTGAACCGTATTAAAACATTCAATGAAACCTAACAGATAGAGAGCCTTGTTGTTGATATCTGTGACGATTTACATAACTGTTTATGTCATACAAACTAGTACTTAAGAGGATGAATTTGACCATACATTAAACTGTTCGCAAATGATCCGAGCGTGGGTTGGAACAGTTTGGAGGACAGTATAATACACTGTTACAAGTCAGGTTGGAATGGCTCTTATCCATTGCACCCACGATGATCTGCTGACTGCTTGATTGGAACAAACCTAATAGGTACCTGATAGGCACAACCTTATATTATCAAGAATCTTTGTATGTACTACTAAGTACAAATCTCAGCTAGTTAATGGTTAAACCTCTCATATTTATATTAGGTTTGTTCCAACCACACTTCAAACTAGTTTGAAACTGTCCGACGCATGCGCATCATACCAAAATTGAATGCCTGTTGCTAATGCGCATGCGTCGGACAGTTTTAAACTAGTTTGAAGTGTGATTGGAACAAACCTATTATTATTATTTTTTTCTTTAAATGGAAGAAGTAGGTCTTGATGTTTCACCTTGCTAAGACGGATGTCAATACTGGATGAATACATTTTTCGTGACCTACTCAAACTGAGACCAGGTCACACCTTGCACATAAGTCTATATTCTAAGAATAACATGTTTTGTTTAGGTGGAGTATTCCTATCCACCTCTAGTCGAGGGGTCGTCAGATGGCTCCGACTGCCCTCCAGGATGGAAGTATCTTCCAACGTTAGCTCTTCCTGACGGTTCTCATAACTTTGAAAAGGACACTGTGTTCTTTAACCTACCTAGTCTAACTGAGCAAAATACTACGGTTTTTGGTATTTCATGCTTCCGTCAAATACCTGCTGAGGTAAGTTATCAACTAATTAGATTATTCATTCTTTCAAATTAGTATCCTTTAAAATTAAATTGTGTTTAATTAATTTAAACTAGTCGATGCTAAGGAACCACCCTTTTTCACCTTTATGAGGTTTTAGTTTTTGCCCCAGTCAACAAAAGTGTCATTACTGGTTTGAGGTGTCAGATATTTTACAAATCTATTACTGTAAGTGTAGAAAGTCTCTTACCTCTATGGCAATAAACACTGATTAATGGAATTAATAACTTGGTTTTCCAGTGAAATCCCCGTCACGAAGGGGTTGAATTCTGTCGTTTCGATTCCACTACTGGAAGCATCTTCAGGATTGTGGTGCATCATGATGTTGACTCGAAGCAAACACAAGATATATTAAAATCATACCCTTTGCTTCAAGTAAACATCCCGATGCACCACAGCCCTGAAGATGCTTCCAGTAGTGAAAGCGAAACCAAGGACTTCAACCCCTTTGTGATGCGTATTTCACTGAAAATCCAAGGTATTGATTACAAGTGAACCCACGGATGCCTATGCATTACTGTTTATTGTAGTTTGTTCTGAAGATGGCCACTTCAGAAAGAGAGTAAACTTTTAACTACAAAAGTTATGTTTGGTGATGTAACATATGTTAGCTGTCCAAATACATACATGCCAAAGTTAAACATAATTTTTATTTAACTTTGAGAATTAACCAGGTAACTCAACATGGTCCCCTTCAAATACTCTCCTTCAGATTTGATCAGGGCCGGCACGACGGTATAGGCGAACTAGGCGACCGCCTAGGGCGCTAGGGCCTGAGGGGTGCTGCAAAATGCTTACCCACCAAGAAGTTAATGCTCTTACAAAGAAAGATAGATGAATAACTTAAATCAGGAGAGATCTCAGGGGCGGATCTATGGAGGTGGGGGGGGGGTTGAACATTTCTTATGTTTTATTATTTTTCATATCCATTTAAAACGAATAGTATAATTATTTTGATAATAAAGGATATTATTGTTTATGGAGCAATAGTCAAGTTGATATTAACATTTGAAACTGGGATTCCCACTTACATGTTCATGTGGGATACAAATATTAAACTATTTTTTGTTTGTTTGTTTGCATACTTAGTTGAGAGTGTATCCCCTATTTCAGTTTCTGTATAGGACGTTGTGAAGGTATTTCATAATGAATCAGGAAGAATTAATAGCATAGTATAGCGTTAAAGGTAAAAAAAAAATGTCTAGTCTAAAAATTGATATATAGTTAACAAATGTTAACTATATAGGTAACTATATAGTTATAGTTAACAAATGTTCATATTTTACGATACTGGTAGTATTCATACTACGGAAAGATTAAGTTTTAATTTAAATCAAATTATAATTATTATTAACTACGGGAAACAGACAGAGAAAAATACACTCCATCGCTGGGATTTGAACCACATATAGAGGCCTGTGGTTCAAATCCCAGCGCTGGAGTGTATTTTTCTCTGTCTGTTTCCCGTAGTTAATAATAAGTATAATTTGATTTAAATTAACAAATGTTTCAAAAATTCTGAAGAAACAATTTTAAACAAACTTTTAGGGGATTGCTTTTTTAGCTGAAAAAGCTCTAAAAAAGGGCCCAAAATTTACCATTTTGAACCTAATTTTCTAGAATTTTCCGGGGGAGGCCCTGGACCCCCCTTTGGGCTGGGGCCATTTGTGATAGAAGAGAGATTAGTAGGACTGGCAACTATTTCAACTGAACAGGAGTTAGCAAGTTATTTACATTCTAGCAGAGATTAGATAATAAATTTTGGATAAATTGTGTTTTATTTCTTTTGTGCTTATAATTCCTAAAAGTGAGTGGCTGAATCGACTGATGGGCGTTGGCTTAGAATGAGGGGGGGGGGGTGCTTTTAATAGTTTTGCCTAGGGCGTCAAAACTTCTTGCGCCATCCCTGGATTTGATGCACCTCCATTTCCACTGTTGGAAGCATGTGTGGAAGTTCTCTAAAGTAAGGTCCTTCAGCTGCCCCGTCGTAACCATTTTAATGGTTCACTAAATGCCACTTAGGGAATAAAAAAATGTTACAGGTTACCAAATCAGGAGAGTAAGATGGGTAGTCAGTGATGGTTATTAATCTCTTAGCCAAAAATGTTGTCATAACTAATGACATATGCGAAGGGGTGTTGTCATAATGGAGTATCCATCACCTTTCTCGTACCAAGACCAGTTGGACACAAGTCATGTGCGCTTAGAGGCATTTAAAGACTTTTACATAAACATTTCCGCTTACTGTGTTGCCTGGAGGGATGAATTCATACTCCTATAGGTTGTTAGTGGATGGGGTGTCCCTCTTCATCGCTCTTGACCTTGAACACCCGCCTCTGTGAACCTTTGATACAAATTTTTGGGACAGCCCACGCATTCTCTATTTTCTTTTTTTAAAAATAATTTTCTCTTTTTTTTATATATATTTTTTATATCTTATTTTTATGTTATTCTGTTGCAGAGATTAAAAAACCTAACCAAGGATATAACTAGAAGTACGGTGCAGAAGTCAGTATGTGTGCTAAGCAGGGTGCCCCTGTACGGTCACATACAAGTGAAAATGGAGCTTATCACTCATGCATACTTTGAAGAGGGTGATTTCACTAAGGTATGCTTTGCTTTTCATAGTTTACTGCAATGTTTTTAATCATAAGAATTGGGGATTGGTTTTTACGGAAAAATTGATGCCCCAAATATTTTAGGAAATCTGAACAGTTTTTTTAGGGAAATATTTAAAACTTACAAAAACAAATTATTAGAACATTTTTCCTTCTTTTTTTTACTGTCCCCTTTATATTTTATATAATTACTACAGTGCCTTCAAGGGTAATAAAGTGATGTTTAAAAAAAGGTGATATTTCATCCCTTGTATGGGATATTCTTAAACCTGAAATTTTATTACAATTAGATTCAAATACATTTTACATATACATGTATAACTTAGATTTAAAGATTGTGATATGGCCTATTTATTTAAATGTAAAATATTATTAAATATGATTTTTCATTTTTATAAAATATTTCTAATTGGAAATAACAATTAATTATAAAAAAAATATATATATAAATAAATTATCATCTTATTGAGTCGCCTGCCGTTCCTCTTATAATAAAAAGTTAAAAGAACTGTAAAAATATAGAATTGTAAAAAACCTGAAGACACTGTAGAAATTATTTAAATTATTAGATGTTTTAGTGTTAATGCATATTGTTAAAGCCAGAGTTTATTTTATTTATTTATTTGTATATATTATTTTATTATAATATGTTAAGGAAAAGCATATTTTTTTATTTATATTAAATATTTTTATTTGTTTCTGGGCACAGCTGAGTGTGTCCCCCTTTGTGAGCTAATCTTTGTTTAGAACCTTCATATTTCTAACAGATCTTTGTATAGTTTATTTTTATATTTATTTTGTATTGGCCAACCTGGCCAGAGCAGTTCACATCATTTTTGCCAGTCACATGTAATGGAAGTGAGTATGTGGAAGTGATATATCTGCCCTGATAAATTATTTTCTTCTACCTCAGTTAAAACCCTTCCTTCTTTGTCCGCCTGGACACTTGTATACCAATCCAGTTCACCAAGCCACCGCATATTTCCAGTTCTTCCTTGTATGTCTGCCCGGACATATTATATTCGTCTCCAGAGTCTGTCTCCATCTGAACGCCCGATCCAGTTTGCAGACTTGAACTCTTCACCGCACCGCACACATCAGGCCAATATTATATGCTAGCATTATTATTCTAACTGTTAATAAACCCCCTTTTATAATCCATGTACTTGGGCTTTCTTTGTGTTCTTTTATTATTACTTTTATTTTTATAATTATTTATACCTCTACTGGGCACTATCTTTTTGGAACGAAGTTCCTTATGGCACATTCTGGAGCCCGGGAGTAAATCCGAAAAAAACGACCAAAATCACCGTCACAAAATAACCGTCACAAAATCACCGTCACAAAATCACCATCACAAAATCACCGTCACAAAATCACCGTCACGCAAAATCCGTCACGAAATCTACTGATTACAATAACTTGAGTAAAAGATGACCGAGTTAGTTAAAATTTGGTACACGTGTTCATTTTACCAATGCCCAGGCTAAGTTCGTTGGACAACTTTATCTGCCCAAGCGTTCACACGCAACGCTTGCGTAAACGTAAGCTTCAAATTTAAAATTCGGATTTTTTGGACGGGAAAAAATTTTAACATCATCTATTTAATGAGACAAACAACTTTTTTAAATATTTTTTTTTAGTAAACCGAACACCGACACTGCTATGAAGTGATAAAGATCACTAAATTTATTAAAGCAGACCTAAAAACAACGTTTTTACCGATATCTTACGTTCAATAACGATTTCAATAAAACTTAATACACATCGTCTAAAGTACAATTGAAACAGGCATGTAAAATTTAAACCTGATCCAAGCAGAATGTGTTTAGTGTTGGTGATTTAAATTTTGCCTTAACTCCGCTAGTACAAATAGTTACTTTTAATTTTGTCTCTTATTCTAACTCCGCCATGTATAAGTAGTTAGCAGTATCATATACTTAGCACTGTAATTATATAATTTATATTTAATATAAAGCGTAAGGAACTTCGTTCCTACCGGATGTCCCACGACACCACACGTATTTTTTCCCCCTTTTCATTTGAATTGGAGGATTTTCGCGGTCAATTCAGATCCGAAGCCCCCAACTCTACATATATATTTAATGCTCAAATGTTTAAACTCTTACTGCATTTAGTTGTATTAGCAATCCAAGTTATTGTATAATCTTTTTAAGAAGATTAAAATTTATTAGAAAAAAAAATTGTATGGCAGGTCATAATTAGCTTATTATAAGTTTCAACCTTTTGCGCTCATTTGTTTCCCTTCCACATGCTCACAAACTTACATTTATTTAGACCTATAGCTTCAAAATTACTTATCTGATTTGTATGAAACTTTTATAGTTTATCGAAAGTAGCCTGTAGATAGCTCCAGATTAATTTGAACCGTCTGTGCCCTTAAACTTTTGCTAAATTTATACTTAAATTCATGTAAAAAAATCAAAACATTTTTGACAGATTAAAAACGGGGGAAACAATTGAAACAAATAAGACAATAATGGCTTGTAAAAGCATAAAATCATTAAATCACTTGATAGGATGTGAGGAAGCTATGTGCCACACCAATAATTAGTAGTCTATTTTTATTTGCATAAATATAAAATCTGGTCTTATGACATTAAGTCTAATTTTTTTTTTTTTTTTAAAATGAAACATATCCTTGCTTACATATTATCATTATCTACATTATTTATTATAAAAATGTAAGTGGTCTCTCTTATTTAAGTGGTCCCATTTTTCCTTCAACTAACTATAAGGAACATAAAAGCAACTACAGATTTAAACTTTTGACTGGTCTAAAAGGTTATTAAATGACCTTTTCTGTCTGGTAATGTTGGTTCTTTTCCGAGAAGTGTTTTTTTCTGCTATTTACTTACTTGATATTTTATGTTTAACATGATTTTGGTTTAATTTAAGTATTATTTTTAGGTATCACTTTTAGAAGATACATACCACAACCTTAATGACTGCATAGAACAAATAGAAGAACTTTCTACTGCCTCGCAACTTTACGTCGGTATGAACATTCATATTCATTTTACTTTATTTTATTTTTTTGTCTAGATGAGATTGAAGAGAATAATTAATAAAAGGAGATTTTGCTTTAACATTTTTATGACAAAAAAAAAAAATCAAATTTGTGTGTGTTGAGGGTGTCTTTAATATAATATTAAGGTAATCCATATAATGTACCATGAGTTATTGGAAAGTGTTTAACATTTTAAGAGTAGATTACAAAAATATATAACACTTGTGGCAAGAGTTTATTTTTTCATGCCACATTGTCAAAAAACGTCAAAATGTTGTGTGTGTGTGTCCAAAAAAAACAACAACAAGTTACAATAAATATTAAAAATGTGCGGTCTACTGGGCCATAAAAAAATAAGAATACCAATTTGATCTGATAACTGGGAATCCAAAATGGCGAATAATTCCTGTTACAGGAAATTTTATTTTTATTTTAGGTGGGATGTCAAATGAAAGGTATGTAAGAGTAGATTAAAAAAATCGGGTACGGGGTACCTCGGAACTTTTCCTTACTTCAGAGGCCACTAAAGTGGCCTCTCCTGCTGATTCGCAGCAGGAGGAAGCAGCATTGGACGTGGTCAGTACTTGGATGGGTGACCGTTCTGAACTAACTGATTTATTATCATTCTTCAAAAATAACCTTATTTTTAATAGCTATATTTTATTTTATTATTTAAAGTTTGGCGGCAATTAGACAGATGTAAACAAACTTTGACGTCATCAAAATTATCGCATTAATAAAAATAATTCTATTCGCTTATAACTTTTAAACTAATTAATGAAACTTTATAGTTTTTTTTATATTTGTTCCTTAATTTTTTCTGGTTCCAAAGATATGCTTTATGTCAAAAACCTATTTATACTTTCGGTATTATTAACCGTCAAAGTTTAAAAATTTAAAAATTGATAACTTCAAAATGGCGGCCAATATCAAAATGAAATTTGGTAGGCTTGTTTTTCATACAGAGAGGTACATTCGTGCCAATTTTCAACTCGATCAGGACCATAATAGATTTATTACGATTTTTTAAATTTTTTGCTGACTCAGCAAACTGAGTTGAAGATGGCGGAAAAAGTTGATTTTCCGGGCGGCACAACTACAGGTTAGGACTGATTTTTCTGCCAAGTTTCAACTCTCTAGGTTAAATACCTTGGGCGCTACGATGATAACACACATACACACATACATAACCACTCAGGAGGTCTTAAAAACACCTAAAACAGATAATTCCGTTGAAATCTCGAAAAAAAAAATTTTGGTGAAAACAATACTTTTCCTACTATTAGTAGTGAGGAAAAGTAAAAATATGTGTGGATAATTTTAATTTTTTATGCCATTTTGTCAAAAAAAAACTTCAAAATTTTGTGTGTCCAGGCTGTTATTATAACCAACCTGGACACTGTTTAGGGCCCTACATTGTTATACTTGCAGAACTTAAATTTTGTTTGTCTTTTACTTCTTTCTTTCCTATGCTAATCTTATGGATGTTTTGTTCAATACACAGGTCTGTCAACGAGAGATTTGATTCTGAAGTTGAGACATAAGGCTTTACTTTTGTATAAGCTGGTGCTTCTTGAGAGGAAGGTGCTATTCTTTCATTCACCTGTCGAACCTCTTTGTTCTACCATACTTACCTTGCTCTCTTTACATCCTGGAATGCTAGTGACTGGTCTCACTCAGTCAGCTTGTTTTAGGTAAAACACAAATATTATACTTCTCAATTAACATGTACTTTCCTTATTAAGAAATGGTGTAAATTAAATACAGTAGAGCGTCGATTATCTTATCAATTTAATGCTGTTTTTTTTAAGAAAATTTTTCCATATTTAGTTCAGTTATCCGAACTGGCATCATGGAAAAAAATCAAAAGCCACCGTTTTTATTTTTAAACAGAGCCAGCAGCCTTTGTTACGACATGGAACAACAGTAAATCCAAATGCATTACTCTAATGGATCCAATGGATTAAGTTAATGAAAATCATCTGTTTTAATAATTTATGGATTTAAAATTTTTAAGTTTTAGGTAGTATTCATACTACCGAAAAATTAAATTTTTTACTTTAAATCAAATTATAATTATCATTAACTACGGGAGACATACAGAGAAAAATTGACCCCAGCACCGGGACTTGAACCGCGGGCCTCCTATATCTCCATTACAGGCGCTGTACCAACTCGTACGGGGCTCTTAAAATAATTATAAGCGTTAATTCTCGGTCTAGTTCTATTGCCGTGAATATTTGGCTTGCTAGACTTGTAGAAAAGATTAAAAGCTTGGATTCGGGACTTGGTATTGGTAATGACAGAGAAAAATCATTCTCCAGTATAGCTCAGTTTTTTTCTTCTCAGTTTTTTTCTGTCTCAGGACTTTTTATAATCTGAATCATTAAAAAGACCTAAGGCTAGGTGGGACATCTCTGCATGGACTTATTTTGTTGCTTAATAGTTACTAATAAATTTTTCAGGCCTTCCAGACCCATGTCTCCAGTTCCAGAATTTGCCGATAGAAAGTTTGAAGTTAAAGATAATCATCTTGCCAACGGGGATTTAAATATTTCCGATCTAACTGGAGATAACCACGTGGGTATCTCGGAACTTGATGGTGGTTCAAATAAAGCGGCTAGGGTCTCTTGGACGGAAGTCCCAGCTGAAGTTTTAGAGAAAGCTGGTGATAAACCTGATGGTAATGCAGCAAGTGGTGGAGACCTGTCTGGCAATGCTGACCAGCCATCGTGGAGTGATCGTCCACCCATGTCGAGGGATCCTAGCTCTGCCGATATAGTTGGAGATTCTAATATTCAATCAACCATGGCACAATTGGCTCTCCATGACGCTGCCAAGTGTGGCTTACCTCTCAACATTTTTTCCCAGGTTAGTTAAAAGTATTAATTGCAACTAAGAAATCACTTTTTAATAATTCTTCTTAAAAATATTCTTTAAAAGAAAAAATTGAATTAAGCAGGAAATCTGCAGGAAACATCTTTCATTTTTATTAGATTGAGGTCCCCTGTTAGTATAGATGCTAATAAGTGTCAAAACGGGGTAAGAAAAGTGAAGACAACTAATTCATAAACTGGTTATATTTCTTCCCGAGAGGGACATCTTCAGGCCTGATATATGCTGATGTAGTATTCCATTAGGTTGTAAAATTAAGATTTAAAGATTTTTTGGAGAATAAACTTTTAAACTACATCAAACAAACATGTATCAGTATCACAGAATTAAACATAAAATTATATTTTAAAAATAGATAAAAATAAATTAAACAAAAAAAAGTTATAAAAATTAATTTGAGTTACCTTATCAAGGTGGGTATTTTTCAAGGGTTATTAAGGCTTTCCATGAATTTTCTGAGTTGGAATTCACTGAGTTGGAAAACAGTGCCTTTTTTTTTTTTCCGGAGGGCTTTTACACCCGAAGACGCAGGCACTTAGGTGGGCCCATAGAACAAACCTGGGTTAGGGACCGAAATCTTCACACACTTGTGTGAAGATATGGTCGTTAACCATGACTCCCCTCCTGGTTGTAATACAACCAGGAGTTGTAATACAGCCAGGAGTTGTAATGCAACCAGGAGTTGTAATACAACCAGGAGTTGTAATACAACCAGGAGTTGTAATACAACCAGGAGTTGTAATACAACCAGGAGTGTCATCGTCATGGTTTTCAGGCGGAAACCTGGTGGCACCACTCTTTCGAGGCCCACCATATTCGCCCACCATATTGGCCTCCATTTTGGAAATATTCAGTGTGAAAACTCCAAAAAGAGTACAGTTGTCACACATGCTGAGATGCACCTGTGTGAGCTTCCCATTTGTTTAAACAATGCTGAGTGGACATTGAGCGGGGGGCCTGGTCCGGGAATCGAACCCAGAGCTGCGGTCACCTTCTGACCCGGCTCAATGCTGCTTAACTTGCGTTATTGCACGGCAAGCGCTCTAGCCTCAATTAGTCAAATATAGAGTTAGTAAGGGAAAAAACTAGTTAGTAGGGAAAACCTTTCTTTAAAATAAGTGTTTTTAGGCTTACTTCTATATCATAACTAAATTCCTAAAAGACTATCAAAAAACCAACTGGGTTCAGCTTGGTTCATTTTATTGACTTTTATTTGGTTAAATAATATTTTAATTGTCAATTTTTTCCAGGGATATATGTGCCTTCCGTATCTATCTTTGCCTTACATGGACATGTTATCAGACCAAAATGTAAATGGCTATATTCTTGGTGCTTGCAATGTTTTGTTTAAACAGAAGAAGAAACTTGTAGATGTTCTAGTTGAGGTAAATATTTTTAGTTTTATTTCTACTTTACTTGTTTCTTTAAATGTTTTGTAATTATCTATTATTGAAATACTTTGAGGGGTTTTAAACTGTTACTATTTTGTGTACAATAAAATATTATTGATATTTTTTTTTTGCTTCCGAGCTTACTGAAGGTAACAGAAGCTACTTGATCATTCTGAAGAACAAACAAATTTTTGGTATCTAATTAAAAAAAATTTGAAGACAGAACTCCGTTTCAGACATCTGGGAACATTTTTGGTTCTGTGTCAGCCTGTCAGTCTGTAGATCAATTTTTGCAAACCAACATACCTTAAAAACTACTCGTCCGATTTTATTGAAATTTGATTGTTAGGTCATAATTAGCCCATTATTGGTCCCATATAGGTTTTAACATTCTGGGCTCATGCTTTTCTCTTCCACATGCGCAAAAACATACTTTTATTTACACCTATATCTTCAAAAGTGCTTATCTGATTTTTATGAAATGTTGCGTGTAAAAAATCAAAAAAATTTGGAAAGATTTAAAAAAGGGGGGGAAATGAAATAAATTGGATATAATAAATAGGGCGTGAGGAAGCTATGTGTCACACTTTGATGTCCCCTTTATATTTCTTATAATTTGAACTAAGTGACATCAGGGGTAATAAATTAATGCATTTTTTTTATAAAATGGTAATATTTTATCCCACATTTGGTACATTATCAAATCTCATTGAAGGATTCCAAAATTATCTATTATAGCCTTCCACAAATTTAATTAAAAACTCCAATCCTTCACAAAATGTCAAAAATAAAAAAATACACAAATTAACCCCACTGATCCCCTTGTAATAAGTTGAGGTGCTTAAGAAATAAACAAGTAAGGCGCGCTTCACATAAGTACATGATGTGATAATCACCGGTTTCTGTACGATTAAGTTAAAATTATTTAGTTGAAATTTTAATAGTTGCATATTCTTTTTCTACAATTCAAGACCTTTAAAGTATAACATGTCATGGTGGCTAAAAACGTTTTTTTAGGTGCCCACCATATTGAAAATATTCAGTGTGAAAACTCCAAAAAGTGTACAGTTGTCACAAATGCCGAGATGCACCTGTGTACCGAATTTCATGTTCCTAGCTATAGTTGTTTATGAATTGAAACATGCCAACAGACAGACAGTCAGAGCCGTTATATAAGGTTTCTTTTCGTACTTCCTACAGCTTTAATTTTTAACTAGTTAAAATTTCATAAAAGAAAAAAAAAATATCTTAATTAGATATATAAATTATAATTTTATTTTCAGGTGGAGTGCGGCAGAATAGAGACTGCTGACGTCGAGCTAAAAAGAGCTCTTCATCTTAGTACAGAAGATCTGCGCTTTGCTGATTATCTTGTAAGACAGGTCTCAGCTGGAAGAACTCCTGAAGATACGTTCCTAGATGGTGTAGGCTGGGAGGGATCTGATGACTGGCTCAGATCACAGTTCCATGCTTATACTTTGTCTCTTTTACGCACTTCACTATTACCTGGTAAATTGCTCTTCCATTCCAGTTGTTAAAGTTACTGTAATATGATAATAATAAAGCAACAGTCTATGGATGGCCTTAGGCCTGCCAAAAGCTTTATACAACTATAATGGTTAATATATAATGGATGACCCAGGGTTAGCTAATTGATTATAACTTACATTTAAAACAGTATAGACAGAGATACTGGGTGAACACAGAGTAAGCACCCTTGCCAGTGACGGAAATTGATCCTGGAAACCTCTTGCTCCCAATGCATGAACAATAGCAGTGAGATAAATAAATAAATAAACATATTTATTTGCTGCAGTGTACATAATACCGTACAATAGCAAACGTCACAGATTACATGCATAAAATTTAACACAATAATTAAATAAATTAAAAATAAATAAATAAGACACACACACCAATTATTACAAAATTTAAAACTACAATCTAAAGCTAATCACCATCACTTTGAAAAACTCAGATCACTTTGAAAATATTCTCTGATGGTATTGCGGTTTCACGTCTACTGTCCGGAAGCCAAAAATGCGGTTTCTCGGTTAAATCGCTTATAAAAAAGGGGGTTAAAATACAATTTAACATTAATTACCTCTGAGTTAAGCTCTTTTTCTTTTCTAATAAAAAATCTCATTCCTCAACTTGAAATAGTGATGGGAAACATATTAAAATTAAAATAAAAGAAATACTAACAAAATTTTAAATAAATAATTTTTTAAGTTTATTTAAAATTTCAAATTGATAAAAAAATTCTTTTTTATCTTTAAATACAATTAATACTTTATACATGGCGGTAGAACATTAGGCTAAATTATTCTTTTTATTTTTATACTTCTTTAAAATTTACAATGAGTCTATGCTCATATCCGCATGACAAAATTTTATATCTCTTTTTATTACAAATTTTATTTTTTTTTAAATACACAAAATTTTTATGTGAACCTTTTTACATCTTTCTTATATATATCCTATACCCCATTGTACATGTCTTAAATGTTTAAATGAATAAATTCCTACTGAGAATTACCACGAGGTAAGGACTCTTAGTTGAACTTTGATAGTTGTTCAAAAAAAATGGCGTACATGAACCAAACTAAATGAAAATAATTAATATTTAAATTTAATATTCTCTGAAAAATCGTAGATGCTGTTTTAATTGGAGAAACTCTTATGTTCGCTGAAGTAAGACTAAGATGAGTAGAGACATGATCTCCTTGGATCAAAATTCTAAATTTGCACCAACATGGTGGATTAATGGTGAGACTCGTGTCCCGAAGATTTATGCCAGGAAGATTTGTGGCAGTAAGATTTGTGGCAGTAAGTTTTGTGGCAGTAAGTTTTGGCTCTACAAAAATTAAATGATCAAAATTAGTTTTCTTTTAATTACTTCCTCAAACTACTTTAAAAGAAATCTCTACTCAAAAAAAATTTAATGAAGTTAAAAATTTAAGTTTTTTAAATACTTACGATAAAATCAGCAAAGTGAGGCTCTAGTCGTAGTAAATTAAATTTGAATGAAGTTAAACTAGTACAAACTTGTACACTAACAAGACTTGATAAAATAACAAGAAAATCTTGTTTTACTAAAAACTACATAAATGGCGAATTTACAAAGTTATTATCGTCTCTCCAGACGGACTTCCCAGTGCCCCTCTATCGCCCATGAGAACAGCCGGATCAGTGAATTTTCCTTCGAAAATCACGAGGTACCTAGGCTATTACCCCTTCCCTAGTATGACGTCAGAACGCGAACATAATTACGCAGGTTAGCCAAGCTAATAAATGATTAAACAAAGATTTACAATTATACATTTCAAAAACTAGGGCAAAATTCCTAACAGCCCCCTAAAAAAAATCAACTAACTAAACAAAGTAATTAACTGCAATTAACATGATTAATTATTGCTTAAGGTTCATCATAAATACTTTATAATCAAGTGGGATACCACAGTATAGTAAGGTTGAATTGTTAGAGCTTTTTTGATATATTTTTTAAAATCATCAAATGGTTACTCTTGAATTACTGGTTTTAAATTATTAAACAACTTAATACCTAGAACATACTTCTGATTTTTTGAGTCTATGGCTAGGAATGGTGAGTACATTTTTATTTTTGTATTGTAATTATGATTAAAATTATTCGTTTTAAATTTGTTAGTATTATTTTTTATATGAATTAAAGAATTATACATAAAAAGATTAATTACTGTCATTATGCCTAGTCTTTTAAATGAAGATTTGCAATGTGATCCTGGTTTTGTTCCAGTCTCCTAATTATTTTCTTCTGGTAAATGAGAAATGAGTAGGGCTTCAAGATTGACATGATACCAGAACCTCTTAATTATTACTTACTTACTTAAAGATGCTATCACGCCGGGCCTTGGGCGCATAGTGCCATAGTGAAGTTTTTCCAGTCCTTACGATTTCTGGCTAGGTCCTTAACTTGCCGCCACGTAAGGTGCTGATTCGCGAGGCTGACTTCATTGTGAAGGCTGCGACGCCAGGTGCCTCTAGGTCTCCCTCGTCTCCGACACCCTTGAGGGTTCCAGTCTAGGGCTTGCCTAGATATATCATCGGCATCCTTACGCAGAGTATGGCCAATCCACCTCCACTTTCTCTCCCGGATCTCAATTTCAACAGGTCTTTGGTGGCATGTAAGCAACAATTCTACATTTAAAATCCATCTGTCCGGCCACCATATTTTTAGTATTCTGCGAAGGCACCTGTTAATAAAGACCTGCAATTTGTTCGTGCTTTCAGTTGAAACTAGCCATGTCTCACTGCCATATAATAGCACAGACTTAACGTTCGTATTTAATTAAACGTATCTTAATTATTAGACCACTGTAATTTATTAGAAGCTAATTCCCACTGCTAAAGTATTCTTAAGCCTGGCTCATGTAATAGAGGATATTATTATGACCTGGCTTTGTCATTTTAAACATTTCCTTAAGAAATTCCTTGTATCAATGTCTTTGGCTCATCCCATTCCCCTTTTACGTCCCCTCTAATAAGTCAATGAGGAGATTTCACATCTAAAGGTGAGTTTAGACAGTCAAGAATCGGGCTAGAGCAATACTTGCTTATTCAATAAGGGACTCACAACTTTCTCCAGTTTACATTCTTAGTTTCCCTCTTATTGTTTAATCACAGTAGTTCATGCCACTGCGTAAGTTTACAACTATTATTACATGAGTTTAGAAATCATGTACTAAACTCATTCAATAAAGAAAAAAGGTGATTGCTGGTTTGTGATTGAGTGAAGAGGTGGAAATTACTTGTTGCCACCAATAGTATTTTCAGGGAGTTATCCTTGGAAGATCAAAATGGCTACAGAGATTTTTTTAAGATGAAGCCAAATCAGTTTTGAACTTCTTCCCTGGCGCTGTAGGTCTCCCTGGTGATTGGTTGCAGCTCAGAGAACTTAAGTGATTAATAAGTAAATATGTTAGAGGTTGCTTTGACTTCCAGACATTGCTCAAGATAAGAGTTTTTTAGAAGTGTTGTGGTGAACATTTTCAGTGATTCATAAGTCAATATCTTTGAGAGGAGGCTTTGTCTTTTAATCAGAAAATTTGTAAATCCGGGCTTTTGGAACACATTGCAGTGACCATTTTCAACGGAGTTGCTCAAGATAAGAGTCATTAGTCATTAGCAACTCTCAACAAGTTGCTAATTCTTCAGCATTCCCAAGAGTTTTCTATCTGTACAAGTAATAATTTTACATTATTAGAAATATATAACACAATCTTGATTTTTTAGTATTAAAATTGTGTTACTCGCCTCCCTTGTTTAAACATGTAATTTGGGATTTTTGGAGGTGAACAATTAAAATTTTAGATGGTTTTAATCCACGTAATAAATTTAATATTTTTACTTGAATTGATCATATTTGATGTTAATTTTTAAAATTGAATATTAATGTATGGTTTTATTTTGTTTATAAAAGTTTATTTCTAATAATATAAAATTAATACTTTTACAATATATTGTTATAGGTGGCAGTTATTATAATTTACACTTAATTCTCTGTATTATTGTATTATGGTTTCAGAGGGCAGTAAAGAGTACGATGGGTTTAACAAATGGTTTATGCTTGCTTGGCAAAATACCAGGAGTTATAAGGAGTGGGCTGCCTCTGCCGCGTACACGTCTTCTGTCCTAGAAATTGCACCAGGGCATCCTTTTACTGGGCAGCTATCTGTAGCTGATATGAAACTTCGCTTTGCCCAGTAAGTATTTTTTTTTTTTTTTTTTTTTTTTTTTTTTTAGGAAGTCATTGAATGTGAATATAATTGTCTATAAAATCAAAATAATTGTGGTAGATAAAGAAGTCTATTGCTTCCGAAGGTAACGGAAGCATCGTGTTCACTTTTGAGAACAAACAAATTTTATGTCTCCTATTTTAAAAATTCCAAGACAGAAATCCGTTTCAGCCATCAGGGAACATTTTTGGTTTCGTGTCGGTCCGTGTATCCACGAATCCTGAAACGTGTGACGATAACGTGAGTAAATGTCGACAGATTTTGATGAAATTTGGTAGAAATGTCCATTTTATCAATGCTCAGGACGAGTTCGTTGGACAACGTTATCCCTCCAAGCGTTTACATGCAACGCTTGCGTAAATGTGACCTTCAAATTTAAAATTGGAATTTTAGGTCGGGAAAAAAATGAAACTTCATCTATTCAACATCTATTGAGACAAACATTTTTTTCAAATACAATTTTTTAGTAAAACCATCAGCAACACTGCTGTACTGACTCGTAATAAACACAATCACCAATCACAAGAAACATAACTTTCGCGGCAACCACTATGAAGTGTTAAAGATCGCTAAAACTATATTAATAGTTTTTACATAATAAACAATATAACAATAATGTTAATGTTAATATAACAATAAGTACATGATAGGATGTGAGGAAGCTATGTGCCACACTAATTGGCAGCCAATTTTTTCAGTGTAGGGTTTCATAGTCAGCAAGGAATCAAACTATTATTTGTCCTTAAGAGGGTAAGTCCTAATATATTGGAAAACAAGGGAAAAAAATAATTTTACATAAAAAATTGGTTGTATTGACTGCTAACCATTTAATAATATGTTTACCAAAGACAGCTATGAACTAGTCCACGTTTGTGAGGAAGGTAAAAAACTAGACCTATTAGAGAACTTAGAGATCCATGGAGCCTTAAACACCCTTGGTCTAGAATGTTTCAATGAAAGAACCAATCTAAACACCTCAATTTTGGTCATGTCTCTGCAATAGTTGTAGACACTTTCTACAATCCAGCACCACTTACCTTGCCCAATACCTTGCTAGATATTATTATGTAGACCCTATTTTTATTTATTAACTTTAGATTTTGGAAATTTTGTAATTGTTGTGACAGTTTAGTCTATGTATAAGTGTCACTAAAGATATTCGAAAGACTGAAACGATCTTCTGATTGTTATATATGTAATTTGTAAATTGTGGTTAGAAATAACTTTGATAAGACTTCTTTTACTATAAGAAAGACATCCCTTGTTTTTAGAATCATCCATAGTTTGCATGGCTGATTCTTCAAATGTATTAAAGGACCAAAATCGTTAAAGACTTTGCTATTAACTATATAACTACAAATCTAAATTAATGCATTTTCTAATGTAATTAATTGTCATAGCATCCTTTCAATGCATATTATATATACTGTAGAAAAGTAAAAATAATAGACTTAGCAGTTTTCTGCCATTGTAATTGAGAGTGCAGCACTAGTGGTCCATGAGATAGCTAGCTAGATAGACGAACTTAGCCGACCATATATTCTTAAAAGGGCACCAAAAGATTAACTTATACACAAAATTCTTGCTTGATATTAGTCAGTCACTTTTTTGCTCGCAATTAAATATACCCTTCTAAATTCTTAACTCTACCTCATTAGCCCACCACTCTTACCTCTTTCTGACTAACTTGCATTTAATAAATTTATTTAAAGAGGCTAACTGTGTGCCTTAATCACTTCTAAAATATATTAATCCTGCAAACAGGCCTGGACTAAAATAAAATACTTCTATTAGTAAAAATGTAAAATCTTTCAATAAAGACCACAACATGGATTGAAAAGTTTTACCAATGATTTCTCTAATTCATTTTAAAAATTATTTTACTTCTTTATTTTGAATAAATATTCCTTAAACATCTATCACAAATATATATCTTTCTTTTTTACTACTATAGTGTGAAGGGCAGACTACTGTTATGTAACAGGAGTCTAAAATAATTTTAATCTTGTAAATTGGTGTAATTTAAAATGCTCATTGTAAGGTTTTTCCGGTTACAGTACAATGCAAACAACAGAAGGAGGGAGAAAATTGAATCAAGCTATGGTATCTACCAGCAGAGTTATGGCTACTACAGGTAGAGCTGTTGGTATGTGTTAACTTTATATTATATTTATTTGATGTTATTGCACATAAAATGCTTTGTAAATAAAACTACAGTAGAACCTCGTAATGAAGTGTCTCAAGGGGATTAGGGAAACAGTCTTGTTATCAAGGTGCTCTTTTTGTTGAGGTTCGTGTTATCAAGGTTATTTTGGCTATCAGTTGTGTCATCGAGGCGGGGTATTCAAGTCAAGACTTGTTCAAGGTCGACCCATTCTTGTCTAGAGAGGCGTTATAGAGGTTGACTTCTCAAAACGACTTGTTATAAAGGTTCTGAGTTACGTTATGAATTGGAAAAAATCCGTGTTATAGAGGTTGTTTGGATAATAATAGTCGCGTTATTGAGGTTAATTTAACATTATGTGTTATGGCAATCTCAAGGGGATTTGAAAATTGCACTTGTAATTGAGGTTGTCGTGTTATTAAGGGTCGTTTAAGCGAGGTTCTACTGTATTTTATAAAAATAGATTGCAGTGAAAAGAGTGGTTAAAATTTCATGGAAAACTAAAACTATGTTTTTTTTGTCAAAAATTGATAAATTATACTCTTTGAGCATTATTTGCCGTATCTCTTTCTAGTGACTACATCTAAAAATGATTGCATTAGCTTACCTATCTGAACTGTTAATTGGACCTAAATTAAGGAAGCAAGAAAAAACAAATGTGTAAGATAGTGAGAGCCCATTTCTTTTATCCAATTTTATGATTTATTTGCCCTAATAATATTATTTACCCTACAGTGTAGAAAGGAATTCTCTTTTCTCTAAGTACTTGGTTAAATAAAGGAAAAGGTTTTCTTCGAACTATTGGAGCACAAAGACACAAAGAGCACTCTTCTCATATTTGTAATATTTTTAACCACTAATTCTGCCATTCTTCATTATTCCTACTGAAGAATTAAGGTTGCTTCCTGGTTCTGTGGGCCTGTCTTCCTACTTAGTGAATAGAGTACGATAAACACACACAGGACAGGTTTGTTAAACCTGGGTTGCAATTTGAAATCCATAAGGAAGTGACTTCATTTTTAAGTCCTCTGGAATAAAAAAAATAAATAAATAAAAAAACACAAGAATAATAACTAGAGGTGGGTAATAACAGTTATTTGGCGGTAACATGTTATTACTGTTCTGTTATCAGGCAATAACATGTTCCAATTACATATTATTTGCATAACAGGTAACAGCCCCCTTTCGGGTATCCAAGGGGGGGGGGGTAGATTTTGATGCCAAGCCAAAAAAAGGGGGGGTAGGTAGTTAACATAAATCCCCAAATTATTGTGAATCACGAATTTTTTTTTTTTTAGTAATTTGTTGAAGGCCGAAGGTGAAGGGCGAAATATAACTGTACATAAAAAATAATATTCTAATAAAACAGGGATCCTTAAACTTAAAACGTGAACGAACCGACAAGCAAAATAAAATTAAATGTCCTTTTTTAAACCGATAAGAGTCTATGTTAATAATAATGGATGATAAATCAAAAATAGTTGCAGTAATGTGACGTCGTAGAGAGGTGTAATATAATTTTAATGAAAGTTGTTCGAGGAAAATCGGTTCAGTAGAACTGGAGATAGAGTGAATCTTAGATACCCAGAAGTGCGGGCTGCCTTAAAGAGAGGCGAGACTCTCTGGATAGGTAAGGCAAAGAGGAGTTGGAGTGGTGAACACTAACGCAACACAGATAGATAAAGGTAATAAATAGCCCTAAGCCATAAGGTAAGGGACATTGGGACTCGGAGCAGAACAAGGTCCCATGCATGTTAGAACCGATCTCTACCTTATCTTTGCCATTTATAATAAAATTATTTAAACTTTGATAACAGAAACAGGGCAGAGGACAGAAAGAATCAGGATAACATTAACAAATCGATAACAATAACAGCAACGAAGTGTTATCCTATAACAATAACAGCTCATTGCATCTTGTTCTTGTTACTTGAAATGTTATTGATTCTGTTCTGTTATAAAAACAATAACAGATATGATGTGTTATTGTTATCAAATCTGTTCTGTTATCTGAGCTGTTATACTGTGAACTGTTATCGATAACAGGACTTTTTCAATAACATGTTATCGGACAAACTGTTATTCTCCAATAACATGATATTGTAAACTTTTCTGTTATTTTCGACCCACCAAGCCCAACTTAAAGCTATACCATTGTCATTTGGCTACCACAGCAAAACCTGATTGAAATATTTCAAATGAATTATGTCCAAAATTAAATAATAGTATTGTGTATTGATAATTTGTAATAAAGGTATTATTATTATAGAAATGGACACCTCAATAAATATTCTTACATCTTAAGATATTTAAGAAAATGTTATTTTTGTATCAGGTGGTGCGTTATCTCAAGCTAAAGGAGCTTTGTCAAGCTGGTGGAGTAACCTGACAATTCCACCTACAGTTCCACCTTCAGATGGTTCTGATCAGCCAGTAGAACAAGCAATAGATGCACTGGACCAGCCTCCTCACCCTATACTACAAGTATGACATAGCCAACCTTAATGTAAGTTACTCCAAAATATCATTTTACTTATTTTATTTAAACCTGTTTTATTCAAAAGCTAATATATGTTAATATTAGGGAGAGAGGAAACCCTGTCAGAGATTTTGTTAATCCTCCATCAGTGATTTTGTTAATCCTGATGTTTCACACCCATTGCAGGGATCATTTTCAAGAAGAGTAGCTCACGATGAGAGCAATTTGCAACAGAGTGTTGTGTTAGTTGAAAATACTACTTATGAGAAACCCTCTTGAAAATGATCCCTGTAATGAGTTTGAAAAATCAGGAGTAACAAAATCTCTGATGGGGTCTCCCCTGAAAGATCTAGGTTTATTACACTAAGGCTGCGAAAACTAATGTAATATCTATAGACAGAGGAAAATTATTATGGGGGGGGGGGGGTAATTAAATCCTGCTTATGTTTTTTTATCCTGTAAAGCTGGGAATGATTTGACTTCAAACTAGAGGAGTCATTATTTCCACATTAAAAACTAACTCTTGGTCAATATCGAATTTTCAAGCTGTTTGCGAGATATTTGTCTTTAAAAGAAAAAATACCGAAAGAAACAAAAAAAAATCCATCCGAGACAACTCAGACAAATTTTCTCATATACAAGTTCATGACTACTTAGCCCAGTGTTTTCCATTTATTGTTGATTATTGAACATTTTATCAAAATTTTAGCATAGAAATAACCTCCTTGGCGGGGAATCGAACCCAGTCTCTCTTCATCTCCGTTAAGCTTTAAGCTATCTTCTCAGGAACTAGATTTTTTCCAGGACAACTGCTTATATCGGTAAATTTATATTTTAATGGACTACATTTTAAATCAAAATCGTCAGAACCGTTTTAATAATAATTTGTTTTTTCAGAGTTTTTGATGGGTAGCACCCCCTAATTTGGAGCTAAAATTCATTTCTCGATTTTTCCTCGGGGTATAACTTTTCTGAACATGTATGCCAAATTTCGTCAATGTCCTCCAGTAGCTTAAGGCTTCAGGCATCTGCACAGATAGATGACAGAAAGAATTTTGTTTTTAAAAAAAACACTTTTTTTGACTGATGGGACCTCCAAACGTGTAAATACGTGTGTAACCCTCATTAGCAGCCGAGGATTAAACACTCATCTTAATATCCAAAATAACTTACAATTAAACTTTTTAATTTAATTTTTTGTTTATTTACCAAAAGAAATTTAACTTCACATTTTTAATTTTTTTTTTTTATTTTTGTTTACATTTCAGTTGCTTTGAGTCTCCCTATTCATTGAACTGTGAACACATTCTGTCTTCACTTCTTAAGAAGTTTGATTCTACGGTAAGTGCATATAAACATATAAATAGTCATAATATCATACTTTATCAATAAATTTATAAATATACATGTATATCATAAAAAAAATAATAAAATGTATCATTATAATTTTTAGGCATCAGGTAAACAAAGAAAAATTAATTTCACTTAATTCACCCCACAATGAAATTTCCTTGCTTTACATTTTTTAAATGTTTATTGTCATGACAATATTAAATTGGGAAAATAAAATAAAATTATATAGTTAAACTAAAATAAATTTTAAATATATAAATAAAATTGTAAATTTTTTACTTAGGAACAGAAAGGACTGAACTTATTTGCAATAAATATTTGGGATTTTTGTTATAATAAATGTTATTATATGTATGTATGTATGTATATATATATACATATATTATATCAAAGAAGGAAGATTGTAGTTGATAATACACTAAAATTTATTGACACATTGAACACCTAATAGTATATTATTATTAATTAAATGTTCACTGCATTCTTGTTTAAAATCTTATACCTACACTACTTTTACATTAAAGAAATATTAGTTTTCTCTTAAAATAGAAATTAATTATAGAAGCTAAATGAAAAAAAGTTTTATTAACATTTTGAGCAAAATTATCTTATTAAGTTTATTTTACTTTGATGGCCATTTAAAAAGAAATGGTGGTGATTCTTCTTAAAATAGAATCTTATGTATATTACAACAGATAATATTGTTATCATTTATATAATCGAGTAGTGTATGGACAGCGACAACTCATCTCGATGTGATTTGTTATTGCTAAGCGAAGGCAACCACATTTATTCCAATAAAAATGAATGTTTGGTTTGATTTGTTGGTCTTCAAATAGATGTAACAACTTATCTAAATTAATTGAATTACTTTTACTTTTTTTTATATTACAGACAAACCTCAACTTACAAAATGATTTTCTTAAAAAACAAAAAAAAAAGTTTATTTACCTTTTAATGATTAGTACATAGTTACATATGTTCTAATATGTGGTTAAAGTGAGTAATTTATTTTGTTTATAAAAAAAAATTAGAATAAAATCAGACTTTTTTTATGTTATTTATAGCCGAGAGTTATTTTTTTAGAGAAGCCGAAGTTGAATTCATCTTACGAAAAATTTGACTTACAGTTTGTGCCAAATGAGGGTTAGTGCTTTGACAGTGTTGGAAAGTCAAAGATGGGGTGGGGAGCCAATTAGAGTTCAGGATTTTAAAATCCTAAGCTTTCATTGGCTTCCCATCCCATTTTGACAGTGTGGGAAAGTCAAAGAAGGGGTGGGGAGCCAATTAGAGTTCAGGATTTTAAAATCCTAAGCTTTCATTGGCTCCCCATCCCATTTTGACAGTGTGGGAAAGTCAAAGAAGGGGTGGGGAGCCAAGTAGAGTTCAGGATTTTTAGATCCTAAGCTTTCATTGGCTCCCCAACCTATTTTGAAAGTGTGGGAAAGTCAAAGAAGAGGTGGGGAGCAAAGTAGAGTTCAGGATTTTAAAATCCTAAGCTTTCATTGGCTCCCCACCCCATTTTTTTACTTTTCCCCGCTGTCACTGCATTGACACTCCTTTGGCACAATATTTAGGAATATGCTGTGGGAACTATCTACACTTGTAAGCAGAGATTTGTCACTATAATGTTCAAGACTTCTGTTCCTTTCCCTTATCTTGCCCTTTCTTGCCATTAAAATTTGTAAAAATTATTTCTCTTTTTATTTTGTATTAATCAAAGAAAATACTTTTTTAAGTCTGCCACTTGAGAAATTGGGTCTAGTCGTAGAAAAGAAATGATTAATTATTACATTTTAAAACAGAAAGTATTTAATTTAGTAAATGATTGGTCCTTTTGACTGAGATTTTGTGGTAACACTTCATAATTATGACTTGAGTGATTGATAGCAAGTAACTCAACAATATTTTCACCACAATTTTATATCAGAATATAAAATCAGACCCGTTTTATATAATATCATCTTAAATGTTGAGTGTGTTTCCTTCTTCAAGGTATGAACAAGAATGGTGACCATTCTTAGCAACCAAGAAGAAAATAATTTTATTTTTAACCGATCCTCGCTATCCTCAATTTGACATTTTTATTCAATTCACAGTCGACGATAAACCACATAGTTATGAGTAAGTTCTATAAAATCTCGGTAGGAATAACTAACTTAGTTTAAGGAGTTGCCTTTCCCAAAATTGCAACTTGTTCTTTAAATGTTATTCATTTTAATAGTCCTATGAATAGCCCTACTGAATACTATTGAAATTTGTGGATGTTGAGTGGTATTCTCCACAAAGATATGTTTATCGTACTTTTTTGTGTTGGATCATGGAATAAAGGTAGGCGAAGTTATTTCATATAAAAATGGCTATATTTCATCCCTAGCTGCAGTCTTATTCATGTATTGATACATAAAGTTGAGCTCGGAAAGGATTTATTTGATAACTTTAATTGTTTTGTCCAAACGTAAAACAAAAGTTCCTACCCAAATTCCAATCTAGAGGACATTGTTAAAAGGAGAAAGAAAAAGGCGATTGCCTGATGTTGTCCCTCTAGAGATGAAATATAGCCATTTTTATATGAAATAACTATGACCACCTTTATTAACAAACACGAAAGAGTACTATTAATTATAGGGGACCACTACTTATAAAGAATGGTTATTTATGCACCTAAGGATTAAAGTAAACCATTATTCCCTGAGTGAAAAAGTTGGTTCTTGAGGGGAAGCCGAAGGAACCATGGTCCCTAAATCCCGAGGTGCAGCCGAGGGAGATAATTATCGTGAGGGAAATAATGGCACTTTACTCACGTGGTACATACAATATTTATCTCCAGTAGGAAGAAAATACACATTTTCATCCATTGCACAGTTTTTATATATTATTTTAATAAATAACAATAATTATTAGCACTTTTAATAGCAGATATAAGAGATTCAAGATTAAAAACAAATAAGAATTGGAATTAAACTCAAATAAAAGGATATTTAGATGCAGGTTATAAACAAAGATAAGCATGGTCGAAAAAGAAGTGTCGCCAACCTGATTTTAACAACTTCATTACATTATCCATTCATTTTCTACTATTTATAAAATAATTAAGTTGCAATCTTTACTTTATTGCCCTACTTTTACTTCTTCTCACCACTTTTTGAGTTCAGGGATGAAAAGACTTACTTTTGTCCCTCTAAACTAATTCAAAATCATAACTTTTTCTCCCTAATAGAGATAAAGATATTTTTATCTTCAGAATTCATAATTCTTCTTCTATATAGTTTGTATTGTTAATATCTTGTTCCTGTTTAGTTCTTATTGTTTAATAAAAATGTCTTTTTTAATTAAAGCTGGACTCAATTTTTTTAAGTGAAAGAATTTTTTTTTTTTTTTTTTGCTTTTGGTTAAACTATTAAGTTTAAACTGATTTAATTGAATAAAGCTGTAAATATTGTTTTGATATGTTTGATGCGATGCTTTAAAAATCAGTTGGAAGTTGTTGAGTAAAGATATATTCTTGGGAATATATAATCTTTTTTGAAGTATTAGAATAATTAATTTGGATAAATCTGTATGAATTTGTTAAAACTGTTTTCACTAAATGCAAAGAAGAATCAAAGTGGATGAGAAGAGAGCTATGTAAATAAAATATTAAATACACAAGAACTGATCCTGAGTCAATTAAAACAAAGTTTATTTACTTAATTAAAATGTTCCTTTATTTTAATTGGCTTTAGCAAAGTTACAAGTAAACAACTCGGATTTCTTGATTACACTTTATGTATAATAATTCTAAATATTTCTTAATCTAGTCAGAAATGTAATCTTTTTATTAACAAAGATTTCACAAAGTACTCTGTTTTAGCAAGTAATTAAAATCATAAATAGTTCCAATGAACAATGTGAATTTGGTGGTGTTTCTGCTGGGCCCTGAGCAAGTATAATGTAAAAATATGAACATTCCTGATTGCTAATTGTATGGGGGCCAAAGTGTAGTGGGCTTGATAAGTTACTCATGCTTCAATCTAGCCCTGAGACCAACATTGTTGCACATAATCTTAATTTTGAAAATAACCCAATATCTGCAAAAAATAAATAAATAAAAGAAAGAAGTTTTAGTTTATGTCCAGTCCCAAAATTTATTCAACAACTTTGCTGTATAAAATATTGTTATTTTACAAAACTGATATGGTAAAGCTGTTATTGGAGTTTGTTTATATTATTGTATAAATCATACAAAAGTGTGTAATTTATGTCAGTATTATGGCTGTTTCATTTTATCATCTTGTATAAATTTATTTTTTTAATAATAATATTATTATTATTATTTGTGTTTTGGAAATTGTTTGTTTGTAGATAGATATATGATGTTAATTTTTGTTGTAGATAGTTGTGTTTATAAGCCTGTTTTTATAAGACACTTTAAGTGACCATATAATGGTCAAGATATTGTCTTAAGTGTCCTCAGGAATCTACGCCCATTGAAAAGTTTATATTACCTGAAGACCTTGAACTTCTTCGAACTTGTTTACCCTGTGATATCGAGGAAAAGCAACATTTTCCATTATATACTTGTACATCTGTAAAAATAAAAATCCAGGACATTCCTCATTGACCTGGGTGGATATGATCATTTAGGTTGTTCTCCTTCTTCCCTCACACATTTGCTTCCAGGGCTATTGTAGGCACTAATATATCAAATCTAGGGTTGGGACATCGATGCCGATGTATCGTCGTCGATTATCGGTCTTAAAAAATCGATGTTGATCTTTCGATGTATCGGACAACATCGATGTTTTTCTGAAACTTCAAAAAGATCGATGACCCCAAAAAAACGTCGATAATAAATATTGGGAACGAGGTCGAGGGATTTTTTTTTTTTTTTTTTTGAAAGTAGTGACCTTTTTTGCTCCTTGGGTTGTAAGTGGAAGATTGATGTTGATCATCAATGTTTTCTTTCGATATTTGTGCTTACATCGAAGTTTGTTTTTTCGATGTCGATGTTTAGCTATCAATGTCCCTACCCTAATGCAATCTAGACACTCTATTCTTCCTATGTCCATGCCTTAACTGGCGAATCATGAATTTTTCATTATCCATGTGACAAGCAGAAGTAGTTAAAGGTTTGTTAAAAACCATATTTCATCAATTATTGCAAATTTGATGAAATAATATGGAATCCTAGGTTTTACGGTGGATTTTTAATATTACACTTGAACAATTTATTTGTTAATAACAGTTCTAAACTAAATGTGTCAATATATAAAAAAAAAAAAAAAATTGGAGACTTAAAAACTTTTTTTTCTTCCGAACGATCACATAGCTCCCATTACCTTTGGTTTGCTCGGAAGCAATATTGTAAATATTACCACAAAAATCAACAATACAGATCAGTTTTATATATATCTTATCTCTGACTACTCGTTTATCACTAGTGATGAACACAAATATTTGTTACAGATAAATACTTGTTAAACATTTTTTTTACAATCCGCCATTGTAATACGTCGCGTCAGAGAGGTTACGTAAAAGTGACAAAGGTTGCTGTGACGTCATGGGCCCTTCACGATTTTTCACATTGCTTGTTATGAGCCAGGGCAGCTTAGCCAACGTAACAACACACACTTTTTTTAAGTAAGTGACGTCACACTTCCCCGGTGTATAACCACATTGTAGAGTTGATGATAGTTGCCACATTGACCTCTTGCCTTTCATAACTACTATAGTGGCCATTTAGCCATATTGAACAACTACTAGACTCATGCTGCCAATAGGCTATGGTACTGCATATTATTGTTATTATGAGTAGCTTCCACAAAATGAAGATGAAGTAACTGTTAAGTTGCTCTTTTATGATGATCATAAAACAGTGAATGTTCAAAAAAAAAAAGTTATTGTGGCTTTCTTCTTGAATTTTATTCACAATTTTTTTTTTTGTTTTACAAGTGTTTGAATGTAGAATATTAATTACAAATTAATAATTATTCTGTTAATATTTTATACTGTTATATTAGCTTCCTCGGTTGGTATCGTAATGAAGTTCTATGTCTTCCAGTGACGACTACGTTTTGATGGGAGTAGATCATAACATTTTGCACTCGGCATTGAGAACATCTTCAGAAAAGTACATGTTGTTTTAAGGATGTAACAACATTAATGTTGGGTCAATGTTTGAGGTTTCACAATTAAAATATAAATTTTCAAAAAAATCATAGAACTTAATAAATCCTTCATTTTATTATTAAACAGGCTTATACTAGTGTTTGTGTTGTTTGCACAAAGAAATGCCTTTTTTATCTGTATAAGTAAGGTATTTTATTGTTCCTTGTATTTAGAAATGTACTAGATTTTTTTTTTTTTTTTTTTTTTTTTTTTTTTTTTTTCTTTTGAATGTTTGTGAAAAATTATAGATTGTGTTTTTAAAATGAAATTTTAAATAGATTCAAATATAAAATATATATTCCTTAAATATTATAATTGTTTGTTTAGATATAACTACATATCTTAAATGTGTTGATCACCTTAGAGTTATTTATCTCCAAATTAATATTGTATAAATATATAATAATATATGAATCATACATTTTATTTATATTTATTTAGAAAGATAAATTTGCTATTAAGTCAAAATCATTTTATTTTATGATTTAATTTATTTTTTTTATTATTACTTTTGTATTTTGTCAATTCTCATATTATAGTCTCTTGGTACTTTTTGTTTTATTATATTATTGTTTGAGGAATTTAATTCCTTACGTCTTAATTACATTCCTAGAATTAAGAATTATTTGAAATTATATAGATTAGGTTCCTATTTTATAATTAAATACTCTTGTCAGATTATTAATTTTTTTTTTTTTTTTTTTTTTTTTTTTGTATTAATGTGTACAATTATGTTACTTCATTTTTACATTAATTTTACTATTAATTCTTTAAACTTTGGGGTTTAAAAGTGTTAAATTTTGAATAGAACTACTACATCTGTTATTTTGCCTCGTTGACATATGTTTGTCAGACTCTTTTAATATGGAAGCATGTGTTAGGTGGTAGTCTCAAGGAAGAAAGAAGGGGCAGTTGTTTAGAGATTCTTGCACATAGTTAGGACGAAAGAGGGGGCAATTGTTTAGAGGATCTTGCACATAGTTAGGATGAAAGAAGGGGCGAATGTTTAGAGATTCTTGCACATAGTTAGGACGAAAGAGGGGGCAATTGTTTAGAGGTTCTTGCACATAGTTATTAAGTTTACAACTTTCTCAGAGATTTATATTATGTTGATTTCTCTTGATGTTGACGTAAAATTACGTAAAGTTAACGTTTTTTTTTAATTTAAATTAAACCTCATTTATTATTACAAATTACTTCTGCCTGCCTAATCTAAATTAATTCCGAAACCTTTCCTTCTTACTTTAAAACAAACGAGCATTTAGGATTAAATCAATAAAAATATCGTTGTTTACACTTTTAATAGTAATTTAAATCAAATTATAATTAACATTAACTACGGGAGACATACAGAGAAAAATAGACCCCAGCACCAGGACTTGAACCATGGGCCTCCTATATATCCATTATAGGATATATAGGATTCGGGACTTGGTATCGGTAACGTCAGAGAAAATCATTCTCCAGTATAGCTCATTTGGTAAGAGCGCCTGTAACGGACAAGTCCCAGTGCTGGGGTCTATTTTTCTCTGTATGTCTCCTGTAGTTAATGATAATTATAATTTGATTTAAATTAAAATTTAATCTCCGTAGTAAGAATACTACCTAAAACTTAAAAAAAATTGACTTTAAATAGTGTACCGGCTCATGGTATGGCAGCCTTAAGTGTGCCCTGACTAACATCGGCTCACTACTACCTGCCTAAAGAGTAAAACAATGTTTTTGTGAATAGAGTAAACTGAAATAAAGTTGTGAATGTAATGTATCAATCATGTAAATGTTCACTGGTTTTTTCGTCATGTCCTTTATGAATATGTAGGATTTGCTTCCTTGTTTCGAGCTTACTGAAGTTAAAGGAGGCAATCTAAATCTGCCGCCTTGTTGCCTGTACCCAAAATTCGGCCCTGTTTTTCCCACAATTTTTCTAAAACTACCTCATTACTAGCCTTTACCCAGTGCAGGAGAGATAAGTTTAAAAAAAAAAAACGAAGATAACAATTGATATAAATCTCTTTTAGGATTTCATTTTTATAAACTTACCATTATAGAGAGATTACTCACCTGACTATGTGCAAAGAAACCTACTCCTACAATACCACTTTCTTAGCATTTTTATGATGGACAAACAATTGCTTAGCACTAAGCAGGGGCTAGGAAATAAAACAAAAAATCAACTTTAAATAACCGAAGAGCGAAAAAAGCTAGGACAGAGTAGAATGGATGTATAAAACCATGCGGATGCGCTCTATAGGGCTAACGGGTTACCAAGAATCTGAATAGTGGGCCTGGGTATAAGAAAATAGATAGAAGTGTAGTTGGGAGAGCACATTCCCAAAGTGCGGTCCACCCCATTGATCCAACCAGCACCATGTTCCTGAAACGTGGTTTGCCATTAACATGGTAATTAATGAGATTAGATTGATATTTGTATATCTTGTGAGAGGAAAGATTGATATAAATATTGTGAATTACAAATTAAATCATAATAATAAACATTATCTTTCAAGAGTAAGAATTCTGGAATCAAGTATAACTAATCCTATTTATTTATTTATTTTTCCTATAATTTATTTTTTGAAGTGTGTTCGACAGTTTGATTATATACCTCCAGATTATTTTATCATTTATTTTTATTATAATAATTTAAAAAAAAAAAAAATCATTTAACATTTAAGAATGTCCATCCAATATTGAAAACCAAAATAATAGATTGAACTTTGAAATAATAGAAAACAACAATTTAAAACTTTGGTTTAAGTTAGTTGTTACTTAATTATTCTAAAAAATTAATTTGTAGTTGGTATTTTGTTTTATTTAAGTTCAATTACTTTTGTTATTGTAATTCAGGTCATGCTAAAATGTATCATCCCATTTGTTTTTTAAATATATAATATTTTTTTCTTGCCTTGAATACCTTCAAGCAATGGAGTGGTTCCAGTATCTCCCATGAAATAGTTTGAACAATGGGCTGATTTTGTTGGAACTCCCATTGTGGCATGGTTATTGATTATTGCTTAAGGCATGACTTAGACCATTACCGTTCCTTGTTGAAGAGTATGACCATTTTTTAAAATATTTTTTTTAGTTTCTCTTTATTTATTTCAAAGTTTTTTCTCAGGGAACCTGAGCATCAACAGTATAATATTTAAGTTAGGTAAACTTTTTTTGTGAATTTTAAATAGTTAAAAAAAAAAAATCAACATTTGGTGTTTAAATTTCTTCTCCTTTTTTTTATTTTTGTAGGGTTTATATAGTTTTTTTTTTTTAAAAAATTATCAAAAGGTTATTCTTTTATCAAAAAAGGAAATGTATTGAAAAAAAGGAATATGTATTTTTTATTAAAAAAGGAAATGTTTTATAATAACTCGTAATAGTCCAATTAGAAAATGTATTTTCTTTTGGATTTAATAAAGAATAATAATTTATTCCTTTAGGACACTACATTTTCTAGTACTATGTTTGTTCCTTAATTTCTGTTTGAATTAGCTATTATTATTTGTTTTTTCGTTTGCTTGTATTGTGTTACATATCGAGTAATTACTCCTTTAAAAAAGGTACAAAAAAAATGAAGTTATGTGATGCAATATTCTACTCTTTTATTTTTTATTTAAATATAATATAATGTGCAATATTAATTTTAATTTGAATATAATAAGTAAATATATTATTTTTTAGTGAATAGATTTATTATATTTAACATTTCTGTACCTCAAGAGGTAAATAATCAAATTCAGCAATATAGTCACATTTTAGCAATTGTAGAAGAGCTATTTTCATTTTGAAAATTTATCAGTGTTGCTTCAAAATGTGTTAACATTTATTTACTAAACAAAGGATTGATAATACTTTACCACAATTGTCTGTATGCCTAATGTTGTACACACCATACATAATACTAGCCCATAAAAACAATGTTTGGTACTTGTCAGTTCGGAGCCCTCTCTAAAAGTTAGAGGTGGTTAGAGATCACCTCTCTAACTTTTAGGGAGGTGATCTCTAACCACCTCTAACTTTTAGGGAGGGCTCCTAATAAACAAGTACCCAAAGTTTTTATTACAAATCTTTTATAATTATGACTTGAGGGGTTTATAAAAAGTAACACAACAATATTGTGACCATGATTTTATATTGAAATAAACAAACGTGTTTTGACATTTATATCATCTTCAGCGTTGAGTGTTAACATAATAAGAGTAAAAAGTCTCTACTTTACATAAATACACACTAGCTACACATTTTACAAACTTGGACTATCGGCTGTGTGAGTAGAAGGGCTACAGAAGTAACCAAGGTAAGAGATATGAAGTGGAGTGGAGATTCAAACCGGAACCACATGTAGGTGTCAAGTCAGTAGCTAATAGAATGTGGCGACAATATAATCGTGTTACTTTCTATTAACCCCTCCAGTCATGATTATGGAGATGGAGTGTTACCACAAAATCACCAATAATTTGTTAAAATCCTTTAAAACAAGGTATTTTAGCTGTGTGAGTCACGGGGAAGTTGTTCGTCTGTAAAACACCCTTTGAAAATATTCATAACAATCACGGTTATCGAGTTTTTACAAGCAATGTCATTGATCAGTGCGTTAGGGTGGGTGACCCTAAAATTTTATAGATTGTTTTTGTATTGGTACAGAGTCTATGTGCCCAGTTTCAGCTCGATTGGGTGACTGCAAGACAGTTAATTTGCCCTCCAAAGATTTTTACAAGTCAATTTAATGTAAAGGATTTTAAAAGACAATTCTGGAAAATAAATTTGGATTTGCATTAATTTACTCCTAAAGGTACAGATTTATAGTTTAATATTATTTGATTTATAATAAAATAAAACTTACCTAATTGTAATATCTCTAACAAGTGTGCAAAAAAAGAAAATTACTATTATTTTTTTATTTTATCTTAATTTTTGTAGAATGTAAAAAAAGTTTTCGGAATGTAAATTTCATATTAATATCATGACAGCTGATGACATTATAACAATTAAAATGTTTGGTCAAGATCACTTATTGAATAATGAGATGTCTGACATTTTACATCCACTCATGTTAGCATTTTTCTTGGATTTTGAGCCACATGTGTTAGCTCAAAGCAATTAAATGTGTATTATTGTGTATTAAAACCAAAATTTTTATATTGTTAAAAACTATAATTGTAAATCTTTAATACATTAATTTAATAATATTTAAATATAACATTTTAAATTGCGAATACTTTAATTTGTTATTATTAGTGTATTGATGATAAATTAATCCACTGTACGCCAATTGGTTGAAACAAGTCTTTATCAATTATTTGTTACTTTGTAATGAATTTCATGTTAGGGTTGATCGATGATGACCCTAGAATGATTGTGTTGACATTAGACGAAGCTCACTTCCCCCAAAACGGTTGTGTTAATTAACAACATTTCGAGTAAGTAGTTTCGAGTAGTATGGTCTGTTTCCTTGTATTATTAATCTTATTGATAATAGGATCTAAAGGAAAAATTAAAGGCTTACTTTTGCAATATTTTTAGCCCTCTTTTGGTTCATCTTCAAGCTGACTAGAAGATTACTATCTCATCCTGTTCTTGCTTAACTCTAAATTAAGGTAATTTAACCTTCCTAACAAAATATCCATTATTAATCCCCAAATAACCCACAAAAGGTCTTGGCAGTGAAGGGGTAACCATCTGGGCTGCAGTCTTTAAGTCAGCTGTGCTAGGCAGTGGCATAACTATAGGCCCGCATTGCGGGGGGGCCCCCAGTGCCAGGGGGCCCCCAAATCCAGAAATAACTAGAATTACTATCCTTGTACCAACGTCGAGGGGGGCCCCCAATCCTGAACCCAAGAGGTTTTTTTTTTTTGCTCATCGATTTTCTTTGGGTGGCCCCCCAAAAATTTCTTGCAGTGGGGCCCCCACTAGTCTAGCTACGCCACTGGTGCTAGGGCCCTTTATTTTAGGAGAACGTCCTTACTTGGACTGTTAATTCCCAGCGCTTCATAAAAATGATGATCCATGACATCAACTTTCTTGAGTTACGTCATCACCAATAACATCTTAGGAGGGTTTGGTTTCAGCTGAATAGGGCAACTGTTCACACTTTACGCTCTATGGCCCAACTAAGATCATTTACTGCCAAGTTAGTCTTGCTCCAAGGGTTCAACTTTGTAGAAAAAGGTTATTAGCAGAGACGGGAAAAAGTCATAAACGTCATAGTCATATGATTTTGTCATAGAATAGCCATTTTTCGAATAAACGTCATAAAATGGGGTTTTCTTGGGATAAACGTCATAGAATGGCCTTTTTTGTCAAATGTTTAGCAAAAAGTTTTTTTTTTTTTTTGTTAAAGCAAATTTTTATATTGAACATTCGTGGTCCGGTTCCAGGTAAAAGTGCAGTTCAAACAAAAAACCCTTACACCAGCTTAGTGAAAGGCCTGGGCTCTTAATTCCCTGATCACTTTCGGACATAACTAATGCGCTTATGCATACCTGCAACTAGAAAGAGGCACCGAGGTTCATCCCTAATGCCAAACTAGGGCTCCTGATCGGCTCCTTCTTGGAAAAAATCTTCCAATTAGAATCCAGGAAGGTCAAGATAGATTCTCCAATCAGCCAATAGTAAACCCATTGGGTTGGGCAGTTTTCTGATTAGCTGTTCCAGAACTTAAGATTTTGTGTATATTGGTAAGGGATTAGAATGTTTAATTGCACATTTGATTTCTTACTCGTGTTACTTGTTTTTTTTTAATACTTGTTCTTTTACTTGGGTTTCGTTGGTAAAACCAAAAAAGGAAACCCTTATAGTTTCGTTCATGTGTCTGTCTATCTGTCAGTCGGTACAGTTCCAATAACGTTTGAATCAAAAGAGATAGAAACATGAAACATCCCAATATTAAAGATCGTTTTGACGCACACACAGGAAAAATATTGCGAACTCAAAATAATCAGCTGTTCAAATTCAAAATGGCGGAAAACTCACGTCACGCGATTTTTGTTCCTTAATTTTGAGTGGATCAAATGAAAGGTATTGAAGAGTAGATACAAAACTATATAACACTTGTGGAACGCGTTTAATTTTCAACGTCATTTTGTCAAAAAACATTAAAATTTTGCGTGTTAACGCTGGATAATATAGAACAACATATGATTATTTTTTACAACGTTGAAGCATTCTGCTAATTATTATTATTTATTATATATTGTAAATATAATTCTGTATTTATGAAATATTGAAATCTTTCTTTTGAACTGATACCCTCCAAAATAATGCTAAATTTTCGCTAAAAAAGGCAAAATTTTCACAGCGAAAATAAGTGTCATACTTTTTGCTAAAACGTCATAAAACAACCGATTTTCTAAAATAGAGGTCATAAAACAGGATAATAAAAGTCATAAAAGTCATAGAATAAAGGTCATGAAATGGAAAAATAAAAGTCATAAACGTCCTGTCTCTGGTTATTAGATATGTAACACTTGAATACAGCGATTATAAGATGCATCTCAAATATAAGACGCATCCCGATTTTCACAATGCAAAAATATAAAAAAAAGTGCGTCTTATATTCAAAGCAATACAGTAATTTAAAAACATAGGTTATAGGATAACTTCAAAATTTCATAAAATGTAGTTTCTGCTTTTACCTTATGACAGCTATATTATTTTCCTAACCCGTGCTACTACCTCGATGTCCTATTTCCTCAGACCTTGCTTAAAAGATTTGTTTGGCTATCCATTATTAAAATACGTCCAAATCATCTTGTTTGTCCAAAATTCAATTTATTTGGGCAATTTCTATGATGGATATAATCACAGAAGATTTGGTTTCTTATTTAGTCCCTTATTCTTATTCAGTTACAGACAGAATTTTGATTCTTTGTGGCTAACTCTTTTTGAGCGATCCTTACATCAATAATGATAATAATTATCAAACAATTATACATTACTAAGATCAGCGTACTTGTGGATATATTATATGAGCAGGATACAGCTCTCTCTCTCTCTCTTTCTTAAAATAACAATATTTTTATGATTTACTATTGTAATTTTTCAATTATCCAATTTATTTTTATTTAATTTTGATAGAAAGTGAATAAAAATTAAATTGAAATTTTATTACAGTCAAAAATGATTTTATTAGTGAAAATCAAATGTTAAATTTCACATCCAATGTGACATCATCAGATAACTTAGATTGTTATAATTTGATAGTTTATATTTTAAAAAAATATATTATTTTGTCTATTAAATTATTGTTAATAAAATGTAACAATTATACATTACTATTGAATAAATATGAAAATAATAATATAACCCATAACCCATATGTATTTGTATAACCAATAAAATAAAAAATACTAGAAATTTTTCAATATAATCAATAAATCTTCTGTTTTTTTGTCTTTTTAGATTTTTTTTTTTTTTTTTTTAAAGTTTCAAATCCTTTTCTATAACTGATTTGGATTTGATTTTCAGATGGTTGTTTTTTGTAAAATTATGTAGATATAAATAAAGTTTGACCAAAACCTTATTAAAGAGAAATTTATCTTATTTCATTTGTTTTTGTGATATTTTTTAAATATTTGTGTTATTTTTTTAACTAATTTTGTTTGACTGATAATATATTCGAATTGATTTTCATTATTATTAGTTTTTTTTTATTTATTTTTTGTCTTACAAAAAATATTATTAAATAGATATTTAGGTTCATATTATATTTATAGTAATCATTTTTATGTTTGTTGTATTTTGAGTGTGAATTTTAAATTATGTTTATAGTTTATTATAATATATTTTTTTTTTAATTTTAATTTTTTTGTAATCTTATGCTATATTTCCTATATATTATCTCTCGGTTGTGTTACAGATTTTTTTAAGATGAATATGAAGCATTTCTGTAAAGATGGTGGTATACATTTCAAGCTGACCACATGATCTCTTCATTTGTGTAACATAAAAAGTAATAAATCAGTACTTTTCTGGACTTTAGTTGACTATCACTTTTAAAAGTCAAAATTCAAGTGGAAACAAAGAATGATCAGTATTTTTATCTTATTACAGTTTGAGTTTTGTAACAAATTTAGGATGAATTTCAACAGTTTTGAACACTACTGGTGCTGGAAAAGAGTTATTTAGAATTAGAAAAAGTTATTATTTAGAAAGAATGTTAGTTTTATACTAAGAAACTATAAAGCTGGACCACCAAAATATGAAGAAAATTCTTTGTCTTCTCTTGGTTGGTGAATCTGTGAATTTGTTCAAAAATTATCAAAGCCTAATTAGAAGTATCACTAAATGTTTGAAACAAACATAGGCAGGTGAACTATATTATTATGTAGCAAAGAACATGCTTTGAGTACATACATCAGTCTAGTATTAGACTCAAATAATTCATTGCTGTTTTACAGGATATGTGGAAAAATATACTCAATAAGGCTGTTGGCTATTGGAAAGTAAGGGAGGTTCCCTTGGACGTTTGCCGCCTACAACATAATTCGAGGGAGAGAGGCATTTTTTTCTGTGATACTACTTGTCTCCGAACAGAACCTTTCAAAACTACTTATATAGACAAAATCCCCCCTTAATCAGCTATCTTATTAGTCTTATCAGCAATAGATTATTTTTGCTGTGTCCAAGGTAAGACAGACAAGCGCAGGAATTTATAAGGGTCCTCGATTTTGGAAATAAAATGAACAAATGGGCTTAAAATTTCTATAAATCATTTGGAATCAATCTATGGACTTTCTTCTTACTACCTATATTTATTTATATTTTTTTAGCAGAATAATAAATATATAAAAAGCTCACATTTAGTTAGCCCATGAACATGTTTGGATTCAGCCGTGCTGGCAGTTGGATCCCTAGTGAATCCATTCTTCATCCCTAGTGAATCCCTTCTTCATCCCTAGTGCATCCCTTCTTCATCCCTAGTGAATCCATTCTTCGTCCCTAGTGTATCCCTTCTTCATCCCTAGTGAATCCATTCTTCATCCATAGTGTATCCCTTCTTCATCCCTAGTGAATCCATTCTTCATCTCTAGTGTATCCCTTCTTCATCCCTAGTGTACCCCTTCTTCATCCCTAGTGAATCCATTCTTCATCCCTAGTGTATCCCTTCTTCATCCCTAGTGAATCCATTCTTCATCCCTAGGGTATCCCTTGTGGATCCAAGCACACCCTCCTGGCATACACCCACTATTTTCCTCGTACATCTGGCAGAACCCTCTTGCAAGGGTCAGCCAGCCCTTGTAAGAGGGTCCCGTTGGCGTTTGTATCCACAGAGGAGGCACAGCAAATTCCTAAAAAAAAAAAAAAAAATTCTCTAACCTCATTTAGGTATTATTTAAATCCGCAGGGGAGGTAAGTTCCTGAATTGGAAGAGGTGTTGAATGGATTAAGCTATTTGTTTAATTTTAACTCTGAACAAAGTAATATTTAAATGATATAGACAACCAATATTTAAATGATTTTAACAAACTTTTTTATTGTTTTTATTTATATGAATTGGAGTTAATCTAATTATAATACATATTGTTAATCTAACAATGAACTGCTGCTGAATAATTTCATTAAAAAAAATGATTTTACTAATTATCTTAGACTGACAAATCAGTTATCAGTTAGAAACAAGTGATCAATGACTTCTATTTATATAAATTATTTGTAAAAATTTTGATGAATTGTTTAAATGCAATTAAAGGCCTATCTCGAATTGCACATTTATGTTATAATTACCCCATCTTCTGTTATCAATATAAGGATGAAGTAGCACATAAAGACAAAATTTTATTTTTCAGATACTAATAGTTCAGCCTTAACCTTACAGTTATGCTTTGGATATTGTGGTAAATTTAAGGAGTCAAAAAGTTTTGAAGTTGTAAAAAATAGATATTTCTAACAAAAAGGAGATATTGTCAATTTTAAATGATATCATTCCAGCATAAAAAGAGACACCACAGCAGTTGCCTTCAAAATGTAGGAAAGATTCTCTTACCTTGGACGCTTGCCCCCAATTCCTGGGAATGAAGCATTTTTTTTGTTTTACTATTTGTCAGAATGGAGGCTATCATATACCAGCGACAGCTGATTTTTGCTGATAAGGAAACTTCCCCTGCATTAGTTATAATGGTGAGTATTTTGATTACTTAAGTCATTCTTTTTTTTTAATTTCTCATTTAGTAAAATTTAAAGAAAATGGAGCCTGACTATGTTGAATGGTTCTAATGTATAGGTACACTGAGCAACTTCAAAATAAACGCAACTGGTTTGTGATTGAAATAACTAACTGGTTAGAAACTCATAACTCATAAGTAATGCATTTCTACACACAAGGCAACTCAAAAGTGATCGAAATTGTTAGTTTCCTCTGTATTTTGGTAGGTGGAACATCACAATTGTGCTATAAATAATGATTCCAGTGACAACTCAAGAGTTGAATCTGTGTTAATAAATTAGTATCATTTCTGAACCAACTTAATACGAATTACATATTGGTTTCATCCATGTCTTGAAAACAATTTCAACCGCCAAATATTTGTTGCTGCAGAAGAACTCAAACTTTCCGAATTTTTATTTAGAGTTAACGCAATTATAAATAATATGAATTATATATTATGATCATTAACATAATATTGATATATTAATTATTATTAATGCATATAATTTTAATCAGTGGAGTAGCGGGGTTTGAAGCGCCCTGAAGCAGTATTGACTCAAGTAACAAGAAGCTGTATGACATCTGCCGATGAGTAGAGAGTTTGTAAATCCATTTTATTTGTGGCGCTGTCTCGCACTTTCATACCCTTCGTATTTTTTCAATTTTGTAAAAAAAAAAATCTTTGCCCGGCTCGCCCGCCCCTAGAGCTGGTGCTGCCTGTAAACCTATCTTTCAGGAACTTTCTTAACAATTGTTTCCCAATTTATCCTCACTACCTTTTGCTATTCACTCATCAGTTCAAACCAAAAACTGATATTCATTCCTACAATGTAAGGCACCCATGCAAAGATGTAGTAACTCCCTATAGAAGACTGAAGAGGACCAGGAAAGATCCAGAAGTGATTGGAACCAATATCTAACACCTTTATTATGTTTTATGATGACATCGGGTATAACAACAATTGGATATAGCGACATAATTAAATGTCATATAAGCAATTTCCAGTGTACCTATACTTTTATTTTTTCTGAACTTTTAAAATTTAAAAAAAGTTTAAATATTTATAATTTTCTCAAAAGCTTTTTTAAAAATTAAATTTTACAAAAGTTTTATAGAAAAAATAAACATTTAGTTCAAAATAGTGTTTATATTAACAGTATATTATTATAAATGTAGTAATGTCACAAATTTTAAGTGGAAATAGTTGTTATTTCAAGCGCTAGATAGCAGAGTGACTAAGTTTGTTATCTCAAGTCAGGATATAGTTTGGAAAAGTCGGCCGCTAGATGGCAGGAGCGACGTGATTTTCACGGCAGACAAACTGCCTTCATGATCGCATTCCACGTCTCATTCACTCGGTCTCGTAATCTCGTAACACTTTGTTTATAACTTGTAGTTTATTTTCCGGTTACTACTACCTCATTCATGACGGTTTAATTGACGATACGTCTTGTTTTAACGCCGGGAAACAGTCGGTCCGTTGTTTTTATAAGCCGGTTTACCGGTAAAAGTGACCGCGAGTGTATATCAGTTGTGTTGGAAACGGTTTTTCGGCACCTGGAAGGATTCAAAAGGAGATGCAGTTTTTCGGGTTGCGCGGGGCGGCCCGATTCTAGCCGAAGATGTCAAGATGTGACGTCAGTGTCAGTATGTCATCTGTGTGCAAAACAATTTCAAATCGGTCTTTGCGATCAACTCGTCGCTAATTCGTTCTCCGTCGGTCTCGGTTAAAAGTGTATTTTGATCGAGGTCATTTTTAACAGTTATTTTTTTAAATATATTTATTACGGGCTCTATCGACTTATTAACGATAAGTCGGTTTTAGATACGGTTTCGGTTTAAGAGGGAATTCTTCTTAGGTAGTTATTAGTTTGTAAGCATGCAATCCGGGCATTTCAATTTATCCGACTTCTGTTGTCCGCCATCTTACAGATGAGGTTATTACGTTATCCTTTGTTCTTTTGTGGATTTAACGACAATTTAAATGTGATTGATAATCCATTTGATCGGTTTTGTGTCGTGTGTAATCTGTGGAGTCTCGTCTCACCTTGAAAACAATTCGGATACAAAAAGAAGGTGAGTGAATATTTTTTTAAGGAGCTAATAAGTTGGCTCTTATTTTAAATTCTACCTGTGGGTTGTAAGTGATTACTTTCTTGTCAGGTTTCCCCGGTATTTACTGACATGTCTAAGCCAGTGAAGAGGAAATATCTAGGAAATTTACCCGTTGCTCTGATAGCACAAAGTCTATCAAATACCTACACATTTAAACTAAAAGTTATATTCAATATTGACATCCACTCATACCAAATAATATACCTGAATTTATCATCTTACCTACATTTCTACTTAATTTACCATTATTTACCCCTTATATCAACATAATATGTATGCTTAACCAAAATATCAAAGTTAACATAAAATTACCTTTCGGTTTTTGCTCTTCTGTATCTCATTCAAATTATAACAATTTATTTATTTACCTATTTATTACCTCCACATTTATTCAACTACTGCACAATTTATTCTAATAAACAATTAATTATACCATCCATCATTAATTTTATCATAAACATTTATCTATTTCGATATAAATAGACATTTTATCAGCTGGATGTTTGATTATTTACTTTTATTTATATAAGTGCAAAAAGTTTCTATCTTGGATTCATTTTAATAAATAATTCTAAACAGCATTTTAAATTCGAATGTTATTAAAAGTCAGTGTGTAGTTCAATTGTGCTTAAATACTAAATAAAATTAGATTTTTAAATCACCTTCCAAGTTGATTTTCCACAAAAGCTCTTTTGTTGATTAATTAAAAAACATTATTATATCTAAACTTTGAAATGTATGTATTTAATGACTTAAAAAGTGTTTTTGTTTAGAATTTAATACTTTATAATAACACGATTAAGTTAATTAATTGTGTTCATAATTAGAATTGATTTGCTAAACCCTCATAATATGTATTTAAATGATGTGGTCTCAGTTTTAAGTATTTACTCATTTAAATTAACATTTTATCTTTATTTACTGTTCTGAAAGGCTAAATAGTAACTGGTTTTTAATTAAGAATCATTTTCTTTTTTCTGAAATCATTTAAATTAGTTTTGAGGGGTTTTTTAAGAGTAACTATTAATTTACATTAACCTTTATGTGTACTGTCCTTAACAGTATAGGGAACAAGCTTAACTGATGTAGATAATAAGCTAGAATATAGATGATAATATAGATTGAATCCATGTTTGTTCTGGTGAAACAGTGCTTGTTTTTAATATTATTTCTCTATTGAACCTCTGATGGTAGTTTAGGACCCAAGTACATTTATTGTACGGGTACATTGTAGTGTTTTTTTCTGATTTTTCAGAGTTTATATTTAAGTATGGTCTTTTAATTTATTTATTAATTTTTAGGTGAGTACTATCTTGAGTAATGAATAGTAATATACAGTTTAACCAATTGACTGAAATTAAAATAGGTATTTATGTGTTTCAATTGAGGTAGAGATGTGGTTTTTTTATTACTACAATCATCTACTTGCGTTTAAATCTAGTCAATATGAAATATTGTTTGGAAGTGTTATGTACACTTATTATCATCCTCCAAATACTCCTTCATGATAGCTAAAAATTTGGAATATTATATTAGGTATAAATGAAGTGAAAATAATAGGATTTTATAGTATAAATGAAGTTAAAATAATGGGATTTTAATGTATAAATGAAATATATATTCTTCTATATTTATGCTCTGCTACAAGTAGATAACTCTTAACAAAACCCGTTTAGATATTACTTGTATTTGACAGTGTTTACAGTTGATACATTTACAATAAACTTCATAAAATTATAGTAGGATCAAAGAAAGAGTTAATTCAGACAGCTCAGGTTAACCTATGTGAGGGTAAAAAATAAAGCTACTAGCTGGTTATCCTGTGGGCCATACTCCTCCACCAGTGATACTTTTGTTTGCCTAGTTGCCATGACCTTCTACATGTCAAAACCTCTCTTATTGGCTTCCCCCTCCATTATTTCAATTTTCCCATGCTGCCAGAGTTTATATTCTGTTATATCTATATTCCACTGCTGGCTGAAATGTAGGAGCGTCTCAAAGCTTAGGCTACTGGTGCCCAAAAGAAAAGTGCTCGTATATCATCAAAGAACTGTTAGACAGTACTGCCAATGCTTGTTACAGTTTATATTCTGTTCTATCCATATTCCACTCGTGGCTGAAAGGTAGGAGCGTCTCAACAGTTTGGTCATTGGCGTCTAAATGAATAGAACACTTTGTATATCTAAAACAATGTTAAAGAGTACTGTCAATGCTTGCCACAGTTTATATTCTGTTATATCAATATTCCACCCATGGCTGAAAGGTAGGAGCGTCTCAACAGCTTTGGCCATTGGCGTCTAAAAGAATAGAACACTTTGTATATCTAAAACAAATGTTAAAGAGTACTGTCAATCCTTGCCACAGTTTATATTCTGTTATATCAATATTCCACCCATGGCTAAAACGGTAGGAGCCAGGAGCGTCTCAACAGCTTTGGCCATTGGCGTTTAAAAGAATAGGACAGAATAGAACACTTTGTATATCTAAAACAAATGTTAGAGAGTACGGCCAATGCTTGCCACAGTTTATTTGATTTTATATCCATATTCCACCCATGGCCGAAAGGTAGGAGTGTCTCAACAGCTTTGGCCATAAAAGAATATAACACTTTGTACATATATAAAACAATGTTAAAGAGTACTGTCAATGATTGTCACAGTTTATATTCCGTTATATCCATATTCCACCCATGGCCTAAAGGTAGGAACGTCCCAACAGCTTGGGCCATTGGTGTCTAAAAGAATAGAACACTTTGTATTATCTAATACAAATGTTAGAGAGTACTGCCAATGCTTGCCACAGTTTATATTCTGTCAGACCGAGTCTTTAATGTAGTAAGCTTTAAAATTTTCTTAAGGCTTGTTGATTTTAAGGAAGTAATCAAAAGTAAGAGTGCTTTCTCCAACATACTATCTTACCCGTATGCAATGTGTGTTAAAAGCTGATAATTAACTCTTTCTTTCTGTAGTACATTAAAAGTACATTTCAAAGCAAGTAAAAGTAATAAAAAATATCATTATTAAAATCATAACTATCTCATATTATTTATTAAGGGTAGCTATTAGTTTTATGAGTAAAATTTCAGTAGTAAACATGGAGTTTAACTTCAAACTTATCTGCTTTCATTTTCTACAAAAGCCAAGTTAGGTATTTAAAGACTACTGAAGGTTGAAATTTAAGATTTGATCATTGCTCTTGTTAATAATGCAATATTTGAGTATGATACAATATCATACTTGATAGTATTTGAAATTACTATATGATAGTAAGGATGATAACACTAATTTCTTATCTTATGTGGTCTTTATATATCAGATAAAGAAATGCTTAATTCTCATCGGAAGACCTAAGTCCACAGGCTGTTGCTTTCCGGAATTAATACTGTCATTAATTTTCATTGATATTGAGTAAATTTCATTGTTCCATGACTAATATATGAACTTGGTGTGATCACACTGCTTTGCAAATATAATTTATTTATATTAGGAGTTTTTTCTTATAAGTATTTAATGAAAGTGCTCGGAAACTACTTTAGTTTAAGGTGATCAGGGCTTTACCGCAAGGCTTATCTTTAATTGGTGTTTTACCCAGGGAAAATTTAATGGATGACAATTACTCATAAAGGAAGTAGTGTAATTACAGTCTTATTAACTATCTGGTTTAATTGTGTTGGTAGACTTTTTATTTAGCTTTAATCAATTTGTACTGAGATAAGGTTCAGTTGGTACTCTACGGCATTGGTTTATGATAAGATTATCTTTAATTAGATTTAGACTTAGAATTCGAATAATGGATGTTAATGAGTCTTTTTTTTTTAAAGAATATGGTGCAATAATATTATGTTGACAATATGGTGTAAATAAAGCGTTGCTGATTCAATAGGCTAGGAACTGGAAAGATTCAACGTATAGAGGAAATTGTCCAAAACCCCTTTACATTTAGAAGCCACCCAAGTCTATTTTTATTATATGATAGATAACGAAGGACAAACCCGTCAAATTAAACACCTTATATTTGGAAGCTAATTTTCAGTTTGTAATAAAATAGAGTTCACACGGCATCTGCAAGCCTTCTATGGATTGTTAGTTGTTGTTTTGTCTTCTAGTTCTGACCAAATTTTTAAGTCTGGTTTACACGATCCAAGTATAATCAGTCCAAGTCACTTTGATCCAAATCCACTTCGTCCAAGTGTTTGTGGAACTTTGAAATAAGGTTTACATGATCAAAGTATACTTGGTCCAAGAAGTGGAACTTTGATACACTATAAAGTAGAGATTAAGATAGATTATGTGACATTTTTTTCCCTCTAGAACTTTCCAGTTAAATTGTGTAGGTTTGAAAACAGTGGTGATTGGTGATATATCATCTTCTGGTAAACACAATCCAGCTCAACCTCAAGTCTCTCATTTTTTGACTGCTCGTTCTCATAATTTGTCAGGTGGACGCCATTTTTATTATTATCAAAGTCTACTTTGATGGAGCCCATCCAACTCAACTTGGATGTCCAAGTTGACTTGGATACCCTATTTACACGATCCAAGAAGCGTCAAAGTAGAGTCAAAGCTGACTTGTTCCAAGTATTCTTGGATCGTGTAAACGTGGCTTTAAGACCACTTTCAGTTTGAGGTGGTATGTATTATTATACCATTAATTGGTATTTCACGTGTAAAATTAGATTGGATGTTGATGATATATGGATGTTTATAAATATACTGTATATGGTGCAATAACACTACCATGACAGCATGGTTATGTATTATATCAGTATATCTTCACAAAGCTCTGTCCAATATTCTTGGAGATCACTATTCAGCTGTGACATGGTTAGTGCCACTATATAGTAAAAACACTAGAGGCTAACAATTGACATACTAGTCTTCTAATATGCCAATTGTTATTCTCATGTGTTGCATGAAATCTATTTTATTAAAAAACAAAACATTTTACACCTTACAATGGACATATGCAGCTAGAAGATGCCACTTCCCATGAGTACCTATCCATTTATATGGTGATGTTGGGTGAACACCCGAGAGTGTGGCCCTTTGCGGGATTCAGGAATCCATCCCTGCATGAGAAGCACATTCGACAGCAATAAGCTGTCATGGAGTAAACTACTTCAATAAGCTACTTCAATTAAACTACCAGCTATCTATTATAGTATGAGTTAATCTGATACAAATTACACAGATAATAATAAAGTAAATCATTATGAAATTAATCAGTATCAAGTAATCTTATATGAAATTACATCAAATCTTAGTTTGAACATGAAATTTAAATTGGATGTAAGAATAACATTTGATGATCTGTTGTGGTGCATGTACTTACTTATTTACTCAGTGCTACAGCCCATGTAAGGCTTAGGCTTGACCATTAATGCGCCTCCAATCGCCTCAATTTTTTCTCTATTTGGCAAGGGCTATTGTCTGCCAGCACCTCACTCCCATCCTCCTCAGGACTGCCTCCAACTTGTCCTTCCATCTCAACCTGGGTCGGCCTCAATGCCTTCTTCCTTCTGGTTTTCCTCTCCACACCTTCTTGGCTGTCCTATCATCCCCTAGCCTTTCAAGATGCCCTGTCATCTCAGTCTGGCTTTTTTGGCTTCAATTTCCTGATCTGGCTCACCATACAGGTCTCTGCTAACTCTCTATTAGTTCTTATATGCCACACTCCATTTTCACAAACGCACCGAAGATTATTCTAAACACTTTCCGATCCCATATTCGTAGTAACTCCTCGTCTCTATGTGTCAGGGTCCAGATGCCTGCTCCATACTGTGCTATCATCTTTGATTTTCGGCTCACTGCCTAGTTTTAAAGATTCTTTCGAGGGCGAAGTAGCTCCCGTTTCCAGCAGCAATCCTTGCTTTTACTTCTACCTCTATTAAGCTTTCCTCTGGAATCATGGCTCCTAGATATTTAAAGCTTCGACACCTTTCGAATTTTTGGCCATTAATGGTAATGTGTAACGGTGGATCCGCTCTTCGTTGTCTGCTTTTGAGTTCATATTTGGACTTAGCTAAGTTCACCCTGAGACTTATATCTGCTGCAAATAGGTGTAGCCTTCCACTAGGGCTTGTGTATTCCGAGCGATTATGACTATACGACGTCGGCATATGCGAGGTCCTGACGAAGTTTATTAAATATAGTTCCTCCTTGGTTTCCTGGCATCTATCGCATTTTATCTTCTCGAGCTAAATTAAAAAGAAACAGGAGAGAATAGTGGACAGGACGCCCTCCTGGCTTAGTCCTATTTTTACTTCGAAGGGTCCCTACATCTGGTGCATGTAGTCTAATTTCTTTCTTTATTTATTTTTTTTCTCATCAATAATAGTCGTTTACAAACCGTGTCTAAACATAAGTTGAGTCTAAACTTCACAATTTTTCACCAATTTCCTGATTTTAAACCAAATCAATGTTAGAGTAACACATTTCGGATTGATGCTAATATTAGATTTTGATAGTGCATTTCAATCCCACTGTAAAAGATCTGAAATATGGAGTTATAATGAATCTAATCCATTTATTTATTAAATTTACTTCTTAAAGAAAGATATCGATGCATTATCATTCAGTTTAAACTTTCTTTTGCTAAGCATATTTTATTTGAAGCAGACATTTAGAAAATTTACACTATTTATAGAATAATGGCATTGAATTATTTAGTGGCTTTTTATAAAAAATGTATCTATTTCGTGTACATAATTAATTAACTGCTGTTATCTTGTATAAAATACTTACTTCTTGAGAGTTTGCTTTGACCTTGAGATGTACCCCTTTTTTTAAAGAAAAATATAAGAACTATTTTTGGTTTTTTATCGAGGTGTAATTTTTTGTCTCCTTGGCTGTGCTGGTTTTGGGTTACACATGAAGTTCTGTTATGTAGATTTAAAGGTCCTTGGATAGTAGTTGGGTCGCTTAAAGGTAAAAATTTAGTTCCTTACACATGGATAGCTCGTAGTTCAAATTAACCATATTTAAAAAAAAAAAAAAAAAAAAAAAAAAAAAAAATGATGAATTTTTTAAAAAATAAATATATATTTTGCAAAAGGGGTTAAAACCATTCTATAGAATTCATGGTTAAAATATAAAATATTTGTCAGATATGTTAAATAAACCAGTCTACATTAATGTATCTTTTTTTTTAGTTTGTACAATTAATTGATAAGATTTGGTCTGTAGGTTTTTATTAATATCAGTAATTTTTACAATGGTATCGGTAACCACTTACTTTAGTCATGGAATGGTGTTAGCTTTACTTACTAAATACCATCAAATATCAATATTGGTTACAATATACAGGGTGGTCCAAAAGTCTTCCCCCCCCCCACTCTTAACTTTTGAACAGTTTGAGATAAATTTTTGAAACTTGGGGGATCTCTACCATGCAAAGGGAAGTTTGTTTTCATGCAATCACCCACTAGGGGCAATCACCCTCTTTGCCCCCAGGCCACCCAACTTCAAAATAGCAAAGTTTGGTGGCCTGGGGGCAAAATGGGTGATTGCCCCTAGTGGGCGATTGCATGAAAACAAACTTCCCTTTGCATGGTAGAGATCCCCCCAAGTTTCATTAATTTATCTCAAACCGTTCAAAAGTTTAGAGGGGGGGGGGACTTTTGGACCACCCTGTATAACTGCACTTCATATGTTAAAAAAAAAAAGTTATTTACGCACCTAGGAAGTAAAGTAAGCCATTATTCCCTAAGCAAATAAGTCCCTAAATCCCAAGGCGAAGCCGAGGGAATTAGACTTTTTAATTCCCGAGGCGTAGCCGAAAAAATACCGCTAATTTGCTCCTGACCCACAGCCGAGGGAGATAATTGTCGCGAGGGAAATTATAGCACTTTACTTCCGAGGTTCACACAATATTTTATCTCCAGTAGGGAGAAAATACATAAACATGCACACGTTTATTTATTATTTTAATGAATAACAATAATTGTTAACACTTTTAATAGCAGATATAAGAGATTCATTATTAAAAGCAAATAAGAGTTGAAATTAATCTCAAATAGAAGGTTATTTAGATGCAGGTTTAAATAATTATAAGCGCAAATTACAAATAAAGTTGAAAAAGCAGTGTCGCCAACCTGATTTCAACAACTTCACCACATTTGCCATTCATTCTCTACTATAATAATAAGTAAGTTGGCAATCCTTCTTTTTCTCCCTACTTTTACTTTTTCTCCCTACTTTTTGAGTTCAGGGAAGAAAATACTTACTTGAGGTACCTAATAATATTTTAGAAGACTTTACTTTTTAGGGTCCGTAGGCAAAAACAAGGACCCTTATATTTTCCTGCGTGTATCTGTCCGTCCGTCCTCTCGCGTGCTCTCACGGCTGCACCTTTCGTCCAATCACTTTGAAATTTGGCATGTATGTGTCTTGTACCTACCCACATATTTTAAAAATATAGCGACTCAAAAAAAAATATTTTTCAAAAAAAGTAGGGAAAAATATATAATTCTTTGGATATAACTTTGATAGGGCGAGCGTAGGCAAGTTTGAAGTGTGTGTGAAACGTGTCCCCCCCCCCCCCATCTATCTCGCTTATGTGAAGTGCAAAAAATCTGAAAAAATTCATGAACATTCTTCGACCAAAAGTAAAGATACCACTTTTTGGAAATTTTGAAAAAAAATATGATTTTATTTTTTATTGACAAAATACGTTTTTTTATAATTATGGTCTTTTCGATGTATTTATATGGTTGTAGTCCGGTTCAGTGGCAAAAAAATACTTTATCAGAGTGTGTTTTGAGAATATCAGACCCTTAGAATGGTTCAAAGTAAGCTTTTTAGCATTTTAAAAAAACAGTTTATATACTTATACACTTTAAAGTTAAACACTATATTATAGTGTGGCGTACGGACCCTCGCTGTGTGCTGACTAGCACACACTTGACCTGTTTTTTTTGTTACGTTTCACACACCATAATGTATCAATTAAAGCATTATTTGTGTTTTGTTTCTGTATATTTCATTATATTATTTCGATGTTTTGTCAATATTCCAGGTGTCAGATGGGGGTGGACTTGGTTCTGTCGGCATGAGTGATTCCAGGTGGCGATCCACTGGGGGTAGTGAGTATTATTTTATTCTTTATTATTCGGTTATCTAAATTGTAACATTATTAATAAGTATGATGGACCAATTTAGGTGTGAATGATGCAAATTAAAATTTCTGGTTAGATCAATAGCTAGTGTTTTTTACAGACCTTAACTTAGTGGCAACATTTGGGTTGAATAGTTAATAAAACATAAGTAAAGGGCGCTTCACGTAAGCACGTGAGACGATAATCGACGGTTTCTGTACGATTAAGTTAAAATGTTTAAGTGTGAAAATTTAATAGTTATATAATATTCTTTTTCTACACTTCAAGACCTTTAAATTGATGTAGGTATAATATGTCATGATGACTATAAACTTTTTTAGTCGCCCGCCATATTGGCCGCCATCTTGAAAATATTAAGTGTGAAAACAAAAAGTGTACAATTGTCTTAAGGCCCCCATACACGGTCAAAATGTTTGCGCAAACATTTTGACCGTGTATGGGGCTGTTTGATTTTTGACGTGTATGGCTTAAATATGCCCGACATCAGGTTTGCGCAAAATTTTTGATCGTGTATGGGGGCGTGTGCCGAATTTCATGTTCCTAGCTATAGTAGTTCATGAATTAAAACAAGCCATCGGACAGACAGACAGACAGAAAGGGCCTAAGGTTTATAAGGTTTACCGGTGTATAAGGTTTCTTTTCGTACTTCGTACAGAAACCTAAAAAGTTAAATATAATACTTATAGCTTTAATTTTCACTAAACCATTATGAATTGTTTTCTTATAAACTATCTTTGGTAAAACTGAATTGTACGGTGCTGTTTACAGAATCGAAGTACAAAATTAATTTTTTGCCCTAGAATTTTCAACGGCCGCTCCATTTTGAAAATAAAAAGTAAAAATTAACTAAATATTACAAATTATACCACGTCGCCATGGACAGATCATTAAAAAAATAAATATGTATACGATTCCAGTATAAAAAAATCGGTCCGAGACAACTCAGACAAACTTTCTCATATACAAGTTCATAATTACTTAGCCAATGTTTTACATTTATAAGTTTTTGTAAGTGCGTTTAATTATTATTGAAAATTATATCAAAATTTACCATAAAAATAACTTCTCCAGGACGGGGAATCGAACCCGGGATCTCTCCGTCCACGTTTTTAGCTATTTTCTCAGGAACTAGATTTTTCCCGGGAAAAATGCTTATATCGTTGGATCCGTATTTAAATGGACTACATTTTAGAATTTTTTAATCAAAATCGTCGGAACCGTTTTCGAGAAATAATTTTTTTTCACGTTTTTTCAGAGTTTTTGGGGGGTAGCGCCCCCAAATTTGGAGCTAAAATTCATTTCTCGATTTCGCCTCGGGGTATGATTTTTCTGAACATGTATGCCAAATTTCGTCAAAATCGGCCCAGTAGTTTAGGCTCCAGGCGTCTGCACAGACAGACGACAGACGACAGACGACAGACGACAGACGACAGACGACGGACAGACATTTTTTAAAAACCACTTTTTTGGACTCAGGGGACCTCAAAACATGTAAATCCATCAAAATCTCAAAATCGAATTTTCGCGCCATCACAATACTTTCTCTTTATATGAGAAAGTAAAAAGATGGGAAATAAAAAAAATGAGCGGAGCTCCGCTTGCTTCATTTTCTGAAGCAAAACAACCCTGCTGCATATAGACCATGTTGAGGAAAAAATCGAGGTACAAAATTCGATGGCACCGTACAATTCACTTTAGCCCCATCTTTTTATTTTCTTTGAATGAAAGAAAAAAGTTTATTATTTAATACAACATCCAGTTATAAAATAGACGGAGCAGGCTCCTACCTACGGGCCCCGTGTTAAAACGGCTCTATAAATTTTTTTATCTTATTTTTGACCTTTATTGTAGTGTTATAAATAATTCGGTCATATAATATTTACATACTTGGCACTATTTAGTTATTACTTACTTAGCATTATTTATTTCCATAACTGTAAGTCGTTTTAAATGACTTAAAATGTATAGTTAAAATTCAAAAAGATTTAGTTAGAGACTAATAATTAAAATCCAAATATAATTTTAAATAATATTTATTCGATAAAATCACAAAAATGATTTGATTATACCTCGTCAACATTTGTATTCACCTATAAAACACAATTACTTATATACCTATTAAAACTAACAAGTGAAACATCGTGTTGAGTGTAATTCACGTTGAATAAATTGGCAGTTAACTGGGAAAACCTCTGTCGCTTGAAGCGATTCAGTAAAATGTTATGTAACTGCACGAAAATGTTCCAAATATTTACTTAAAATGAAAGACTGGAGGTTGAAAATACTGGAAAACCGGCGTTACCAGAATTATACTGATCTACCCTCTCATGTAAAATGTAACCTAACTTCATCCCCGTTTTTAACATAATTATATGTAGTATTATTTTTATATAATCAAGATTAAAATAATAATAAAATTCGTATAATGTATCTGATACACATAATATAATGAATAATAATAATAAACATATCTCTAACTTATTAACTTTATTTTGTTATTAATTTAATTTATTTTTCGTATTTTTCGTATTATTATTATAAAAATATTATAATTTTCATTCCCATTTATTTGGTGTCTTAAATTTACAGTAATTATTGTTTATTTATTTACTTTCATTATATATTTATTTATTTGAATATTTTTCGGGCGTCAGATTGCTATGGTCCGCATTTATTTTTAACATTGTTACAATGAATAACATTGAGAGGGATAAGATGATGATGAGACATTGAGAGAGATGAGATGATGATGAGACATTGAGAGGGATAAGATGATGATGAGACATTGAGAGAGATAAGATGATGATGAGACATTGAGAGGGATAAGATGATGATGAGACATTGAGAGAGATGAGATGATGATAAGTCATTGAGAGAGATGAAATGACGATGGGACATGGAGAGAGATGAGATGATCATGAAACATTGGGAGGTTAAATAATGATATAACTAAATAAAATTCCACTTAAAAATACACTTACATTTGTAATCAATTAAAAATGCATAATTCAATTTTGGTTAAACCCTTTGTAATATTCTGAATATTAAAGTGGAGTCTTGTAAGCAAATAAATAAAGTAAAACGTTTCGGCACTACCGGCCAATATAGGCACAATGAGGTACTATTGGACTGTAAAACATGTTACTTTATTGTAAATTGTAACATTTAATGTTACAATTGAATGTCTTCATTGTACACTTTTTAAGTTTAAATTTGTTACTTTGTTTGTAGATTATCTAAAGATGGCTGCACTAGATCAGCCGAAACCTTTGTTAATTGTTTTATTACAATCATTTTGTGTCAAGACATTGTTTGGTTATTGAATTGCATGGTCGAACACCTATTATTTATTCCTTTTTCTACAGTAAATTTACTTCCAGGATGGAAGTTATTCTAGAAATTCATTAAAGATTCCATTTCGGTTACATACCTATATATATTTAAAAGTACTCATATTGCTTTGACGAAATTTGGATGACGAGTCAAAAGTAGCTCGCAGATTGCTCCAGATTCATTTCAATCGCCTAGACACATTAAGCCTCGTCCAGACTGCCGAACCGAACAGAGGAAACGTACCGAGCATTGGTCTCTGCGCATGTCCAGCCTAAAATGCGCATGCCCATACTAAAATGCGCATGCCCAGCCTACAATGCGCATGCCCAGCCTAAAATGCGCATGCCCAGCCTAAAATGCGCCTGCGCATCTTAGACTGGGCATGCGCAAAGACTATTGTTCGGCTCGTTTCCTCTGTTCGGTTCGGCAGTCTGGACGAGGCTTTAAACATAGCTAAATTTATACTTTTATTAAATGAACCAAACAATTTTGACAGATTTAAGAAGAAGGGGAAACAATTAAATAAAGAAGACAATAATAAGTATTAAATGCATAACATCATAAAAGTACGTGACAGGATGCGAGGAAGCTATGTGCCACACTAATTTGCCATGTCTAAGTTATTTTAAACTTAAATATTTAACAGACTATAGTTTTTATTTTGTTGTCTACTGTTAAGATTGTTGTATCTTTTGATGTGGCTTTTTCTTTAAATGGTGCCCTCTAACATTTATAAGGTTTTTGATTCCACGTTGTAGTCAAATCGATTTTTCTGCCTTCTACTTAGGTAGGTCTTGACGGTAGGTATTTAAACTCTCATGCTAGAATTATGTTAGAAGACCTCTTGTCGTTGAACTGTTAAGACATTTAATGTAGAATGTAGCCTGTTCTGTTTATAAAAACTCCTACGCTTCTATCCCAGAGTATTTTTATCCGGCTTCCCGTTAAATGGTCTTAGGATTTTCATCTTTTTTATCTGTATCTATATAAGATTAAAAGGTTCGTTAAGTTTTATCGACACAAACATTTCATTTCATAAAACAAAGTACTGTATGTTGTATGAAGGATAATTGAAACTTCTCAAGAAGTAAAATTGATTGTTTTCTAAGTACCTCAATGAAGCTAATGTCCGTACTTCTTTCTATTGTTACTCCCCTATGCTTTTGACTTTTCCCCACCTTCTCCGAAGGTATACAGTATGTCCCCAGTTCGAGTTGCCTATAGGTGTAAATGACAAAAAATTTCATTTTTCGGGGAAAAAGTTACTCTTTATGAATAATTTTTGCTTGTTTTGATTGGAAGAATAGTCATAAAAAATGTCCTACTATGTGAACTGCACCCAAAAATAGTACTAAGTGTGAAGTAGGGTTATATTTAATTTCTCGGAAAAATTATACTCTTTATAAAGTTGTTTATTTAATATCCTAAGGTAATTTATGTCATATAAAAGTGAAAAAAAAATGATGTCAGATTTACCCCCTCCCTACTGTCCTCAGTTCGGGTTGCGCCTATAAGTGTAAATTCCAAAAAATTTCAATTTTCGAAAAAAAGTTACTCATTATAATATTTGTTGCTTGTTTTGATAAGAAGAATAGTCATATTAAAAATTTCGTACTATGTGAACTGCACCCAAAAATTACAATTTTCAAAAATAGTACCAAGAATGAAGTGGGGTTATTTTTGATTTTTCGGAAAAAAAGTTACTCTTTATAAAATTGTTTATTTAATATCCTAAGGTAATTTATGCCATATAAAAGTGAAAAAAAATTATATCAGATTTACCGCCTCCCTACTGCTGTCCCCAGTTCGGGACTATTCGTGTAAATTCAAAAAAATTTCATTTTTTGTAAAAAAGTTACTTTTTATAAAAATGTATGCTTGTTCTAAAACGAAGATTTATCGTACAAAAAATGTTGTACCTTGCACTCTGTACCCAAAATGTACAAATCTCTAAATTTATCCAAGACATAAGAGTAATTATTTTTAACTAATTATACACTGGATACAGGAAATATTATAATTCATACTATTAATTTTTTGTGGTATATTACACTTTTTAATTTTCCTTACCTTTTTAGGAAAAGTATTGTTTTCACCCCCAAAAAAAAATTAAAACCGAGATGTCCACGGAATATTTGGTGGTTTTAAGAGATTTGTGTGGTTTTTAGCTGGATGTCTGTCTGTCTGTGTCACGTAGACCTCCCTCAGTTTTTAAGCTAGAGAGTTGAAACTGTACAAAAATCCGCCCTACACGTAGTTTTGCTTCCTTGAACATCATAAATTTGTGACGTCATTAACTCATTTTGCTGAGTAGGCTAAAATTTAAAAAAAAATTCATCGAACCATCTTCAGATTGCGCTGAAATTTGTAGCATTTTGAAAATACTACTACTATTTGAAAAAAAAATGTCCGTCTCATCGAATAGGCGATAGAATTTTTTCCCGTCCTAAAATTCCAATTTTAATTTTGAAGTGCACTTTTACGCGAGCGTTGCGCGCGAACGCTTGGGCAGAAAACGTTGTCCATCGAACTCGTCCTGAGCATTGGTAAAATGAACATGTGTACCAAATTTCATCAAAATCGGTCAACTTTTACTCAAATTATCGTCGTACGTTTCAGACACACACACAGACATACAGACAGACACGGAGCATATTTCGTTGAATGTAGGAAGCTCGCTACAATAAATAATTCCTCCTTGTTTAAACTTAATATTCGCCGCCATTTTGGAATTTTTGTATTAGAAAAAGTTCCGAGACACACTGCGTTTTTATAAGAATCTTTCTTGTGAAAATGTGCACAATAATTTTGGTAATTGATACTTATGTTGATTTTTTTTAAAATTTTATTTCATTATATTCTGAAATTATAATATGTGTGTACTTAAGAAAGAGTGTGTATTATGGTGGTTACCTTTTATATGTTTAGTATATATTTATTTTCCAATAAGGCTCCTAGTTGATTTACCATGATCGGTTTTACAAAGTCTAGGTAGAGGTTTTATATTGAAGAGTGTGAATAGAAGTTCCATTAGGGCGGCACCCCTTGCTGATAACCCTCTAGGGGATGTAGTAGCATATTTGTCGAAAGTTCGCTGCCCGGGGGGTTTGCTTTTATATACATGGATGGCAAGTGCTTTTTTCCCCTTTTCATTTCCATCATTCACGGTTGGATTTTTGCCTATGGATCAATCTGAAGATATACGAAGTAAAATAAAAACATTACCGTCAATTTTGAATAGGTTCTTAAGTACATTTTTATTCTTTGCAACTTTTATTTACAAACAAATTTGAAAATTTGTAATTTTTTTTATTTACATCGGTGACTCTATAATGAAGCATACGGAAAATAATTTTTAAAAACAGATTGGATTAATTTGATATAAATTTTTAAAAATTCAAAAAAATATTTAAGTTGATAAGTTGAGCTGTTAACCCAAATATCGCTATATTTTGTATTTTTTTACTTAAATTTGATTGAATAAACGATATATTCGTCCAAATGTTTCGGAAAAACAGGTTCGATTATTAAAAAATTTAATACGTTATCAATAAAGTGAGAAAATAAATTCGAACTGTTTCACCAGACATCAGTAAATACCGACTATCTACAGCAAGTACCTGATTTTTAGAGGATTAAAAAATGAATTGAAACGCTAAAGAAGGTTGGTCAAAATAAGTCATTGTATTTATTCTGATTAATTATAAGAGAATCAGATGTTAAAACGGAAATTTATTCATTTTATTTTATGTTAATATAAATATAATATAAAACTCAACCGGTAGAATGAAGTTGGTTTTGAAACTTGTTTTTTTGTTGGTATTTCTTAGATTCAAGTCTTACTCTATATTTTCATAGCTTATCTAAGTTTTTGTCTCTATGGTTGGTAAGTATCTGTAAATATTTTCTCTTTAAAACTTTGGCAGCTCGCCTATGGTTCCCGCAACAACTTAAAGGAAAATCTAAAAGGCGTATTGTTGAAGTTAGGGTAGGAAGCATTTATTTTCAGTATTTGATCAATAATCATGATTATTTTTTTTATGAAGAAATTGAACTTTATTCTTAAGCTCTTGTTCTGTCAGAGCTGGTTGCCCTTTTAGGCTGGCTTATTGGCTTTTTTCCGCTTCTCCCCTATCCGAGTGTTTCTTCTCTTGTTTGGACTAGGATCGGTGAGTCGGATCCAGGCCCCGTTTTCGAGAGGTTTTGACTTGCGGGGGTTTTCGGTGCTACCGGTCGGTGAGTGATGCGGTCCAATCAATATAAAACAGTGTGTCGGGGGGTCAGATCGATGTCGGGAACCCGCCAGCTCTCTCTCTCTTTAGCTCTCTTCTCCACATTTGTGTGAATACCAGATGGAAGGGGGGGTGTCTCGTGTTGCCTGGGCAACGCCGGACCTCCTGCCACCTATCGATACCTCCACTACTACTTAGCTGCTTTGTATATCCGTGGAAGGGCCGGGGTTGCCGGATCTGTTCTCATTACTGGGTCGGAGCAACTCCTCAGAAGGACTCCTTTACCAGCATCTAGACTCCTCCTCGTAGCTGTAAATGACCTTTTCTCGGCCCAACCTTTTCCACCGCCTTCGACCTCTCCTTACCAACCATACCGCTCACCTCACTGTACTAAACACCTGCCTACGATAATACCTGCTACAGAGTCTTATAATCCTCCAAGAAATAGCATCTCCGAGAAACCTCCATTTAACTATCTCATCGGGTAAATGTCCATTCGAAAATAATTCATTTGAAAGCCGCCACACATAATGGATTATCTTAAAACTAAGTAAAGAGTTAAGAGTACTAAGGTAGATTTTACGTGATACCTGCTGCTACTGCACAACCGTAACTCTAAAATCCAGAAAATTCGTTGTTTTAGTTATCCCTAGGATTAAATGGATTCCAAAACAAAATACCTGGACTGATAGGTTACTACCACCATTCCAGATTGCTATTCCAAGTAAAGCTATTCCAGATTGCTCGAGAATGCTGAAAACTTATTAAGGCTACTAAATTGAATTTCAAAGTCAATCCAGTTAACCTCTAGATTATCTGAAGAAGGCTGCTTCAGAACAGCCGAAATCGGTCAATTGTTTAAAACAATTTTTTTATGTGAAGACGGTGTTTGGTTATTGAACAACAACAACACCTCTTTTATGATAAGTCGCAATCACACATTGGAGAAAAACACACTGTCGAGGATCTAAAATTCAACTCTTATGACGTCTTCTATCAAGTCTTATGACCAATGTTTCTTAACTACGCTGCTTCATCATCATTTATTATATATGATGTAGTGGAAAAGTCAAAGAACCGTTTCCGAATTTTAATTAAAAAATTGATGTGCTCATTTTAATTTCTGCAGGGAGTGAATCCCACGATATTTATAAGGTTAGTGATGTGACTAGTGCATCAGAATTTTGTCATTTCCTTTACTGATATAGAATTTATTTACGATGTCGACTTCAGTAGTCGATAGTCCATCAATTTATTAGTGGTTTACCCTGTGGTCATTAGACATTTCCCATCTTTGGTAAAATTTTAAGAGAAGTATTCCTGATCCCTTTGTACAAGCTAACTACGGCACCCTTGTACGTCTTGGTGCACGCTTCAGGAACCACTATAAAATATGTATAAAAATATGTTTGTTCTTGTATAATCCCTACTCACATCTTCTTTTAAAACTTTTAATAAACAACTCAACTAGAAGACTTGAAGGAAATAATGTTGTTGATGGGGTGGCCGTAGGTTACAATGGATTGACGAGGGTACGCACCCTCCATGCCTTACCACTCTTGTGCTTTATGGAGTGAGTACAAGAGGGTTCATATCGCTTTGTCTCCTTTAAGCCCATTACTTATTAAGGAGAAATGAATGTGATTTTTTAAGAAATAAAATCGGATTTACTGTGTTTTGTCTTCGTCTAATTAATTTATTTTATACATAGCGAGTTTTTTTTCCAGTTTCTTTCGCTTAAATTAATTTATTCTAAATGATAAATAAATCTAATTGATTAATTAAATTAATAACCGCCATAAAACTAACATACTTTATGTCGCATAAAGGAAATATCCTATTATAAAAGATTTATTTCGTCCGAACTATTAGAAGGTGGCTCTGTCGGAATATTTAGGAACTTGAAGCTTAATGTTAAACCATTGTTTTTACTGTTCCTTTTTTATAAAAATATTTATATTTAGTTAACATGACGACAATGACAATGTATATTTAATTTTGTACATGAGACATCATATAATTCTGCGATCACAAGAATTTAATTATTGGAATACCCCTCCATGATGATTTTCCATCTGTCCCTTTGTAAAAATCCTGTTTTTGTGTTACGATTTTATTACATTAAATAAAGTTTTAGTATGATGCAAATACGGTCATATGGCAATTAAATTTCCCCTTATTGTTTCAACATTCTCTATATGTATTGAAGTAAATATTTTTGGATGACAAAACCAATTTCAATTGTATGCTGGCTAGGGATTGTGGGCCAAATGTTAGGGTGGGGTATTGAATGTTAGTGCGCAAGTCCTTTTGCCTAGAGCTTTAGTATCTACGCATTTTCCTCCTCCCTTGACGGCAGGGTACAAAGTTAAAACAGGAGGCTAAACCTACCCCCTCCTCTCTCCTCTCAGCCCTGAGTTCCTGCTGGGATGTGACCTCAACTTGGGTTCAGCCCTTCCAACATACCCCCTTCCTAAAATCCTTCCAGTACTTTACCGCTCTTTCCGCCTATAACCGTTTCATTCCATTGCAGACTCCCTCTTTTTTTCCCCCTTTAAGCATACGTTCTTACTTCCCCTTTTTTCAACGCAAAAAGTGTCTTTAGCAGTTAGGCTGTTGACATCCAATAATATTATGGTTAATAGAACGGTTTTTTCTAGACCTTTCAAGAACTCTAAAAACAACTTCATATTACGGTTAACGAACCTCACTTTATGGTTGGAAACCAATAATATTTCGCAATAAATTGGATTTTTGCTGTTCCCTAGTTATATTGACGATTAATGCTTTAATATTATTTTTGTGGGGTTTAAAGTAAATCTTTATTTAAATTAATTTGTCGGCACTACTGACTATTTTTATATTACAACCTAGCAACACTGAGTTAGAGATTACACGTTCGTTAAAAACCATGCCGTTTACTGCGTCATTTTATTTTATCCTTTATAATTAAATTTAACAGGGTTATGGGCCCAGCACGCTTCAACGGCGCGAGTTAAAAACATGATTAATTGATTAAATTTAACCGTATTGTACTAGACTTCGAAAGAACTTCCCTTGATGCCTCTTATATTCGAAATCCGCGTTGAGGTTTAAAACCAAATACATTTATAAATTTTACCATTATGATGTTTTTGGTTTCAAATGTACTACTTATAGTTTTTCATTATCTTTAATCACGTTACAAGTGATATCACTTGCATAGTTTTCGATCACATTCAAATCCAATTTCAAGTGACTTCACATTTGTAGGTCTCGATTATCTTGGATTTTTGTTTACAATTTATTTCAAATGTATAGGCCTCGAAACACTTTTCAATTATTATCACATGTAAATGACTCGGTACTTCTTTAGATTGTTACTCCCTATGTTTTTTTTTAGAATAGAAATTATGTTGACTAAATAACTATTAAGACAAAGGGATGTTTAGTCCAATTTACTTTGGGACAAAGGAATATCACACTTCTGTTTTTATATGATGAGTAATAGTCGAAAGAAGGTAATTTCTTAAACCTTCTCTAAAATTTTCATTTTTTTTGTAATTTTTAAGTGGGGTATCATTTTAAAGGTATCGAAATGTGAATAACAAATATATATATATATCACGTTTCCAAAATGGCGGTCATTACCCTTAAAATAACCAAATAAGTGCATACCTGAGATGCTAATGGATAATATATGCACTCCTTGCTTCTCGAATGTGCAACTTTTTATACATAATTTAGTAAAAATAATGTAGAATATATGAATATACGGCCACCTAAGAAACCCTTATAGTTGCTTGCTGCCAAGAACTTGACGGGATTTTAGCTACCTTTTTTAAATAATAATTTTAGTTTGCTGAGATTGGACGGACTAGAGAATGTTTTCTTGTTATGAGAGTCTTGTATGTGTTGGAAGTGAATACAAGAGGTCTGTCTATATATCTGTGGCAGGCGGGAAATAGTCAATCGAACTTAGTTAAATGGTCGGTCCCCGGAGCATTATATTATTGACCTTGGGCTCTGTAAATCATCTTCATAACCTTCTATTAGCATCAATTTGACTAATTTTATTTAGTTAAGCTGGAAACTGAATCTCACAGTGGAACGTTTTTATTCGTCCCTTATAACAGAGGTTTATTTCTCCGTTATACTTTTACTTTTACATATAACGTTGTGTTTTGATGTAGGGAAGACGCATGGAGATGACGTGAAAATTTCAATTTTGAGGGATTTTTATAAATTTACTAGTCTTTAGGTCAGCTTAGTCCAAAAAAGGTGTTTTATTTTAAATGTATTGCTTCCGAGCTTACCGAAGGTAACGGAAGCTATGTGATCGTTCTGAAGAACTAAACATTTTTTGGTCTCCGATTTCAAAAATTCCAAGACAGGAATCCGTTTCAGACATCAGGGATCATTTTTGGTTCCGTGTCTGTCTGTCGTTCAATTTTTGCGAACCAACGTATCTTAATAACTACACGTCCAATTTTAATGAAACTTTGGTGGTAGGTCATGAGTAGCCCATTGTTGGTCCCATATAATTTTAACTGTCAGTTAAATAATAAGTTAAGTAATAAGTTTTTTAATAAGTTAAAAAATATAAAGTTTTAACCTTCAGCGCTCATTTGTTTCACTTCCACATGCGCACAAAAATACAGTCATTTACACCTATAGCTTCAAAAGTACTTATCTGATTTGTATGAAACTTTTATAGTTTATCGAAAGTAGCCCCCAGATAGCCCCAGATTACTTTGAACCGTCTGCGCTCTTTAACTTTTACTTAATTGATACTTTAATTCAAGTATAAAATCAAAACAATTTTGACAGATTAAAAAACGGAGGAAACAATTAAACAATAATGGCTTGTAAGTGCATGAAATATAAAATTAATTAGGTACGTGATGGGATGCGAGGAAGCTATGTGCCAAACCCAGTCTATTTTTTGTCTATTACAGGCAGTCTATTTTTTGATAACGCATATACTAACTGACCAATTTCGTTGAAATATTTCTCATGTTCAGAAAAATCAAAATAGTTATTTGTGTAACTAGGCAGCAAAATGGTATTTTACTGACGAGCTGATTAAATTAGCCTCCGAGCAGGAGGCGAGGACAGGCTATGAAAATTAACTGCCGAGGCAGGCAATGAATACACAGGGCAGAAATGTTTCCTTTGCTGCCTTGTTGCATACAATATTTTATCTATACTCACGCTATTTAGATAAAAAATGGAAGCTTAGATACACATATTAATATATTAATAATATAGCATTGCTTTGTAATAAAACTAAACCTAAACAAAAACAGATGTTGTGACACCCCCTGGTAAACACTTTTCCTGCCTATGCAGGGAAATATTTCCCTGACTGTTTTAATTAATTTCCATTAATATGTTAATGACAAATCAGCAAAATAGTACTTTCCAGCCTAATAAAAACGGTCAAGTAATGCTTAATTTTGCTGCTGTGAATAGATAAAATACATTTCAGCTCTAAATTTTTAGGTTGCTTCCCTCAAAAACGTTTAAAAAATTATTTTTCAAAAACGGATTCGAAGATATTGATGAACCAACAGACATATAAGATTTAAGTCGCTGTCCCGGGAATAAAAATCTGCTTTCCGAGATGTGAAATAAAAAATGAAAGTGACCTGGCTAAAAATCGAAACAGGTCCACCTGTTGTAAACAACCACCTGTTATTATTAAACTTTTTTGGGTCCGCAGCAAAAAAACTAGGACCCACATACATTCATGTGCCTGCCCTTCCGTCCGTCAGTAACGCACAAAATATTTTGTTTCCAATTTCAAAACTTCCAAGACAGAAATCCGTTTCTGACACCAGACAACATTTTTGGTTTCGTGTCTGTCTGTCGATCTGTCGCTCAATTTTTGCGAATCAACATATCTTAAAAACTCGTCTGATTTTATTGAAATTTGAATTGATAGGTCATAATTAGCCCATAGTTGGTTCCATATACGTTTCAACATTCTGCGCCTATTTGTTTCTCTTCCACTTGGCACATACTTATATCATCAAAAGCATTTGTCTGATTTTTATGAAATTTGGGTGGTTTGTCTAAAGTAGCCCTCAGATAGCCCCAGATTAATTTCAACCGTCTGCGCCCCTTAAATTTTACTAAATTGATACTTTTATTCATGTAAAAAAATCAGAACAATTTTTTGACAGATTTCAAAAACAAGGGAAAAAAGTAAATTTAACAATAATAGGTTGTAAAAGCATAAAATCATTAAATTATATGAAATAGATCGTGAGGATGTTATGTGCCACACTAATTGGCAGACTATTTTTTTTATTTGTTGTCCGTTTAAATTAAAATTAAAATTATCAAATTTGTTTTTATGAAATAATAAATGTTTAAAAATGTTTATGGTGTGTCCCATTTAGGACTTCGTTCAATTTTTGCGAACCAACATATCTTAAGGCTCCTCCAGACTCTGGCAAAGTTACCTGAAGTCGGGCGAGGAACGAGAATGTGGAGAGGTAGCCTGTGGTTCCTCGGGGTTCCTTTCCTCGCCTCGTCCGACTTTTCTTCCAAGGCTGTTTTTTGTCCCGAGTCGAAGGGGATACGAGGAACATTGAGTCATAGCAATGAGGTGCTCGCCACGAAGGGCGAGAGTGCGAATGCGAGTACTTCGCCTTGGGTATTCTCGCCGAGTATAATCGGCGAGGATACTCCGCGAGAGTGAGGAGGGGCCTTTAAGAACTACTCGTCTGATTTTTGAAGTGGAAAGAGTTGATTTGACAAAGAGTTAATATCAAATATTTTAAAATGTTCGCGAGTGTGAGAAATCAAGTGGAAAGAGTTGATTAAACAAAGAGTTAACTTCAAATATTTTAAAATGTTCGCGAGTGTGAGAAATCAAGTGGAAAGAGTTGATTAAACAAAGAGCTAACATAGCGAGCATTTTAAAATGTTCGCGAGTGTGAGAAATCAAGTGGAAAGAGTTGATTAGACAAAGAGTTAACATCAAATATTTTAAAATGTTCGCTAGTGTAAGAAATCAAGTGGAAAGAGTTGATTAAACAAAGAGTTAACTTCAAATATTTTAAAATGTTAGCTAGTGTAAGAAATCAAGTGGAAAGAGTTGATTAGACAAAGAGTTAACGTAAAATATTTTAAAATGTTCGCTAGTGTAAGAAATCAAGTGGAAAGAGTTGATTAGACAAAGAGTTAACACCAAATATTTTAAAATGTTCGCTAGTGTAAGAAATCAAGTGGAATGAGTTGATTAGAGAAAGAGCTAATATTGCGAACATTTTAAAATAATCACTCTGTTCCATTTGTCAAGTTTGAGTTGTATTATAACGTAGAGAGCGTATATTATTATAATGTATTACTATTCAAGGCTATTTGTACACCATTACACCCTCGGTAGGTTTCCCCGCCTATCTCTGTACAAACAAAGTTATCAGTCTTAGAAAACATTTTATACTGCACACAATCCGTCTTACAACCTCTAACCTTCACTTACATTTCACTCACATCATGTGTTTCTATGTGTTAAATCATTTGTTAGCCGTTCTGATTGTACAAATTCTATAATTGTAATGTATATCTAGTCAGTACATGGTATTTTTCATTCTCTAGCCTAGCACGAATTATCTTAATCTTATGTGGAGTTGAATTAATATAAATTATTTTTCCCTTTATCATTTTCACGTTACCTTCTATTTTTTTTAAATTTTGACTATGAATTTGACCTAAAGCGCTTTAAATATATACTACATTAATGTGTGAGAGAAACGCTATCTTAAATGTAATTTGAAAAACTGTACATAAGTGCCTTTATTATGCTATTCCTTACGCTATTGCTATATGCTATTCCTATATTATGGGCTATACTTAACCTTAGGGAATTGAAATATCCCTTGAGAATTGACCCCGACATTTCTTCATCACCTCGAATTTAGATTTTGCCATGGAAAGCGACTCAAATGTTTGGAGCAACATTCAGAAATTTAAAGCTTAAATTAATTTCTAGATTTGACCTTGAAGATTGACATTTATATATTAGCTTGCTACCAAATTTCTAGGTTACGTTTTCTTGAAATTAGTTAAATAATAGATTAATGTTGTACTTATTTACTTATGGTTACACACCCCAAATTACTTTATTGAGTAAATAATCCCTTGTCTTAATAGTTAATTAGTTGTACTTTACATAGGTTAGTGTGATGTACCTTTGTCCTAAAATTCTTTGGAATAAATATCCTTTATCTCCAGTAGGGAGAAAAAGTTATGATTTTGAATTAGTTTGGAGGGACTAAAACAGGTCTTTTCATCCCTGAACTCAAAAAGTAGGGAGAAAAAGTAAAAGTAGGTCAAAAAAGTAAAGATTGCAACTTGATTATTTTATAAATAGTAGAAAATGAATGAATAATGTAATGAAGTTGTTGAAATCAGGTTGGCGGCACTGCGCTTTTTTGACCATGTTTATGTTTGTTTATAACCTGCATCTAAATAACCTTCTATTTGAGTTTAATTCCAATTCTTATTTGTTTTTAATATTGAATCTCTTATATCTGCTATTAAAAGTGCTAATAATTATTGTTATTTATTAAAATAATAAATAAAAACTGTGCAATATGGACGAAAATGTGTATTTTCTTCCTACTGGAGATAAAATATTGTATGTACCTCGTGAGTAAAGTGCCATTATTCCCCTCGCGATAATTATCTCCCGAGGCGCAGCCGAGGGAGCTAATTAGAGTTATTCCCTCGGCTGTGCCTCGGGAATTAAAGAATCTAATTCCCTCGGCTTTGCCTCGGGATTTAGGGACCATGGTTCCTTCGGCTTCGCCTCAAGAACCAACTTTTTCGCTCAGGGAATAATGCCTTACTTTACTCCCTAGGTGCATAAATAATTATTAAGAGTAATAGTTATTTAGATAAAGAAATTTCTCACCCCTTGGGTGTGTTATCGAGTAATTTGTTTACCTCTTATATGGAACTCCAGGACAGCCAGCGTGGCCGTGCGGGTTAAACCACGTCTGCTCGGCCATCACTGAATCTTGAGTGGAACGAGACGGGGTTCGATTCCTCGCCGTGACACTCTGATTTATATGACTCACTATTGATCACATCATATTCGCTTCGGCGGTACAAATTTACATATGTATGATGTGTGAAGTGGCTGGAACTCTACCGCGGGGCGTAAAAAGGGCCTATGTGGCCTAATTGCAAGGTTCGAACAAGTGGTTCATCCTACCCGTTTTAGTAGGAAGTAATAGACTACTACTACTACTACTACTACTATATGGAACTCCTTTGTCTAAATAACTATTAAGACAAAGAAATGTTTTGTCCAAAGACCTTTAGGACAAAGGAACGTCACACTTCCGTATAAAATATGACTAATTCACTATTAAGATAAGGGAATATTTACACATTAAAGTAATTTGGAGTGTGTAACCAACTAAATGAGTGCCACATTTTCTGCCGAAAAGGATAATCTAAAACACCCGTAAAGGGTGCCGTACGCATCCATGCGCCAATCGCAATAAATGGTATTATTATTACACCGAATCTTATTGTAATCTTTTCTGTTTTTTAGGCTTCACATCACTCGTTTGCAGACGATAGACAACCATTTTTGTGTTTTTTTAATCACTCTTTTGAACAAAAAATCGAATTTTAACACCGATGAAATAATTCATATTTATATGTTCTACGTTTATGAGTAAGATATAACACTATTTTTGACTGGGAATCTTAAAAAGTGTTGCTGTTAGTTACGAGTAATTATTTTAATGTTATAAAAAATGGTTTTATTACTATGGCTGCTCTCAATTAGATTATAACAACAATTAGAGCATTATTGCAGCCATATGCAAGTTTCATTTTTCACCAACTAATGCAAATTAGTGGCCTTGAATGTATTAAAAGTTAAAGATGGCGCTAATTCTGTCCAATCCTAATTAAACCTCTAATTATTATTATTAGTATTTTTTTTTTTTTTACTCGTTCGCCAGAACTTTTAATAAAAGTAGAAATTACATTTTATTAAATTAATACATCTATGCATTGTGGTCACGTCCAATAATTGACTTTATCTATTAAAATCGAGTTTCCTCCTGTTAAATACAGGACAGGAGGTGATCGGCCACTCTACACATTGATCGTCCCTTGATAATCATATCACATGGCTTTTGGAATTCCAGTGTGATATGTCTGTTAATGTCCTTGGCTTTAGGCGAGTTTTATCAGTACGTTAACTGATAAAATCTCCTGACAATCTTTGTAGCGAAATTTTTGCGAAACACCATAACTTAAAAACTGCTCGTCCGATTTTAATGAAATTTGTATGGTAGGTAATAATTAGCCCATTGTTGGTTCCATATAAGTTTTAACCTTCTGCGACTGTTTGTTTCTCTTCCACATACCGCATAAATATATATTTTTTTACATCTATATTGTTTATCTTCAAATCTTTTCATCAAGGAATTCCGATGGTTTGTCTAAACTTAAAGCAACACGCGGATAGCCCCAGATTAATTTCAACCGTCGGTGCTCCTTATAATTTGCTAAATTGATACACTTAAATTCATATAAAAAAAAAAGCAAAACAATTTTTACAGATTTATAAAACAGTATATAAAATTTGAAGTACATATATTATTAAAAATTAAAGTATATAAAATAGGACTTGAGGAAGCTATGTGCCACACAAATTGGCAGACAATTTTTTATTTGTAGTCCTTTTAAATACGAAACTAAACAATAAGTGGACAATTTTTTTTAAATTTGTTTATATGTAAATTATAAATGTTTTAAAATGTTAACAATATGTCCCATTTTGGACTCTCCATCACATAGTAATTTATTAGATTTTAACACAATATTGGCCTACCAAAAGATTAACTAGGAACAATACGTATGAACTACAACCTTAATTATAGATTAAATATTGATTTTTAAGTACATATAAAATAGACTGCCAATTAGTGTGGGACATCGCTTCCTTGCATCCTATCATGTACTTTATAGTTAAATTAACATTAAAATTATTGTTATATTGTTTAGTGGGTAAAAAATTATTAATAGTTTTAGCGATCTTTAACACTTCATAGCGGTGTCGCTGTTGGTTTTACTAAAAAATTGTATTTGAAAAAAATGTTTGTCTCATTGAATAGATGGAGTTAGATTTTTTCCCCGACTTTTTTGAAGTTTTCCCCGAAAATTTGAAGTTCACGTTTACGCAAGAGTTGCTCTTGAACGCTTGGACGGATAACGTTGTCCAACGAACTCGTCCTGGGCATTGATTAAATGAACATGTCTACCAAATTTCATCAAAATCGGACGGCATTTACTCAAGTTATCGTCACACGTTTCATAATTCGTGGACACACAGACCGACACACATACAGACTACAGACAGACACGAGACCAAAAATGTTCCCTGATGTCTGAAACGGATTTCTGTCTTGGAATTTTTAAAATCGGATGCATACAAGTTTTTCGTTTTCAAAAGTAAACACAATGCTTCCGTTACCTTCGGTAAGCTCGGAAGCAATAATAATTATAAAATATTATTTAAAATTACATTTCTTTTTTAATTTGTAACTGTTAACGTTATAACTCAATGTCATACCAAATATAAAGTTACTCGTCTCAGTGATTGGTTACCTTGTTAGTGCGTTTGAATTCTATCTAAAATTAGCTTACATAGATTCAATGAAGAATTACGTCTTTATTTTAAACAGGGGATACCGCTAGATTTTAAAAATATCTCTCGGATTCATAGGGAACATTTTACAACTCGAAACAAAAGCTTTCATTTTCATAGTTCGTTTAAAGATATTAATTATGTTGGGTAAATTTGTTACATCTTTTAATTTTTTTTTTTTTTTTTTTTTTTATTTCTTTAAATATTTTTTACTTTCTCATATAAAGAGAAAGTATTGTGATGGAGCAAAAATTCGATTTTGAGATTTTGATGGATTTACACGTTTTGAGGTCCCCTGAGTCGAAAAAAGTGTTTTTTAAAAAATGTCTGTCTGTCTGTCGTCTGTCGTCTGTGCAGACGCCTGGAGCCTAAACTTCTGGGCCGATTTTGACGAAATTTGGCATACATGTTCAGAAAAATCATACCCCGAGGCGAAATCGAGAAATGAATTTTAGCTCTAAATTTGGGGGCGCTACCCCCCAAAAACTCTGAAAAAACATGAAAAAAAATTATTTCTCGAAAACGGATCCGACGATTTTGATTAAAAAATTCTAAAATGTAGTCCATTTAAATACGAATCCAACGATATAAGCCGTTTTCCCGGGAAAAATCTAGTTCCTGAGAAATTAGCTTAAAACGCGGACGGAGAGAGCCCGGGTTCGATTCCCCGCCCAGGAGAAGTTATTTTTATGATAAATTTTGATGAAATGTTCAATAATATTTAAATGTACATTTGAGAACTAATAAATGGAAAATACTGGGTTAAGTAATTATAAACTCGTATATGAGAAAGTTTGTCTGAGTTGTCTCGGACCGATTTTTTACAATGTAATTTCATATTATTATATTAACTCATTATAGTTTTGCTTCCAAGATTACCAGAGGTAACGGAAGCTATGTGATCGTTCTCTAGAACACACATTTTTTTATATATCTCTAATTTCAAAAATTACCAGACAGAAATCCGTTTCAGACATCAGAGGACATTTTTGGTTCCGTGTCTTGTCAATTTTTGCTAACTAACATATCTTAAAAACTACTCGTCCGATTTTAATGGTATTTAATCCTAGGTCTTGATTAGCCCATTGTTGGTCCTATATAAGTTTTTAACCTTCTGCGCTCATTTCTTTCTCTTCCACATTTACACCTATATCTTCATAAGTACTCATCTGATTTTTATGAAATTTGGATGGTTTTGTCGAAAGTAACCCATAGCTCTAGTAGCCTGATAGCTCTAGATTAATTCAACAGTCTGCGCTCTTTAAAATGTTGCTAAATTGATACTTTAATTTTTGTAAAAAAATCATATAGGTAGTAAAAACCATAAAATCATGAGCCTATACGAAGTAGGATGCGCAGAAGCTATGTGCCCACACTAATTGAATGACAATTTAATATGTTAAGTCGAATTTTTTTATATTGGTGAAATTAATAGTTTTTGACATTTCTTTCTGATTAAAGAAAATATGAAAATTGATAATTAAATCAAGGTCGTAATAAAATTATGTCATTGATAATTCGATTTGTTTATTCCACTTGGAGTTGTTTAAAATTATTTCCTAAAGTTTTGTTAATAGTTAAACTTGATTTATTAATTTTGTAATTGCTCTTGCATTTAAAAAATATAAAATAAATAAATAAATATAAATATCTAGTATAAATTGCTTGTTTGCTTTCTAGCTAGTCTAGAGACAACATTGAAATAATTATTCATATTCGGGGACCTATGATTTTTTACGTTTATGGGGACATGTAAACATATTTTCAGTTTTTATTAAAAAGTGTAACAATGAAAAATTCCTCATTAACATTTAAAAATCCTTTATATTAATTCACTTTTATTTATTTGTTTGTATGTTTGTGCCTGCTGTCTATAATCATAATCTTTAGAGAGCATTTAGACTCCCTACCAATACAAACAAAATTAATCAATTTATTATTATTATTTTCAATTATTAATTATTAATCAATTATGAATTATTAAATTATTAATTAATGAAACTTTATATTAATTATTATTAAGTAATACATTTTTAAAAATAAATGTAATTTAATTAATTTTAAAATATATATATTTTTTTAAATTTGAATTACAAAAAAAATTAAATTATACTAACTTAAATCATTCTAAAATTAATCAATTAATTAGCAATTTAACTTTCCGTTGATTTACAGTGTGTCTGTTAAAGGACTTTACAAAACAAAAACCTACCACTAAAAATTTATTTAAAAATGAAATTAGCCGATTTTGATTTTAGCTCACTTAGCTTAGTCCAAAGTTGCTTAGATGGGCGCTATACGTCCCTGAAGTTACAATTTTGAAAACAAAAATGTTTATTAAATTTAAAACGGTCTATACGATTTTGCTAAAATTCGGTTGGTGTATAATAGCATTATAGGGTAAAAAAAAACTATCAAAATTAAGATTAATATCAATCCATGGACGTGTAACTTGGGTAATTGCATATTTCAAATTTCTATACGCAAATGGAAGTTTAAATAAGTTAATGTAAATTTAAACATATCCCGAAGATATTTCATAATTCGAAAACTCATTTACCCCTAATAATGCTTATCAAAGACCCCCCCCCCCCCCCCCCAATTAACGTTAATAATTTATTTATGATTGTTTTGTTATTAGTAGAAATGACTTAGTCAGAAAACCTGACGCAATTGCTCAGTTAATACCAGTTTTGTCTCATCCCTAATTTAATATTCATTCAAGAGATAATTTCAAAGTTAAAGGGAATGATTTGATTTAAGAGTTATTTCTATTTATCCCTTTTTATTAATACGTCTTTTGTGGAACCAATTTCAAAGCTGTTTTATTATATTCCTTCTTTAACATTTTTCGTTTATTTACATATATTTAAGATAGATCTTTTTTTACAGCAATAACAAATATGTTATATAAAAAGTTTCTCTAACAACTTTTTTTAACTCTACTTATTGATCAAATATTGCGTGACTAAAACATGATTTTTTTTAATTTGAAGAAATCGGTGCGAGGACAACTAAAAGGGAATTTGCAAGCGCAGTGGAAGTATACTGGGCTCATAACCTCTTGTAACAGCTATGAAGTACATATAGGCAGTTTTTGTTTCTCTTGTATTTTTAACATTATTTGTGTTACTCATCCACTTGTGCTCAACCATACATTTATTTACACTTATATCTTTTAAAATACTCATCTGATTTTTATGAAATTTTGATGCTTTGTCAGAAAGTAACCCGCAGATAGAACCAGATTAATTTCAACCGTCTGCAATCTTTATCTTTTGCTAAATTGATACTTAAATTCATGTAAAATATCGAAACAATTTCGACATTTAAAAATAACTGGTGAAACAATTAAATAAATTAGACAATAATGGCTTGTAACAGCATAAAATCGATAACATACGTGCCAGGATGGGAGGAAGCTATGTGCCACACTAATTGGCAGTCTATTTTTAAAGTGTTCAGTTAAGTGGCAGTACTTTTTTTATTTTCAGCTAAATCAGTTTAATTTTCATCAATATCTCGTAAACTATATTTTTTCCGGGAAAATGTAAATTGGCTTATATGATTAGATTCTGATTTAAATTGACCATATTATAGATTTTTTAATCAAAACCGTCGGAACTGTTTTCGAGAATTTGTTTTCTCTCTTTTTTCCCTTTTTTTATGGGGGGGGGGGGGGGAGCCAATTCTCTTTTAATGAGAGAGTAAAAATTTGTTACGTGTCCTGTAATCGCTCTAGAGATTTGAATATTATGTAATGGAAAGAGCAATAACCTGTTTAACAATAAATTTATTTATTTAATCTTAAATTATCGTGTTAAAAATGGCTTTTCTGTACTTAAAACGAATCAAATATATGAAATGCAAATTTGTTAACTATATATAGTTCCTTTAACAACAAAGGTTTCTCGGTGAAGATCTCATTCAAGGATGTAAAATCTAATAAAGACAATTTACTTGTTGATTAAGACAAGTATTTTCATGTTTTCAAATTTCTTTGAAGTGTTGTGCTACCGCCGCGTACATCAGTAGTTATGGTTTCTTCAGATGTAAATAACTATTACATCCATATCTATTGGTCCATCGCCTGTGATTATTAAAATAATTATCGCAGACGTTAAAGCAGTTTCAGATTTTAATTTCTTCACGAATGTTGGAACAAAGTTGGATTTGATGGAGGGGAAAATATGTAAGTTTTAAGTACTCATAAGACAAACAAACTTTCATTTTGATAAACAACGTGGTTTTTCGGTTTCGCTTCCACTACTGGAAGCATCTTTTGGGGTGTGGTGCATCGTGGTATTGACTTGAAGCAACAACAAGACATGCTGCGGTTTTAAGTAAACATCTCGATGCACCACACCCCTGGAAGATGCTTCCAGTAGTGGAAGCGAAACCAAGGACTTCAACCCCTTCGTGACGCGGATTTCAGCGGAAAACCAAGCTTTTTATTACGAGTCTACCAGCGGAAGCCTACGTGCCAAGTTTCTTTTCGATGTATATTTTCAACTTCAGGAAGTTTTCTTTTCCCTTTTAAAAGTATGTGACTTTTCGACATCCTTTCCAAACAAACTTTATATTCTTGTTATTTTTGAAGTTTTTGAACCTCAAAATTAAAAACTAATTCAAAGTTAAATTACGCCTCTGCACTAATATCGTTTTCTGTTTCGTTTTGGATATTTGATTTTAAAAGATATTCGCACATGATACGTGGGTATCTTGAATGCAATTTGACGGGCTAGTGAAATGGTGCGAGCTTAATGAACTAAATTCAGTCGAACAATAAAAGTTTAATATGAAGATGAAGAGATATATGTAATACATTCGTAGGTTTTTATGTTTAACACTAATATTCCTCTGCTTGTTTTTTTTTCGGCTTGTTAGAATGTTTGTTCCCTCTCAGTTGTTTAGTTTATAATGCGGGGATATCTATATTTAGATACTAACGCGTATTTATATAATTGGGAACCAACACACCCAGGCTTTAGTGTCAGCCTGTTCTGATACAAATACCTTCACACTTGTCCAAATAGAAACTCCAAAAGATATCGTCGGAATGAGTGAGATGTGGCGAGAAAAGGTGATAAACATTCACGCTATTGGGTGTTGTATTAAGTTTGTTTAAAGATTCAAAACTTGTAAAACCAAAAACCCAAAACATGGTTGGGATTAATTATTAATTATATAAATTAAACAAATCGATCCTAGCTTGTATCTATTCTTTCGACCATTCTTCTTTTCTTTGTCCACCATTATCTCGGGAATTGTATTTTCCTAGGAAAATTTTCTTCTATGATTTCATTGGTGTTTTTAATAGGCTACTTCCATTTACCTATTTAAAATAGTGAAAAAAAGCGATGACTTTCGAATCATTGACATCATTCAGTGACTTGTTTTTCAACGTGATTATGATGTATGTAATCGTTTTTGTTAATATTAATTCTTGTGATTGTTCATTAATTGTGAGTGTCTAGCTTTCAAATGGGCAGTATTGAATTTCTCGAAATATTTTCGGATGTGGGTGGTGTAGTTGGCAGCCCTTATTGATTTTATCTGGAAATAAATATCTTTTTAGAATCCAAGATCTTTCGATATTTTAATCTAATCTGACAAAATGTGTTGTTATTTAATATCCGAAAGCTTGTTTCCTGTTCCCGTTGTGAGAAAATTGTTAATCGAGGAGGCTTTTGTCGGTTAGGGTGGAGCTATCGGGTCTCTCAGTCTCTCTCTATTTCCACCTGTACTGTTGTGTAATGGAAAGAGTATAAAGTTTTGATATCTGGTGTAAGTGAGCATTGTTGAGTTGGCTGACCTGTGGGTGGAGGGGGCAGCCATTGTTAGGAGCATAGGGACCGCCGGGTAGGAGATCAATGAGTTCCACAGGCTCTTGATTAGCTTCCAGCGGCCATTACCCTCCTCTCGATGGAATTGCAAAACCCAAAAACATTTTCTAACCTCTCACTACACCGGGGCTTGTACAGCAACCGGCGGCCTAACCTCGACACTTCCATAGTCCTTCCACATCTCTAATCAGCTAACCCGATCTAGATTTGAATGTTGGGACATTGTTTCAACCGTGTCATGTCATTCTTTCTGAATGGTCCATGGACGTTGTGGATTGTAAGCGGATTCTGCTTTATGGTCCATGGGGAACGGATTGAGTAGGAACTGTTTGTTCTTTTAAAGATTCGATGTTTGTCCGAATAAAAGTCTGTTTACTGGAATACTTAAAGGATACTGAATTCTTGTTACACAGGGGTGGTTTGGATAGTCGAGTGTTGGGGTGTTTGAAGGGTAAATAACCCTGTATGTGGTCTGACTGGTCGAGCTTCCCCTTGAACGAATCAATTCTGCCCTTATAGCTTCTAAATTCATGGGCGTTGGCTACGTTGAAAACCTGGACTCTTCGCCTGCTGAAAACATCCCTCTAAAACTTGAAAGTCTGTAATAAGTTTCTAACTTATCAAGAGACTTCCACTGTTGTACTCTAGAATCTAGAACTACAAATTTTTCATTTCTGGATCTAAAACTTTTTCTGGGTTTTCTAGTACTACAATTTTTTCTGGGTTTTCTTGTACTACAAATTTTTCTGGGTTTTCTAGAACTGCAAATTTTTCTGGGTTTTCTAGAACTGAACATTTTTCTGGGTTTTCTAGAACTGCAAATTTTACTGGGTTTTCTAGAACTGCAAATTTTTTAGGGGTATCAACTCTGAATTAAATAGAGTTTAGTTATAGGTCAGTCAAAAGTTTTGGATTTACCTCCATTGATTGTTTAAACCAAATATGTTCTGGAAAAAAATTCCACATCTTCTACTCTACACTCACTTCTTTTTCTCTATTTACACTAATATTATGTGCAATTTGTACATATAAATGGTTATTTTATTTTATCTAGTTAATAAATTTTCATGCTATAAGCTCCAACAGTGATATTATTGGTATATATTAGTTATATAAGTTTATCTTTATTAATACTTAAATCTGTGCATATATTCATCTTTATAAGTATATTTATATTAATTTCAAATTAGTTTGAGTTTTTTCACAATTTTATCTGCAGAATATTTTAAAATAATAGAAATCGTCCTGTGTTCGTTCATTTGCTGTTGTTGGTTGACAATTATTTATTCTTTGTTTTTATTCATTATAAATAAGTTTTCTCCAAACGACTAATTAAGTTTTAAATTCATTCATTTTTAGATTATAAAGTTATAATGTTGTGTAATCGTTAGTTAATATCAAGAATGAGAACAAATTGTTCTATTTAAAGGATAAAGTAAAAACTGAGTTATAATAATTGAAGTTGAATGTTTCGACTCGTGTAACGAAGTTTGTTTTTTCTTCTCGCATGCAGCCCGAGGGGGTTTGTGCCATATCGTCGGGCGGGGGGGCCCGCAGGTTTAAAAGGTCTTGATTCCGAAAGGGAATGCTTGTTCAGTACGTGTGCAAGTGGGAACATTGTTTAGACGAGTGCGCATGCTTGGGTCTGAGATCAGCTGTTCTGGAGAGGATCACCCCCTCACTGGTTGTTTCACTATTCACTAGCCGGTGAGACTTCACCGGTATCACATCGTCTCTCCGTGACAGACAAGGTCCTTTCCACTTCCACCCTCGACAACACTTCAATTACTCGACCCATTAAATCCTTATCCTTCCCCCACTCTGTCTAACTCGCTCGGAGTTCTCCGTTTCGTCAAAACGAGCGCATTGTAAGCGCTCCGTCCAAGTGACAACAAACCTTTCCCTCCTGCTTTGTTACCTTCTCCCTCTTTTTTTTGTACCTGATCGTTGACCTCCTCTCATACCTTTACTAATAAAAGAATAATAAAAAAAAAAAAACTCTATCCTGATCTGCTAACAAACAGTTTAGCCAACAAACAACACTGCATTTTTCTACTTTCATTCTAAATAAAGACTCATATATCATTATTAATAAAGTAAACTTTGCATTTAAATTGTTAAACAAAGACCTATATAATATTTTTATAAAATATTCTTTATTTTATTATTATTAATTTTTACAATTATTATTTTATTCTTAAATCTCTTAACAAATACGATCTCTCTAATTCTTAAAAAAAAATAAAAATAAAAATAGTTTTTTAACAATTCTAAAGCAGAGATTTTAAACAAGATTAAACTGTAAATTTAACTGTAAAACACATTCCATTAGGCAAACGTAGTTAATATATTTTATCAAATAACGTTAATATTATATTTAAATTGTAATATATGTTTTACTATTATCGTATAATATAATCACCAATAAATTATTTTTAATCTTAAATAATACATTATTATTATTTCAAAATGATTTACATATTATTGAATAAATAATTATTATTTATAGCATTTTCAGTGCCATTTTTTTCTGATACTTTTAAATATAAAATAAAGTTTGTTACTTGTTAATTTTATTTATAAACGGGCAGTAAAGCCCGTGGCAACTTGTTTGATTAATTAAATTACATAGAAAAAAAAGGTAAATTAATTTAGATAAGTTATTATATCTATTTGAAGACCAACAAATCAAAACAAACATTTAATTTTTATTGGAATAAATGTGGTTGCCTTAGCTTATAGCAATAACAAATCATTTCGAGGTGTGTCGTCGTCGATACACAACGCGATCATATAAAATAATAGACGCATTATATTATATGACTCAAGTAGGTATGCTATAAGTCGATGAAAAAATAAGACAAAATATTATCGATGTGTTTTCATGAAGCAATGTATAATAATATAATTCTATTTTGTTCTTAAAATAGAAAATAAATAATCCTTGTAGGAAAAAGTGTGTATAACGAGTTTATTTTGGAAAGCTTTTTCCTTCTTACCTCGGGGCTAGTATTAATACAATACTTCCTGCAACTACCGCTACACTGAGCCACTATCTACTATTTTACCCAGGGAAGCTATTAAATTAAATATATATATATTGAAGATACTACTATATTACCCTTTTAAAACTCTTTTTTTTTCTTTTAAATAAGAGCGCAATTGTTTTTTTAAATATAAGTTAATAGGGATATTAATTTTTATTTTAAATCTGAAGAAATAAATTAAATTTGTTATTCAACTAACAGAAAAATTAATTGTTCTTCTTGCTACAATGATCATGTTTCTTTTTTTTCATGCAAATTAGTACCTTTTTTTGTTTTTTACATTTTTGAATAATTTTCTAATATAGATATATAAATATATGTAATTTATATTACTGCAAGGGGATATCAAGACTCATTATACGTATATCAACGCGATCAGTGGTGTGAAACATAACTGTTACCACAATTTTAGTTGATTCCATCTATCTTAGACACAATAATAGTAATCATTTGATGGATGAAATATAAGATTACTGATATGATGCGCAGGATCTTTGATTGGACAGGATATTTGAACTTTGGTTGATTTAACTATTATTGAGACAATTATAGTATTAATTTGTTGAATGAACTCTTAAGATTGCCGATGATCATTGAGTGAATGATCAGAGATCTAAATGCAAGAAGAATACATAGTTTAGGTCACTGAAGTTTTTGGTTGATTCCATTATCTATTACTGGACTGAGTTTAATATAAATACGTGGATCGAACAATAATGATTACTGAGTCATCAGGATACTGGAGTTTTGATTGATTCCAACAATCCCCTACACTCCTACACAATTATTATAGTATTAAAGATTACCGATGGTCTTCGGCTGCCCAGGATCTTTGAGCAAAGGATCATAGTACAGAGACTATGAGTACTGATAGTACCAAACTGACTACTAGATACTTTTGACTGATAGTGCTGCTAGTATACCAAAGTTTTGGTTTTGTCCCACGTTCCAACCATCAAAAGGACAAAAATAGTATTATTACTTTGATAGAATTCTGATGACAAATGATGATGCTCAAAACCCCAGGTTGTTTTACGAGAAGTTTAGTCGGCGCAACCTATCATCAAAACAAAGTTTGTGTACTTACTTCGATGATAGGAAGTTCGTGAAACTTGAGGAGCCAAATTTAGCCTAAATTATTATGGTTATATTGTTATTTAACCTTACTTGTGGTTATATTTTTTTAACTAATTCCAATTTTTTGCCTTAAGGGTAATATTTTCAAGTTGGTTCAAGTAAAATGATTCGGATTTGGATATTCATAAGAAGGTATAAGTTTGTAAAGTGAGTAATGTTATATTGTTTGGGGATATTATTGGTTGTTAAGGTGGCTAGGTGAGACCCCCGAGGTTTCTGCTATAGGTTGTACTGTGCTATACAGTGTTGCCAAGTCTTTAAACATTTTCTCTACCTCCTTCTCTTTGCCCCCTTTTAACTTTAGACTCCCCCCGGTGTCAAGATGGCAGCCTTTGCGGACGGGGATCCCCTTGTATTATCGAGCCTGCCCCGTTTCCTCGGGTTGAATATGGCGTAAGATACCCTCTTGCTCCTGCCCACTCGCTCGCACTCCTTATCAAATACCCCCCTCGGTGGGTTTTAGCTCGCCCTGGTGTTTTCGGTTTCTGCCGTGCTGCCGGAGTACACTGACACTGCCGTGTGACTACTATTGGTACTAATAACATCGTCACCTTGCAGTTGTTCCGCCCCACTCTATTCCAAACCCCTTCGCTACTTATTACATATCTATATTTATAATAGATTTTTAAACTGTAGATCTTGGTTATCTTCGTCCTTGACTTTTTTTATTAAAAAAAAATTATTATTCATAATTTTTTTACACTGAATTAACTATTATTATTGACATTTTGTTCGTAATAATAAAATATTTCAGCATTATACTTGTCTTAGCTGTGCATTTATTTTAATGTTTAATCTTTTTTCTTGTTTAAGTATAGAATAAAAATTTACACCTTGTTTTTTCCCCTCTTTTATAATATTTAAGCTATATTGATTGTAAATCCTCCGAACAGGATTATTTTGTTACAATGTTTCTTCTCATCCTATTGCAATGCACATATTTAAGTGTTTCTAAACTCATCCTAATTAAATTGTTTCTTTTATTCAAAGTCAATTAAATAGTTGTTCAATGCAAAAGTCAAAATTTAAGAGTCTACTATCAAAAAACCACAATTGTTAATCATTAATACACAACAGTTTCGACCATGACCACTTTCAGTTGTTCATCATCAGTCTAGTCATCATCAAGTAATCTAAAGTGGTCAGAACGGGTTTGTATTAAACTATAGCTATTGTGGTTTTTTGACGGTAAACTGGTAAATTTTGTTCCTAAAGTTTTATTTATTTTGAGCTTCCTTAAAATCTTTGTAGACAAAACAAGCTGATTTTAATCATTTTTATTTGTAGTTGTTTTCATTTTATAGTTCTATTTGTCTTCTGTTTTAATTGTTAAATCCATTAAGAAGCATTAAATTTGCATTTTAATTATATTTCAAACTTTGACCACCATTATATTTGTTTTTGCTTCTGAGCTATGTGAAGAAAAGGTTTGAAATTGGAAAGCTATGTGATCGTTCTGAAGAACTATAGTATTATGTCTCCGATTTCAAAAATTCCAAGACAGAAATCCATTTCAGACATCAGGAAAAATTTCTGGTGCCGTGTCTGTCTGTCGGTCTGTCGCTGAATTTTTGCGAAACAGCATATCTTAAAAAATGCATGTCGATTTTAATGAAATTTGGATGTTAGGTCACAATTAACCCATTGTTGTTCCCATTTAAGTTTATAAAGCAATAATAAAGCATTTAATAATAATAATAATTAAATCGTTTTGGAGAAGTAGCATGTGAAACAACTCCGCGTGTATAAAATTTTCTCTTAAGTAAATTATCTGTCAAGTATTTTTTTCTATCGAGCAACATTTTCTTTCAAATAAGGTTGTTACAGGGACCCCAAGCGTTTAATAATTTGAGATCTCTTAAAAGCAGAAAATGGGATTATCTATAGTCTTTGGCTCATTAATTTATAATTATTCACCACTAAATTTTATTTTATGAGCTTTTGTATTAAATATGAAGCATTTTGTGGTTATGGAGGGGTGCCTTTGTTTTTGTTGGGTTGCTTGGTTTTCTTCTGAAACCCTAACTGTCCATTTGCACAATCGTATTTGTTTCTGCCTATATTTAAACTTCTTCCTTTTGTTCTCATTAATTTGATCAAAAAAGAATTGATCGTATCTGTTTTGTTTTCTATTAGTTAGTAATTTGTTGGATGATGTTATGAAATCTAAGTTGAAGGGGGGAAGGGATGAAGCTTAGGTCTCTAGTTAGATGCGGAGATGGGTGTGGTAGCACGGTTGAATGCTTCGACAAATTTTCACTTTTATTACCATACCCATGCTATTAGTGTTTGTTGAAATTTTTCTCCGATTTGCAGGTTTTTTTTCGACTAACCAAGGAGTTGTAGAACTTGAGTCTTAACCCTGTCGAATCCTTCCTTCGGATCGAGGTAAAATTTTAATAGAATAAAGTCCAAGTCTTGGTTTAGGTAGTTTTGTCGGTGGGTTTTGGCATTGCAGGGGAGGGATGGCCTTCCAACCCCCCCGGGTGCTGGATATCGACCCGCGTGCATACTGACACACTTCTCAGGCAAGCAGCCCACCCTCCCCCCCTGCTCCCAGAAGGCTATATCAGCCTCTGTGCCGATAAAACAACTAGGAGAGAACCGCCATGATGCTTCACTCCTCACTTCCATAGCAACCGGACCCGGGGAGCTTCCACTGCCGTATTCAGCAGGACCCACCGGGGCTTGCCTGCTTGAATTTGTTTGGAGAACTTTTCTCGAGTGAGCTATACCGACATCTTGGTGTTAGCAACTTGATGATAAAATGAGCCTTACTTAACTCCTCCCTCATATCAGCATCTTTTCACAGTTCCTACTCTAAACTTCATACTGCAAAATGATAAACTCTTTCAATCTTTTACTTAACCTGATAAGCCGAGTCAGACGATATGTAATTTATAAGACAACAATTAAAGTGTAGAAAATTGGTGTATGTTACCATGAAATTTCATGTAACGTGCGGGAGACTTCGTGTCCGTGTGGTTTAAATTACCTACCTTGTCTACTCGAGCATCTATGAATCAAGGGTGGCACGAGGTCGTGGGTTCGATCCCTCACCGTGATGCTCTGATTTATATGGTTCACTAATGATCATAATATCGTACCATACTCGCTTCGGCGGTACATTGTAAGAGGTATGATGAGTGAAGTGGTTGCTCTACCATGGGGCAGGTAAAATGGGCCTACAGTATGCGCGTTACGAATTATGACTTTTGACACTCAGATTGGCCAACCTAAATGACGAAAAAATAAAGCCACTCAGTCTGTGGGAGGGGTGAGGCCAGTGACATTTTTGTTTGCATAGTTGGCCCGACCTTATATAGAATTCAAAATCCTGGCCTCTCATTGGCTCCCCACCCCAATGTTTCGGATTTTCCCGCGCTTTCAAAAGTAACATACTGTAATTGCTAGGTTCGAACTAGTGGTTTGTTTTACTAGTATAAAACTAGGACTTTAATACTTATGTAACGTTCTCAATTGATGACTATTATCCGAGTTATTTTGAGCCTTTGGCGGTTAAAATTTACAAATTAATTGATTAAAATTCGAAATAATTGACAGGTTTTGGCGGCTATTCTAAAGCAGATAATCTTCTTCTTCTTCAGATAATCTTTTTGGGTCTGTTGATTTAAGTATAAATATTAAGTTTGTTCTTCTTGTACATAAGAAGCATCTTGTAGAAGGTGGAGATGGGTTTAGCTTGACTGGCTGTCTTAAGATCCTAGACTGTGTTTTTCTCCAAAGTGTCTCCAGTGAGCGACTTCTCATAAAAGAGGTGTAGTTCAATAAGGCTGCGCTTCGGCAAGGCTGCTTTAGAACAGCTGAAGCCTGTCAATTGTTTTAATTACAATTTTTTTTGTGCAAAGACGTTGTTTGGTTGTCGATTTTCTTTCATGATAAGTTGTCATCTCACATTGGAGAAAAAGTCGATGATCATGAACTTTAATGTCATTTTCATCTTGTAGCAATAGCAGTTACGTACTATTATTTGAAAAATACGACTGTAGTGCCAAGATGTTGAAAAACGCTTCAAGATTGGCCTGAAGTACTTCCTAGTTTCTTCTTTATAGGACTTCTATTGTGTCATATAAAGTTTATAACAATTCGATCCAGTTTAACGTCTATTTTAACTATGTGGGTTTACCAGTTCCACGAATATTTATTTCTTCTTCTAACTTTTTCTGTTTATCTTTCTTCTTTGACAAACTTGGCTTCAAGTATTACTATACTATAATAACTGATCTTAAAATAAAACCATGGAAATATCATTGTATCTTGTATATTTATTATAGTTTTAATAAGTTACTCTATTGGTAATGTTTCCTTATTGCAGAGACTAACAGAATATTTTTAAGACATGCCATAAATAACTGAATGGAGATTTTTTTTTCCTTATTATTGGTATCCCTCTAATAACGTTTTGATAGAATCTTTACAAACTTTAAGGATGTCAAAATCTTTATTTAGAATGTTATACTAAATTCTTTCTTGGTTATCATTGTTAATGTTGTTCCATTATATATATGTATGTAAGTATTCGCTGCGTACAGCTTATATGATTGTGTTAATGGTCACCTATCAATAAGTAAATCACCTCATAATATTCATGATTAGGGAGGAAAGAGGCCCCTGGCGGTTTTTCCCCTAGCGGGTTGTCCGGCCCCCCAGTGAGGGTGGTGAAAACGAATACCACAGCCTTCTAAATTTTAGCCTCAGGCAAGAGCCTTTCCGTTTATAGATGATAAGCTTAGGTTACTGTTGCTTTGCATTATCCTATTTCTCATTACTTTTTCGACATTTCTTATTAAACCATTCTTGCAGGACGAAGTTTACAATTTTTTTTACACCCGCGGAGTCCAACTTAGTAATTTTTTTTATTGCTTATGTGTTCTATCATACATAATATTTAACAAATTTAGTTCAAATATTTTATATTTAGAAAGATTATAGAGAGAGAGAGAGAGAGAGAGAGAGAGACGTTCTGTGCCGCCATTATTTGATTTGGATTGATTTGCACGCTTTAAGGTCCCCTGAATCCTAAAAAAGGGTTTTTGAGAACTGTCCCCAGCAAACTGAGCAGAAGCGTATTGCTTAAACAACTGGGCTGAAAGTTTAGGTCCAAATTGTGGGACGCTACCCTTCAGACGCATTAAATTTATAATAATTACTAAAATATTGTTCATTTAAGTACAAATTTAACTATATAAGAAGTTTTCTTTAGTAAATTTAATTTCTTAGATGGAATTAAATCCAAAACGTAAACAACCACCTGTTGACCACTTTGTGCGTAATCAATTTTGTAACTTTTTCATATTTCAGTATATTGTCTTGTTACTTTCTCATATTACACTATATCGTCTTTTAACTTTCTCAAATACTCAGTATATTATATAAAATACAGTCTTGCGAGTTCCATGAAACAAATCTTTCATCCGAGTTGAAATTAAAACGATCGATTTTGGTCTTTGACTTTTATTCACTATAAGTAAGTTACTTAATAATTCGGTAAAAACAACTAACTTAATAATATGTTTGTAAATTACTGTAGCTTTAGTTCAAATTAGCAGTTTTGCATGATTCCTCTACATTATGACGATAATGTTTACGCAATTTTGCACGCAACAACTGAATAAATTAGGCTTAAAAAATAACTTGTTTTACCACCATTATTTTTTAATTTTTTGATGTTTTCTTATTTGATAAATAAAATAAAAATCAATTTTTTCTTTTTTGCTTTACGTATTAGTGGTCATGCATTAATCTGCTACAAACAACAATACTACGATTTACTTGTGAAAAAAAAGAAAAATAAAAAATAAATAAAGTAAACAGTGGCGTGGGAATCGATTTTTTTTTTTTTTTTTTTTTTTTTTTTGAGAGGGGGAGAACATCGGCACCATGTCAACTAGTGCGTCTTCTCCTTCATTGTCCATGTTGTTATGTTTAGAAATTTTGGACAGAAAAAAATTTTACTATGTATGTTGTACTTTTTCTTTTTTTCATGATATCACAAATGCAAAATTGCATGCACTTATATCTATATAAAAAAAAAGAAATGATGATAAGTTGGAAAAAGAAGCTAAGCTTAAGTCACTTAAGGCTCTAACGCCCTTCGAGGTTAGAAAAATCATTGAAATGAAAATTTTATTGGTTCTAAGCAAGATATCAAAAATCTAAGTTCAGGCTTCATTCCTAATTTTAATTCTGCACATTTGAGCCCTATTTCAACTTCCTATGACAAATAGTACAGACGCCATTTCAATACAACGATATAACTCGTTGTATTGAAATAGTTGTAGTATTTGTTGTAGTAGGGCTCAAATTGTGTAGAATTAAAATTTGGAATGAAGCCTGTACTTAGATTTTTTTATATCTTGCTTGGATCCAATAAAATTTTCATTTAAATGATTTTTCTAACCTCAAAGGGCGGTAGAGCCTTAAGCTATAAACATAATTCACAGTTTGAGCCCGTTTGCGAGAACTAAGACTATGATAAGAATTATTTATTATTAATTTTACAGTCCTCGCAAATTATCCGTGGGGGGGAGGGGCTATTGGTTCCAGCCCAATAGCAACCTCGTCCCTACGCCACTGGAAATGAACGCTTATTGAATTAAAGTGTATTTAGATCGGCAGCTTAATGTGGGTGTATCATTTATTTTTATTGCTGTGTAGTTATCGTTTTGGTTACCTTTAAATCGAGTTTTTTTTTTTTTTATTAGAAGAACCCTGTTAAATATATTGATGTAATAAAAAGTAAATTGTCTTCTATCAAGGGACTGAATAAGGTTAAGTAAATATTGAATTTAGACCTTTCACTTGAACCATTAGAGCTCACCCTTCTATAGGTAAATTAGTTTTGAATTTTTAGGTTCAATAAGTACAACTATTCAGCATTTAAAAGTGATAAGATGAACTTGATAAAAGAAATTTATAATTTAAAAGCTGTTGTTAGTGTTTCTCTTATTTCCCGATGATTAGGTTATTACAGGAAGGAGTATTCGGCCACTATACTTATCTCCTCGATCATATACTGTGCAATAACACTGTTCTGCAAAACAAAAAAAAAATATATTTATATATATATATTGTGTGCTGAATCGAATCCGAATCTGAAGTCATAATTTCTCCTATACGTACAGTTTTCTCGGAAAATGCGCCTTAAGTTCGGAAAGATTGTGTTTTGGGGGTTTTCGAACCAATTCCTCGCCCAAAAAAAAAAAAAAAATATTGGGCGTTTTAATATCTTCAAACCATGAAAAGAACACGAATCTAAAGTCAAAGAAAAATCTGCTGACCTTACTTTGTTAAGAAATTTGAAAAATAAGAAAATAAAAAAAAAGTTTTTTTCTCATATTGAGTCTTTGTATTTCTATTGCTTTTTCAGCTGTATAAGAAATTTTTTGTGACTTTTTTCTGACATTATTTTAGAGAAGTACAATATATGTAACCGAGGGGGGGTCCAAGAAACATAGGGGGGTGGGGAGGTAATAAAAAATTAGGCAAATCCACAACTTTTATTTACTTTTTTCAATCAAATATTGTATGCTAAAATACAATATCCCCCCTCCCAATGTTTCTTGTACCCCCCCCCCCCCCCCCGGTCACATACCTATACTGTAATTCTCTAGTATAATGTCGGAAAAAAGTCACAAAGCATTTCTTATATAGCTGAAAAAGCAAAAGAAATACAAAGACTCATTATGAGAAAACATTTTTTTTTAATTTCTTATTTTTCAATTTTCTTAAAAAAGTAAGGTCAGCAGATTTTTGACTTTAGATTTCTTGTTCTTCAAGATATAAAACGCCCAACGGCGAAAATTTGGGTCGAAAACCCCCAAAAACACAATTTTTCAGAACTTTAGGCGCATTTTCCGGGAAAACTATACGTATAGGAGAAATTTTGACTTCATATTCGGATTCAGCAACCTCGAAAACATAAAGCTTAGATAAAATTTTCATGGGGCCCGAAAAATCGTTAAATTTTGCAGAACAGTGTAATCTGTCATTTGATAGTTAATAAACTGTTTAATTTATTAATTAATTATAAAGTTAGTAGTATTGATTGAGATTTTATGGTATTTACTCATAGTGAAGGTTGATAAGAAAAGAAAACACTTTTACTTGTTCAATAATTTTATTGTCAAACCATAAATATATTTTGACTTACATACCGGTTTCGACTTATTCAGTCATCATCAGTGTAATGGTAATATTACAAGTTCGGAATAGTATATAATTATATAGAAAATTATATACTATTCCGAACTTGTAATATTACCATTACACTGATGATGACTGAATAAGTCGAAACCGGTATGTAAGTCAAAATATATTTATGGTTTGACAATAAAATTATTGAACAAGTAAAAGTTTTTTCTTTTCTTATCAACCTTCACTATTAATTAATTGGTTAATGAGATCAAGTCTCCAAATCTTTTAACCTAAATTTGACTCATTTCCCTATAACCTAAAAAGCTGAAATTTGCCTAGATTATGTATTCCCGATAGCAATGCTATAATCAGTCATTATTTAATTAATTTGTCTCTAAATATTTTAACCTAAATTTCACTCACTTCGCAAATACCTAAAAAGCTGAAATTTGCCTAGATTATGTATTTACAATGTCAATACAATAATCTGTCGTTAATTAAATAAATTAGGTTGAAATTATTGGATTAAGAAAATCTATAAAAGAGTGCCATCAAAGCTTTTTCGAACTTACTTGTTATTAGTGTTATAAATGCCTCTATAGTCTCAGGCTCTCTGCCATGAAATTAATTGATAAACATTATATAGCTTGGGCACGATCCGCTGGCAATTCAGGCCCTTTGCCATGAAATCAATTGATAAACACTATATTGCTTGTGCTCGATCCGCTGGAAATTCAGGCTCTCTGCCATGAAATCAATTGATAAACACTATTGCTTGTGCTCGATCCGCTGGAAATTCAGGCTCTCTGCCATGAAATCAATTGATAAACACTATATTGCTTGTGCTCGATCCGCTGGAAATTCAGGCTCTCTGCCATGAAATCAATTGATAAACACTATATTGCTTGTGCTCGATCCGCTGGAAATTCAGGCTCTCTGCCATGAAATCAATTGATAAACACTATTGCTTGTGCTCGATCCGCTGGAAATTCAGGCTCTCTGCCATGAAATCAATTGATAAACACTATATTGCTTTGGGCTCGATCCGCTGGCAATTCAGGCCCTCTGCCATGAAATCAATTGATAAACACTATATTGCTTGTGCTCGATCCGCTGGAAATTCAGGCTCTCTGCCATGAAATCAATTGATAAACACTATATTGCTTGGGCTTGATCCGCTGGAAATTCAGGCTCTCTGCCATGAAATCAATTGATAAACACTATATTGCTTGGGCTCGATCCGCTGGCAAATCAGGCTCGCTCCCATGAAATCAATTGATAATCACTGAAAGTGGGTGATCCGGGGTGAGCGACACGTATAGAAAATTATAATGTTGTTATTCATTATCAATTAATTTAAAGAACGCAGCCTGCCAGACTAATATGATAGTATGCTTTTCACGTATGTGTAGAAATTGAATTATCTGTTTATTTTTTGAAAGAGACGTGTTTTTATGGTAGTCTTTGTATAAGAGGTATAAGAATGATAGGTAAGTAATAGTGAGTGAAAAGGGTGGATTGCCATAATTAGGACTGTGAGCAGGGGTTGGTTTGAGTTGCTAGAGCCCTGTGTCGGTGTGTGTGGGGGTGAGGCGGGGGTCTGAGGGGGTAGGACGAGGGGGGGAGGGAGGTCGGCCCCCCGGTATCCCACAGTCAGGGGCAAGCAGTCGCTCCGTCTGGGTGCACTTTGTGTCAAAACCGCTACCTTTTGTGTACTCAACACAGTGAGATCCCGACCGTACTCTAAACTAAAATCCGTTTCGTCCCCCGACCCAAAAGAAACTTAAATTCCTTACTTAGTTTAAGTATTTCGTGTTTAAAAACTTCGGTCTCCGCGAGTTTTTCTCAAAAACAAACAAAAATGCGTCCGCCGTAATTTTTAATCAGTTTCGTTTCGCCCCTGGTTATTAAAATTAATCCGATCCCCCTCGGTACCTCTTGTTTTTTCCGGATCAACGCTGGAAGGTACGGTTGAATTGGTCGAGGTCGTTCCATCAGATATTGGAGCTGGCAAAGCGTACACCACGTGCAATGGTAGTCCGACACAGGTTGCCAGGTTGGTCCTCTTCAACTGATAATAAACAAACCTCCGTTATAACCTCCCCTATTTATGTATATAAGCTTTGTCAACATAACCTGACGGAACCTTTAGACCAACCGAGACTTGGCTCTCCGACTCTCTTGGTAGCGACTTCAATCAATAATTTGATCTGCCTCTCCCAGCCCTTTGAGAGGAAAGGTCACCCCACTCTTTTGCCACCCTTGTCTGATAACGCCCTCCACTTCGACGCCTTCTCCTTTACACCGCCGTCCCCCTTCCCCACTTACCTCTCACCTTTTTTTTTTATCAACATTACTGCCAACGTCGGAAAAACAATTTTCACCAAAAAACTCAGAAGTGCTATTTATTTTCTTCATCCACTATTTCATCTTTGTACTTCTCCATGTTAGATTGAAATCTTTTTTTGATTTCTTATCGCTTTTTAAGCTCCTAACTCAAAAGATTTACCACACATCTTATTATTACTTATAAATAACTTTATTGGATTTCAAGACTTATCGTCTGAAAAAAATTGTTACAAAAATGATATTACTTTTTAATAATGGTTATTAATTGTTGAACATAACTACTACTATATTCGGTGAAATGAACCGTATTGAATTTCTTAAGAGATAAGGTCCTAGGTCCTTTGATTATTATCAGTACTTAGTTATCTCAATAACAATTATAACCAACATCTTCAACAGAGTTAAAATATAAGTTTCGATGTTATCTTATCACTAACTAAATCTTATCATAAAATAATATCGTAAAATTTATTGATATTAATTATGTATAGTTAAATAATTAATAAAAGAGTTAGCTAGGCCACAAAATACTAACTAAACAATTAATCCGCTATGAACTTTCATATATTTAACCTTAAACTCTTAGTTGACATTTTCCGGCAAATCCTTATCTAAGGTTCTTCTTTTTAGTTTCTTATCAGTAACTAAACTCATCACGAACAACAATGAGAACCATCCAATGGAATAACCTTTTGTGTTTCTTATCAGTAACCATTACCCTCGACGAACTTTTTAATCTGAATAACCTTTTGTGTTTTTTATCAGTAACCAATGCCCTCGACGAACATATTAATTCTGAATAACCTTTTGTGTTTCTTATCAGTAACCAATGCCCTCAACGAACATATTCCATCTGAATAAACTTTTGTATCAAAAAGTATTCTTATCAGCAATGAAAGACCTTTTTTGGGTTCTAATAAACAAACCTATGTATTTCTTATCACTAACCAAAAGAACTTCAAATATTATATTTACTTACTTTAGCTCATTTAAACTCTTCAAGTTTGTTTAACCCTTTTATGTCTCATCATTAACTTCATCACACTGTGCCCCCTTCATTTCACTGTTTGTCAACAAACAAAAGGTTTGCATTTAAATGCTTTTGTTGACAATGAACTATAAAGGGCCTTTACTGATTGATCTCACTTTAGGCACATTATATAATGTCTTTAGTGCTTATCGCTAACCAAACCTCTTCACTTATAACAATAGATAACATCCTAATTCGGCTTTAACCCTTTAGCTCGTATCAGTTACCTAAGCTCTTTACGTTTAATGGTAGATCGTCCTTCAGGCCCTTCTAACCTTGTGCATATCTTATCAGTAACCAAATCTCTCTGTGCAGAAATAAAGATCAATCACTTTGTAATTCGTATCTCAATTCTTATCAGTAACTTATTTTCTTCATGCAAAATTATTGATAACACTTAAAACGCCTTTGAACTAATGAATTTCTCATCAGTAACTTGTACCATTTACGAAAAAATATTGATACCACTGAAAAATGCCTTCAACCTTTTAGCATTTCTTATCAGTAAACAATCTGTTCACATAAAATGATAGATCGACCTTTAAATAATAAGACCCTTTCCATTTCTTATCAATGAACGAAATCTTTTTTTAACTTTGTAGTATATATTTATTTTTAACATTTATATTCTTATCAATATAAAGGTCAACCTTAAATCTTATTTTATAGTCTAGATTTGTTATCAGTTAAGCAAAAAGTCTTCATGTAAAATTATTGATTGTCCTTCAAAGTTCTAAACCCTTTTTCCCTTATCAGTAACCAAAGCCCTTAATGTAATTTGAAAAGTTCAAGCTCTAGTCTTCAAACTGATTCTTTTTTTTTTTTTAATAGTTTAACAGTTCTTGTTACAGATGTTTAAAACATTTAATTTAAACTTACTCTGATTGATAATCTTTACATTTGATTGATAACTTACTTTGATTGATAACTTTAACATTTAAACTTACTTTGATTGATAATATTTTACATTTAAACTTACTTTGATTGATAATCTTTACATTTAAACTTACTTTGATTGATAACTTTTACATTTAAACTTACTTTGATTGATAACTTTTACATTTAAACTTACTTTGATTGATAACTTTTACATTTAAACTTACTTTGATTGATAACTTTTACATTTAAACTTACTTTGATTGATAACTTTTACATTTAAACTTACTTTGATTGATAACTTTTACATTTAAACTTACTTTGATTGATAATCTGTACATTTAACCTTACTTTGATTGATAATCTTTGTATTTAAACTTACTTTGATTGATAATCTTTACATTTAAACTTACTCTGATTGATAATCTTTACATTTAAACTTACTTAGATTGATAATCTTTACATTTAAACTTACTTAGATTGATAATCTTTACATTTAAACTTACTTTGATTGATAATCTCTCATTTATACCTGATAACATATCCCATCAGATCATTAAATTCATTCCATTCAGACCGTTCATCCCGTTCCATCTGCAGGATTGGGAATCTGATAATAAACATTTTATTTTTATAACCTAGTCGTAAATATAGGTTGTTTATTTATTAGGATTAGTACCTTATTAAATCGATTTAACGATCTGAAATATCTTTACGTCGACTTTACGATATGTAGTTTGATTGAGTTAAGTTTTTTTTGTAAAAATAAAGAAGTTGATTTTATTTTTATAATGATGAATGTAACTTGTTAATTAGGAGAGCTGTTGATGTTGAATGATTATATTAAGGTATTTTATAACTGTTAATGTGTCTGATTGTAAGCTCGGATGCCGGTTGGAAACCAGTATGCATGTCAGAGATCCACGCCCTCTGTTGGTGAACCCGTTGCTTGTATTAAAGAACAACGGTATCCGATTTAATGATAACGGTTTTATTGGTATCCTTCAAAACCAATCAGTGAGAGATCTGTTAATATTAAAAATAAACAAAACAAGTATTGTGAAGTTAGTAATTCCGATCGAGATTTCAATGAACGTTCTAAAAATTGAGAAGAAAATCCGTTCTAAAACACTCGAACCTGCTAGGTATATTGTATTTCTATAGTATAGAAATCTTATTTGACTACTTAAATAAACAAAGGTTTCCTGCTATGTTTGTAATTTAATATGTGTGGGATTTTGTCCGAGTTGCATTCTTATGAGATAATACACTTCGAGTTGTTATATTTCCTTCACATTTTTTGCTTTTAATCATTACAAATATTATTACTACGATCACAACTAATTATTACAGGATTTGTGTAAATATTTAAATAGTATAATAAAGTTCGGAACAAATTATTTCTTATACTTGCCGAATGAATTGAATTTTGTAAAATTGATAAAAACGTAACGATATTAGTTTTTGTTTCTTTTTCTACATTATTAACATATTATTAGGTTATTAAAGGACGAGGGATCGCTTTACTCATCTACTCGATCATCATCAGTGTGAAACATGTCTCACTTCTCTGGGATTTGAACTAGTTATGTTGGTGTTTTGACCTAGGTTTTAATGAAGAGGATGCTTACCACTCGACTACGATGATCCCCCATGATCTTTGTAGTATTAAAAGATACGTGCTGTGATCATCAGTGTAAAACATGTCTCACTTCTCTGGGATTTGAACTAGTTATGTTGGTGTTTTGACCTAGGTTTTAATGAAGAGGATGCTAACCACTCGACTACGATGATCCCCCATGATCTTTGAAATAATAAAAGATACGTGCTGTGATCATCAGTGTGAAATATGTGTCACTTCTCTGGGATTTGAACTAGTTATGTTGGAATTTTGACCTGGGTTTCAATGAAGAGGATGCTAACCACTCGACTACACTGATCCCTATGATCATAGTAATACTAAATTATACGTGATGAGATCATCAGTGTGAAACATGTGTCACTTCTCTGGGATTTGAACTAGTAATGTTGGTGTTTTGGCCTAGGTTTCAATGAAGACGACGCTAACCACTTTACTATGCTGATCCCCACGATCTTAATCTTAGTAATATTAAAAGATACGAGCTATTTTTGAATCAATAAATTCTTGAGGATTATTAAAAACTGTATTTATTGACAAACAGTGATGAACGATTATTGAATTTAGTTGTTCTTTATCTCGTTAAGTTAATTTTATTTTCCGAGATCAAATGATAATGTATAACTTAAAGGAAGGATAATAGTGTGAAAATAAAAGAGATTTTATTTTAAGGATAGAAATGGGATTGATAATATCCTTGGGAGGGTAATATTATGCAAGTTTTATCTATAAAAGTAGTAAGGTCAGGATAATGTCTTTCCTGCAAAGCAAAATAGCCTTAAAAATAAAGTGGAATGGTTTTTTTGTGAAAAGGCAGAAGTGGTGTTGGGTTGAAATGGTCTTTATCGAACCGAATGTTCTGCTGAGTTTGGTAGGTAGGTGTAGTGTGTAGTGGAAGATGATTCTTAAGACCCCTGTTGCACATGCCCAGGACCAAAAGTAGCCCCATATTACCAGGGGGAGAATCATCCCCTTCTTTCTAAAACCCATCATACTACACAGGTCATTGTTGCTTCTAGTCTTATCAATATTTCAATGTGAGATAGAAGACTTTAATCAATTATTTACTTATGTATTGGTTAGACAAGCACTCAGGCATTAAAGTGAACGATGATGAAGGTTTATAGAATAAGTAACAAGTTTTTAAAGAATCAAACTACTAATAATGGAAGCAACTAACAAAGTAGCTATTAATATTACGTAAGCTCCCGCGACTGTAGTCTCATAATAGAGTTCTAGGTCTAGCTATGGTGACCGGTTCTCGATGGATCTACGTTTCACCCCTAGTATTGGGTGTATCTTCATTCATGCGAGCCCATGTTGTCTAGTTTTGGGTGCATCTTCATTTATGCGAGCCCATGTTGTCTAGTTTTGGGTGCATCTTCATTCATGCGAGCCCATGTTGTCTAGTTTTGGGTACATCTTCAGTAATGCGAGCCCATGTTGTCTAGTATTTGGTGCATCTTGATCCATGCGAGCCCATCTCGTTCTAAGGAGCAACTTAGGAACAATATTACCTTAGGTATGAAGTAGCGAGTGGAGTTCATTGTGTCAAAGCTTGCAGATCGAGGTCTATACTCTTTGAGATGATCTAGATCTCCGACGTAACAATTGAATCGTTTATTGTCAAACTACTACAGTAAAATAATCCTTGCAGTTGATTCGACGTTTCTGGGCCAACGAACACCTTTAGGTGATCACGCTGATGGGTTGTCCATATTCTGCTTTCCGTAACCAAAACGACCTTAACTGAAAGAACTACGAAAAAGAATGTGCCTCAACAGAATTAGTGCAATCATTATGTTTTTAAAGGAAATTATTTTCATAATTATCTTTCCGTTCTTTCTCAATTTTATTGAAATGTAAAGTCCAGTCTAACAGAATATTGAGTTCGATTCCCAGACCGACAAGCCTGCAAATTATCGCACACGTTTAGGGGATCAAGCTATAATGGGTTTTCCATACTCTGGTGTAGTGTTTAAATTTACGAAACTTCGTTCTTACGAACTACGAATTGGAATGTGTATCAACAGATTTAGTGCGACTATTAATTTTGTTTTTAAAGAACATTATTTTGATAATTATCTTACCCCTTATCTTCCCATTATCTTCCTAAATTTCATTGAAATGTAAAGTACCAGTCTAACACAATATCTTGGGTACGATTCCCAGACTGATAAGCCTGCTGATTATCACGATAGATTTGGTAGTCGGTAATCCTTAGAAATTTAAATAACCTTATAATATGGTCACAATAAAATGAAAACGACACACGTATAAACCAAATTGTAATTTTTACTGATGAATCTGAATTGATAAAACGAAGTTTTGACTTATGATCTATGGAACTAAATATAGCATATTTTGAATTACGTAATTCCCGAGATGTTTTTTTTACGTTTAACTTATGTCGGTAAGGCTGAATTATGAGTCATTTGAATTCGTCTGGATTATAATTATTCAACACGCAACTAATTGACTGAGTCGTGAACGAAATTACGGGGGAAAAATTAATTAAAAGAAAATTCTAGTATAATAGTTAAATGACAAATACGAATAAAATGTGAATAAATAAGTTTTTAGTGGAAGAAATACAATATATTGATAATACCAGGAAGTAAGATTTATTAAGGTAATCAAATGTCCTTGATTTTGTTGGAATTATGGGTAAGGAGAAGAAGATGAAGTCATCTTGCGCCGACATTTTATCAAGTGAATTGCGCATGATAAAACTTTGTTGCCGTTTTTGTGATGTCTAATCCAAGAGGCAATTCTTAAAAGCATGCATGAATAGATGACCTGAAAAAAGTAATCAGTGAGAGAATTCCGCCTTTGAGAAAACACTAAATACTTAATTAAGTTATTTATAGGTAATCAATTCTTTAAAATTTTTGAATGGGTTTTACAAAAGACTATATTCAATTAAATTAATAATGAAGTTAAAATAAATCTTACTTCATGCTTTGGGATTCAAATAATTAATAAAGGAAGAGGGGATGAAGAAGTATTTCAAAAATATACTTTTTTTTTGTTCTTTATTGACTGACACAATTCAAAATGTTTTTATGTTATAGTTATAAGTGTTACTGATGTATATCTATTATTGGATGAATATTACGTGAGGAAAGTAAGTCCAGTGATTACTCCTTTTGGCTGGAATCTGGAAAATTCAAAATAAAAGATAAAATAATAATAATAGATATGATAATATATTTATAATAATTTGGTAGTAATATTTAAATTAATTAATGTAGAATAATGTAAATATGAGTAATTATAATTATAGATCAATTAATGATAAAATTATGTTAATAGTAAATTTTTTCGTTACTGGATCTTCAAGTGACGAGGTAATGGATGAATTGGGGTGCAAGAAGATCTACTAGTAACTAGAGGATGGGGATAAGTGGATAGTGATTCATAAAATGTGTGATATTGGAATACTGATAAGTCACGGACAAAAATTGAATGTCGAATAACAAACTTGATCAGTTTATTGCTGCAATATGCTAATGTTTAATCCAATCTGATTTTTTCGAACAAGCTTGATTAGTTCATTGCTACAATATTCTAATGTTTAATCCAAACTGGTTTTGACGAAGCACAAACTTGATCAGTTCATTGCTACAATATACTAATGTTTAATGCAAACTGGTTTTGACGAAGAACTAACTTGATCAGTTCATTACTACTATGTGATAATGTTAAATCCCATCTAGGTTTGGCGGCTCGAATGTTAACTAAGTTGGTGTCTGCATTAAACATAATTTACTGTCTATTTTAATAATTAACTAAACAATGTGGGTCTTGGGAGCTGGTATGTGAGAGTGGTTGGCTGTCAATCAATTGGATTAAGCAGCATCGGTCGTGGTCAGTAGTTGGATGGGTAACTGCTACCTCTATAACCACACAGCTCTGGGTTCGATCCCCGGACTGCGCCCCCCCCTCCCCCCCTCAATGTCCACCCAGCATTACTTAAGCAAATTGGAAGTCGAGATTCGAGACATGCGGTTTACCTATCACACAAATTTGAAGAGTTTGTTCTTCCAGCCCGGGTTTCTTTAATAGTCCCACATAAGTGGTCTGCGTCTTCGGGTGTAAAAGCTCCATTAGAATAATAATGATAATAAAATATAAAATTGTTTAATTTTGGTCTTAGAGTTGTTACATTATCTATGAGTAAGTTCCGAGCTCTAATAAAGGTTTCTGACGAAATATTCTTCGGAATTAATGAGTAATATATTCTTATCCGGTTCTATAATCTCACCTCCTGTTAAGATTTTCAGTTGAACATACTTTAATTCTTTAATATTGGGCAGAGTTAACCCAAATATATTTTGGTTCAATATAATTTGCCAAAAATGCCATAGACAATTAGTGTGACACATGTTCCTTGCGTCCTATCACTAAACGAATAAATAAAATATTGTGACCTTACTGGGAATCGAAAATGCGGTTGATTGGACTTGTTTCGATTGCAAGCGGGGTCACATTTTATTTTATTCAGTATTAAAGGTGTTCGAAATTTATATGGGACCATCAGTTTATATGGGATCGACAAGCCATCTAAATTACATACTTCACAATCGGATGGAGTAGTGTTTTTGGAAATGGTGGTTGAGAAAAAATGTTGACGGACTAACCAACACATACTTACAAATGAAACCAAAAATAGGAATACACGAAATTAGTGTCCGCAGATGGTTAAAATTAACGTATGGAACCATCTGTGGGCTAAAATCTCAAACTCTGGTATACATTTAATTTAAATCGGACAGAGATCAAAATGTTTCCTGAGGTCTGCAGCGAACTTCTTTTATGGAGAAAAAATCGTTCTTCAGCCAATAGTCACAATGAATTCTTTACCTTCGATTGGCTTGGTAGCAAAATGTGCAAAATATTTTTAACCGTATTCTTGAGATATTTAATATTTCTTAGCATTTTGAGCAATTTGAGCTTAACGTGATACGGACAGGTAATATGGAACAGCGAAATATCTACGGAACTGTGATAGATGGAAAGATGCGGTTTTCAGGGTTCGATAATGGCTATAAATGCGCTTCCAGAAAGAATGCTGAACATTTTCTGTGTTCAGCAAAAGTGTGTGCAGTTTACACAATAGAAAAAAAAGTGAATTTGAAGCCATATTTTTTATAATATATATCTTTTTTTAAAGAATTTTTTACTCTTGGAAATTTTTCGCACTGAACCTGCTAAAATTGAAACTTTAAGTCCATTTTACAGCTAAACAAATGGATTTAGGAAAAGAATTAAAATAACAAAAAGTTCTTATTTCTAGTCATAAAATCCAAATCCAGTCTAAATTAAATACCTTATTTGTAAATGTTTTTTTTCCCCCAAAACAAATTGTTCAGTAGGGCTCTAAACGTGGAAAAAAATACCAATTATGCATGTTTTTAAGAATGAATTGGGATTTTACGGCAAAAGAATAAGAACTTTTTGTAATACATAAAAAAAATCATATACATCCAAATCTATCGATGAATATCTTATCTTATAATATGATAAAACTACTGATAATAAAAATATGTAGATACTAAAATTGAATAAAAAGCAATATATTTATTTTCATTATTTCTTAATGTATTAGTTTTTATTTTGTTAAAGGTATTTAGTATAACATTATATTGGAATGTTGATATCCCAAGGACGGTTTATATGTAGATTCATATTATGTATCTTTCACTTGCTTTGTTGTATAGTTCTAGTTGCAATTACACATTTGTTGAATTTTAGTCGGGCTGGTCCCTTGTGTAAAATAAAGATGGGGGTCAAGGATAATTCACGTTACCTTGAGGTAATAAACATCTGCAAATAAAACCATTCAAAATATAACACTTTCACACGTTATTACACTTTAAATTATTTATAATTTCAATTACAAGTAAGTCGAGCATTTTTTTCAGTTTTAATTAATATTGTGGTAAATTTTATTCGAGTACTTTCAACTTTTACATCGTTTTAAAGTACAGAATAATTAGTCTGCTAATTAATGTGGCACAAAGCTTATTTATGTCTTCTTATTGTTCGAATGATCACATGACAATAAAATAATGTGATCCCACTGTCAGACCTATTTCGATTCGTAGTAGGGTCGCATTCACTTTTATTCAATGTAACATATTTTGAAATTCTACCTCATTGTACTTTGTTTAAAACTCGTGTATGGAATGTTTTAGCTCTTGGGGACAGAAGAAGAATCCGTCACGCAAAAAATGACATGAAAAATGTGACGCTTTTAAATATCGGGCTATTAAGTAAGGATTTAACAGGCGGTCGATAGGTTTTCATTTATAGTACAATATTTTGACGATAGGCGGGCTAACGTTTTAATAAACGACATGCAAAATGTGACGCTCTTAAATATCGTGCTATTAAGTAAGGATTTAACAGGCGGTCGATAGGTTTTCATTTATAGTACAATATTTTGACGATAGGCGGGCTGAACTTTCAATAAACGACATGAAAAATGTGACGTTCTTAAATATCGTGGCGGGAAGTTAGAATATCATTCGAGGTAGATTAATTGTCATCATTGTAGTACTATATTTCGCCGATATAAGTTCTAAATTTTATATAAAATGATATCAGAGCTCCTAGTGGACTAAATGATAATTAAAATGGATTAATGCTCCATAATTTCTCACTTTAAGATCCATCTACTATATCGATTAGACAAATGTATACTGGTTTTCTCCACTTTATGGAAAAACATTGAAATGTCGATACATGTGGATTCAGTGCCCAAAAACATATCCATGATTCAATATTTTCTATGAAATGGAGAAGATGAGTATATTTTATCTTCTTCTATATATCTTTAGGTCCAAAGTGTTATAACCATGTGCTCTTTCTTATAATTAAAATGTTAAATATAGGATCTAAAAATCTTTGTACAATTTTTAATTAAGTTCGTTTACAGATTTTGACAAATGAAATCATTTATTATATATTTTTTAGCGGAGAAATAAGCTGAAGACGTGTAGACACCATCTTGTTTGAACTGTTGCTTAATTGAATCGGTTGGAACTATTGTTTCGATGTAATTCTGGCTCTTAAATGGAACAGTTTACTTGTTAATGGAGCTAAAGAGAGTCTTGAGCTCCTACTGTTTAGATTCTTGAAATGGTTGAGAAGGCTTTGCCATAACGGAGCTTTTAGCTCTTTTCCTTTATTAGATCCATTATGGGCACAATGTCGCTGCTTTGTTTCTTACACCCGTAACCTTTTTCTTTACAGATCTGTTTCTCCTTTTATACCCGATATTCAGTTTTCCCCTTTTCGTTTTTATCCGTTATGACTTTTTTTTATGAGTGAGATTTTTGATAGATATAGTTTTTTCTTCCTTTTAAAACTATATAACCGTCATAATTAATTTTTTTTATTGCTTTTTTATTTTACTACACTTGGTTTTATCATGCGCTTGAATTAATTATTAATAATCATCTCTTGGTTTATTTATGAAGCGAGCTATATTAATAGCAGAAATTACGTTTTTACTAAGAACTTATAGTCCAGGAGATAGCGTGCAAAAAAGTGTCTGACTAACATCAAGCTGGAATTTTGTGTATAAGTTAATCTGTTGGTGTCTTTTAAGAATATGTGGTTGTCTAAGTTCGTCTGCGGGACATAGCTTGGCAATAGGCATTTGAAAAAAACAAACGGCGGTGAAGAACGACCATGTCCCGTCCTTTTTGGTGGACAATGTGATTTTCATGATCCTGATTACGAAATTAGTTAGTTGACCAAAAATCAAGTTGATGATAGTTAGTCACTGAATAAGCTAGTTAGTCAAATATTACTCCAAATCAAAGAGGTCTTCTATTAAGTGACAGACTACCATCAACTTGATTTTTGGTCTAATAACTAAGTTAGTACCTACTCAGGATCATGAAAATGGCATTTTCCACAAAAAAGGGCGGGACATGACCGCTCTGCTCCGGTTTTTTTATTTTCAAATGCCTATTGCCAAGCTATGTCCCGCAGGCGAACTTAGCCGACCACATATTCTTAAAAGGCACTAAAATTTATATTTAAAAGGCACCACATTTACTTATACACTAAATTCTAGCTTGATGTTAGTCAGACAATTTTTGCACGCTATCTCCTGGACTATTAATTTAAATCAAATTATAATTATTATTAACACTGGGAGACAGACAAAGAAAAATAAACTCCAGCGCCGGAACTTGAACCACGGGTCTCTACATTTCCAGTGTAGTCTATTGTGTGTTTAGTGTCTAGTGTGTGTTTAGTCTATTTTTCTCTGTCTCTCTCCCAGTGTTAATAATAATTATAATTTGATTTAAATTAAAATTTAAAACTTAAAAATTGAATTTCTAACTGGACTATTACGTTTTAAACAATATAATAAATGCGGCGGTTTCTTTTATATGTGCCTTTAATAGTTAATGTGCAGTTCTGGTGTGGTTGGTTGAAGGGTTTGTAATAATAAACAGTGTTAATACAATAATCTATGTGGGATAATGTTAGCTATATTTCGCCTCTCTTCGAATACCTCATGTTACCGTTATGTGATAGTTCTTTTATCACAGTCCAGGAGATAGCGTGCAAAAAAGTGTCTGACTAACATCAAGCTGGAATTTTGTATACAAGTCAATCTTTTAGCGCCTTTTAAGAATATGTGGTCGGCTAAGTTCGTCTGCGGGGACATAGCTGGGTAATAGGCGTTTGAAAAAAACAAACCAATGGTGGACAATGTGATTTTCATGATTCTGAATACAGAATTAGTTAGTAGACTGAAAATAAAGTTGATATTAGTTTGTCCGTTGACAGGTGACCGCGTTGATTTTTAGTAATATTTGAATAACTAACCTATTAAGTGTGAAAATAACATCGACTTTGTTTTTGGTCTACTAACAAATTCTGTACTCAGGATCATGAAAATCACATTGTCCACCATAATTACATGGCCGCTCTCCACCGGTTTGTTTTTTTCAAACTCCTATTGCCAAGCTATGTCCCGCAGACGAACTTAGCCGACCACATATTCTTAAAAGGCGCTAAAAGATTGACTTGTATACAAAATTCTAGCTTGATGTAAGTAAGACACTTTTTTGCACGCTATCTCCTGGACTATTTGTTTTAATTGACTCAGCATCAGTTCTTGTGTATTTAATATTTTATTTACATAGCTCTCTTCTCACACACTTTGATTCTTCTTTGCATTTAGTGAAAACAGTTTTAACAAATTCATACAGATTTATCCAAATTAATCTCCTGGACTATCAGGGTTATTATTATTATTATTATTATTTTTTTTTTTTTTGTGGTTTTAGCCCCGTTCAACAGCTTAGGTCATTACAGGACTGTGGTTATTATTATTATTGTAATTATTGTTACTTAATTTATTGTCAATTCAGTTATTTATATGGAAAGAAGTAAGGTGGATTAACCTTGTAGACGTAGATGAATCTAATTTGATTAGAAGCATATGACGATTTTATTATAAAATGTAAATAAACATGGTAATCCTTGCACGTCTATGCCTCGGAGAGAGGCGAAATATAGATATTATTATCTCTCATAGATGATAAAATTAACACTGTTTTTATTACAAACCTTTTAACGACCCACAACAGAACTGCAGACAATATAATAAAGATTTAATAGAGCCATAAAGACGTTATCTCTTCAGGTAGTTTTACTACTTTCTCATATACTTAAATATTATTTATAGAGAAAGTATTGTGATAGCACAAATAATTGATTTGAGATTTTGATGTATACGTTAAAAGGTTACCAAAAGTGTGTTATGTGTTTTCTTTTTATACTAAAATGTCTTTTATGAAGACGCGTATAGCCTAAACTTTTAAATGTACTAAACAATCAAATGTAACATACATGTTCTAAATTAATCATTACCCGATGCAAAACAAGAGAAATTAATTTTAGCTCTAAATTTGCTCTGATCTCCAAAAACCCTAAAAATACTCTGTCGATTAGTGTGGCAAATAGCTTCCTCGCGTCATTTTCCGTATAATTTAATGATTTTATGCTTTTACAGCTCATTATTGTCAAATCTATATAATTCCCCCCTCCCCCCCTCTTAGAATATTTTAAAACTGTCAAAATTGTTTTGTTTTTTATCAATATTTAAAGAGATCAGAGGGTTGAAATTATTCTGGGGCTAACAATTTAGCAATATTTAAAGAGTGCACACGGTTGAAATTATTCTGGGGCTATCAATTTATCAATATTTAAAGAGTGCAGACGGTTGAAATTATTCTGGGGCTATCAATTTAGCAATATTTAAAGAGTGCAGACGGTTGAAATTATTCTGGGGGCTATCAATTTAGCAATATTTAAAGAGTGCAGACGGTTAAAATTATTCTGGGGCTACTTCTGACAAACCATCCAAATAAAAATCAGATGAGTACTTTTCAAGATATAGGTGTAAATTAATGTATGTTTGTGCACATGTAGAAGAGAAACAAATAAATGGGCACAGAAGGCTTGAAACTTATTTGGGACCAACAATGGGCTAATTATGACCTACCATCTAAATTTCATTAAAATCAAACGGTGAGTTTTTAAGATATGTTGGTTCGCAAAAATTGAGTGACAGACAGACACGCGAAACATGTTCCCTGATGTCTGAAACGGATTTCTGTCTTGGGATTTTTGAAATCAGAGACATAAAACAGTTTCGCTCTTCAGAACGATCACACAGCTTCCATTGCCTTCGGTAAGCTCGGAAGCAAAAAGCTCCGACGATTGTGTGTCTTTATATAAAATATTCTCTTAAATTAAACACCTGCTGTTCCAACCCCTTCTTGTGTGATTCTCCTCCGAACAACAAATTTAAGAACTAAACTAACCCGAAGAAAGTCAGACCAGTTGCAAGTAGGACAATAACGGCAAATTCCTCCAAATTCTTACTCCTCTAGCTTTATTACCATAACAGTTGAATAATCTTTTCGTCTGCCATGTTTTGTACATTGATTCAGTAGAAAGCTTTAATGTGATTGTTATATTATGTAATTTGTTATTTGTAATTAATTTAATTTATTTTTATGGTCATAAGAATTGCTATTATCTACAGTACATTATTTTGTCCCAATTACTTTTTAATTAATTTTTACGTAGAAAAACACACGATTGAATTTTACTACGTTTTTATTAGCTTGCTTTCTTGTTTGTTTGTTTGTCCGGTACAAATCTTGCAAACGATTTTTGACTAACTTCCCTAATAGCTAGGCACTTGAAACTTTTGGAATAGCTCAGAACACGATGACAATGCATTATTTTAATACTTATACCCATCTTTCAGCAGAATTTAATTAGTTTTCAGTAAATTTTGCTGTATGGAAAGTTAGTTCGGAAAAAATCCGCAAGTTATTTTATTTGTTTTGACATATCCCATATTTTTACGATCTTCATTATGACGGGTTTCAAATTTATGATTTTTTATTAAGAGGTAAACATTGAATAACAGCTAAAAAGAATAAGTATCCAAAGAAATAAATTAATTGAGATATGACAACCAGATGTGTCTACACTTGTGTACTAGATATCGGTTTATTTTCTCTACATCTGTACTTCTTTAATTGTACTTATTTTTCTTCTCTTACCCTCCCCTACACGGGGCCATATCGATGGCCAAGGTTTAGATTCGTTGTTGGTGAGATCCGTTGTTCAAAGATTTGTCCTTTTATAGGTTTAAGATCAGCTCTCTAGATGGTTGTCATTTGTGTGAAGTAAATAAATTCGGAACTATTTATATTTCACTAACATTTTATATAACAATAAAAATTATATTATCAACATTACATATTATAATTCAAAAGAAAATTAAAAAACGTAGTATATAAAAAGTTCTTTTTATCTTGTAATTTTTAATATTCAGGACTGATAGAAATTAATTACTAATTGTTTACATAGTAAAAATTATAAAGGATAGATTTGCTGAGGAAATATACTAACTATATATCTTCTTAGGTTTATTTACTTCGTCGAAAATTTCCTGCAGTTAGAGTGAACTGCAGGTTAGATTTTAACTTCGTCCAAAAATATTTTGTTTAAAATCTTATCTGTTTTTATTATCTTTCTACAAAAATAACATCCAATCGATTATCAATCCCATAATTTAACAAAGCGCATACTATTATAAACTTTGAAGAATATAACTATGTTCCCTTGTTTTGTTTAATTGATAAACATTATTGATTCACCACAAGGTTTACACGCCAAAACTCCAATCTCCAATGGAAGTTTTTCATGTTTTAGCTTCACATTCTTTACTCTTGGTTCTGGATTTTTTTTTGGCTTAGCTATTTCTTATTGCTTCCGAGTTTACCGTAGGTAACGGAAGCTATGTGATTGCTCTAAACAACGAACATTCATTTTGTCCGTGATTTCAAATTTCGAAGAGAGAAATCCGTTTCAGACATTAAAGAACATTTTTGGTCCTTTATCTTTCTGACGGTCGGTCTTGTAGTCAACCAATTTTTGAACCAATTAATCTTAAAACTACTCTTCCGATTTTAATGAAATTTGTATGGTAGGTCATAATTAGCCCATTGTTGGTCTCATACAAGTTTCAACCATATATGCCCATTTGTTTCTCTTCAACATGCGCACAAACATTCATTTATTTACATCTATATCGTCAAAAGTATACTCATATAATTTTTATGAAATTTGGATGGTTTGTCGAAAGTAGACTACATATAGCACCAGATTAATTTCAACCATCTGACAGCTTTTACTTTTGCTTGATTGATACTTAAATTCATGTACAAAATCAAAACAACTTTAAGGTACTAAAAGAAAAACGGGAAATCAATATTAAATAAATTAGACAATAATGGCTTGTAGAAGCATAAAATCAATAAAATACGTGATAGGATGCGATGTACCACACTAATTGGCAGTCTATTGTTTACATTCTCATATAGATTTTTTATTTATTTTATCAAATTGTATACTTTAAGTGAGTTCTGAAAAACCTCAGTAGCAAATTTTTGATTCTCAAAATCAAATTTGGTTTATAAATGAAGAGAAAATGTATCGATCACTTTTGTTTATTGTGTTTTATTAACTTTAAATTTAATTCTTAACCTAATCTAGAAAAATTGTTGCCAGCTTAATTGGGATTTTTTTCCATTATCACCCTAAAAATATTAACAGTCCATCGCAAATAAAAGAAGTGTATAAATCGGACCACTTCTTCTGAATAGCAAGTATCGAAATATTTTACCCTAAACTTCGTGCTACATACTATTTGAAATTTAAATTAGATTATAATAGTAGACTAAAGCGTCATTCTATTCTGAATTTGGCGAAATGATTACCATATTCATATTCTTTTCGTTAGAAAAGATATCCCATGATATCTATCTAAAATAGGACAGTCTTTTTACATTATAAGTTTTCTATATAAATCAATTCTGATTTCAAAATATTTAATAGCATATCAGTAGTTCACTGATGAATAGTTAGTAGTTTACTGAGATTATTAATTAGATAGATTATCAGTAACAATTCTCTATAGTTAAATAGTTATTTACGTACCAAGGGAGGAAACAAAGTCATTACACCCTGAGCGTTTTGGTTGGTTCCTGAGGCGTAGCCGAGGGAACCATACTGTCTAAATCCCGAGGCGTAGCCGAGGGAGTTATTTATAGCGAGGGTACTATGACTTTTTGCTCCCGTGGTACGTACAAGATTTTTCCTCAAGAAGGGAGAACATCAATACAAATAAAACCTAAGATTTTGATTTATCTATTTATTTAGGTATTAATAACTAAATTTACAAATGTTTATTCCTTTAATTTTAATAATGGCTTTTAAAAACAATAAAAAAGTTTTATAACATCTTATAGTAAAAGAAAAAGGTAAATTAAATCTGCAATTCATCAATTACAACTATGTTTTCTTTGATTTCTATAATAACTTTCTATAACTATGTAACTATAATAATAATTCAAATGTTTATTAATACTACAAAATGACTAACTGAATAATATTTAATTTATTTGTGTTTATCTCTAAAATACGAGCAATCAAAAACATAAATATAACCTGATTAGACGTAACCTACCTCTTTTCTAAAAGTCTTGTTTAAACTCAGTTATGACAAGTCATACGACATTTTAAAATGACGATAAAAATTATAGTATCACGGCAATCAAAAGTATGTGTTATTTAAACTCTCTAATATTTTTTAAAAAAGCTGTTAACCAGTCGAGTCATTCAGTTAAAAAAAAAACTGCTACTACATAGTTACAAAACAGGCAACACTGATTTTTAAAGAATAATAAGTTGGCTCTACTGTTACTTTCCACCACGATTTTTACTTTCCGCCACGATTTCTACTTTCCGCCACGATTTTCACAACTAGGCTGTAATGGGATCATTTCCTCCCTATAAACTAGGGTGGAAAGTTAATGTTTTCTCCCTTCTGGAGGAAAAAGATTTTTCATCACTACTTTACTGATAGTGATTCATTAGATCGATGCTCATTAATTTACTGAAATTTAATTTTAGATCAGGTGTAATTATTATTCTATCTCTATTAATTAATTTTATTCTCAGTAGTTTTGACAATGATCCTCTTTAGTTTACTGAGATTAATAATTCGATTATGCATATAAAAAAAAAAAATCTGTTAATTAATTAATTTATCGGTTGCTCTCTGATAATGACTGATCCATTAGATTGATCTTTATTAGAATTCAATGATGAATCGCCAGTTTGAACCACCATTGAGTGTGTGTTGTCTGATGAACAGTGTGTTGCTTTGTTTATCAGTTTTTATAAACATTCAATAAACCATTATAGCAAGTTCGAAGTTTCACTTGGAATAATTTACGTCCTACTAATGACTGATTGTAATTGCATCACTGAGGAGGTGTGGCGTAGGGAGTCAAGAGTGGGGGTCGGCCCAATGGGCCCCATACCTACTACATCCTCTATGCTATTCATTGATGACATTATTATTTAATAAAACATTTCTTTGATTTCAGGCTGCGGTGTGAAGATGGATCACCACTTCCAAGCCGGTCTAGATCCCAGGAAACAGGAATTACTTGAAGCCCGCTTCCTAGGAGCTAGGGTGAGTCCTTTGAGTTTAATCCTATTTTACTCAATTTATCATAAGTATGCTTCATTATTTGTATTCGCATAAATTCTTTACTTGCATCCAATTTTATTTTATTCTATTTCTCTATCTTTGTCAGACCTAGTAAATTATATATTTTAATTTTTTTTTTTGTAACAACACATTTTAATTGTTTAAAAGATATCCATATTTTTGTTTCCGTTGATAATAAAAGTTAAACAAATTTGTATATATATTTAATGAAACAAAAATTGTAAGAGGTTTTAATAAAAGTTTACAGTTAGATGAATATAAGTAATTCTTGTTACTGAGTTTGCCCGTAGAACAAATAGCAAAACTTAGTCGTAGGGGAGACTGCTGTACTTTGATCATAGTGTACTTTGGAACACCCTTCAGTTTCTTGACAGATGCTGCTATCTATATGTGACAGAACTGTACTAAGACAATGTTTACTCAGTAGAGTGCATGGAAGTAGGAGAGAGGTTGTTCATGTGCTATTGTTTTCGAGTAAAATAGAAAAGTAGTATGTTTTTGGTGATACTGGCCAGTCCAGTACTGGCCCATTTTTATATACGGGAAAATACTGGCCCAGCCTTAGAGTGGCGCGCATGCGCAGAACGATGGCGCCACTCGAGGGCAAGCTCGGGCCCGCCCGCGATGTCGCCCCCCGCCCGCGCCCCGCGATGTCGATATCGCCCCCGCCCTCGTCCCGCGATGTAGGTATCGCCCCCCGCCCCCAGTTATATTTTTGAGCCTCTATACGAGGATTCTGGCCCAGATATGTCAGGGGATTCTAGCCCAGATCAGCACTAGCCCAATTTTATACACGGGAATTCTAGCCCAGATATGTCCGGGGTTTCTAGCCCAGATCAGTACTGGCCCAATTTTATATACGGGAGATTCTAGCCCAACACCTGGCCCCCCACTACTTAGTTTAACTTTTGAAGATATGTCCGGGGAACTAGCCCCGTCCTCTGTCTTACGAACACCTGGCCCCCTTTCGTCGACAGATCTTAATTTAAAAATAAGTAAACATTATATTTTAAAAAACGCATTACATTAATATTATTTTAAATCAAAAAGATATAGTCCTCTTAAAGTCTTCTAATTAACCATCTTATATATAAATAAGGAAATTATTACTACTCAATTAGTTTAACTTTTGAATGGGAGTTTCTAGCCTAAGATATGTCCGGGGAACTAGCCCTGTCCTCTGTCCCGCCAAGCCCCTGGCCTTAGAGCTTGCAGCCAATAATATACTTTATTAACAGTAACAAGTTCAACAAATCAATACCTAGACCGCATACCAACTTTAATAAATAAATTAAAAAATAAATAAACAAGGATTTATTAATAACATTTTTAATTATTTCTTATTAAACATAGATTTATTAGTAACATTTTTAGTTATTTCTTTTTAAACATTGTATTAAGATAAGAGATTGATGATTATGTTGGGTATGATCACAGTATCACTATTTTATTATTAGCGGTATATGTAAATATTTTAGTAACATTTCATATCGGATTAGAGCTTGCAGCCAATAATATACTTTATTAACAGTAACAACTTTAACAAATCAATACCTAGACCGCATACCAACTTTAATAAATAAATTAATAAATAAATTAAAAAATAAATAATCAAGGATTTATTAATAACATTTTTAATTATTTCTTATTAAACATAGATTTATTAGTAACATTTTTAGTTATTTCTTTTTAAACCATGTATTAAGATAAGAGATTGATGATTATGTTGGGTATAAGTAAACATTATATTTTAAAAACGCATTACATTAATATTATTTTAAATAAAAAAGATATAGTCCTCTTAAAGTCTTCTAATTAGCCATCTTATATATAAATAAGGAAATTATTACTACTCAATTAGTTTAACGTATGCAGTGTCATGGGACGCAAAGGTTACTTTCGGATCTGATTAAAACTAGGTACAATTTGAACGGGAGTTTCTAGCTCTTCTAATTAACCATCTTATATATAAATAAGGAAATTATTACTACTCAATTAGTTTAACGTATGCAGTCTCATGGGACGCAAAGGTATACTTTCGGATCTGATTAAAACTAGGTACAATTTGAACGGGAGTTTCTAGCTCTTCTAATTAACCATCTTATATATAAATAAGGAAATTATTACTACTCAATTAGTTTAACGTAGGCAGTCTCATGGGACGCAAAGGTTTACTTTCGGATCTGATTAAAACTAGATACAATTTGAACGGGAGTTTCTAGCTCTTCTAATTAACCATCTTATATATAAATAAGGAAATTATTACTACTCAATTAGTTTAACGTATGCAGTCTCATGGGACGCAAAGGTATACTTTCGGATCTGATTAAAACTAGGTACAATTTGAACGGGAGTTTCTAGCTCTTCTAATTAACCATCTTATATATAAATAAGGAAATTATTACTACTCAATTAGTTTAACGTAGGCAGTCTCATGGGACGCAAAGGTTTACTTTCGGATCTGATTAAAACTAGATACAATTTGAACGGGAGTTTCTAGCTCTTCTAATTAACCATCTTATATATAAATAAGGAAATTATTACTACTCAATTAGTTTAACGTAGGCAGTCTCATGGGACGCAAAGGTTTAAAAAAAGACCCCCCTAAGACCGTAAATCCGGCACTGGTTCCACCAGCTCCTTATAGTTACAAATGGACATTACTTGGAGAATTATTTAAAATTAAATGTCAAAATAAAGTAAATTAAATGTATATGTTTAGCTAAATTTTAATGTAAGATTAATTAAGAAGATTATTTGTGTATTGAACGAAATATTGAATATCCCATAATATTATTATACTAATTGTATTGGGTGTTAAAATAATAAATATATGGTTTCAATTGTAATTGAGAATTGAGTAGAGATAAAAAACAAGACTTTATTAGCCTACATGGAAGACCTGTATTAATTGAACTGGTTTAAACAGCTGTGGGCCTTGAAGGTCGAGACCGCTAAACAGGTTTGGTCTTAATAACATAATATATATTCTTATTCTTATTATTTTTTCTGCCAGTCCAGAGGTCCTGGGTTCAAACACGGTCACTCTATTTTTTATACCATCCGACGGCCGCAAACAATAATCAATTTCGAAGAGCACAGGCCCGTAGCACTTGGCGCATGACCTCAGAGTCATTTGGCGTATGACCCCAGAGAATCTATTTAAATGGTTTTGACAAATTTTAAGAGTCGTTATTTATCAATTTTACTTAAATTTATTATATTTTTTGGGAGGTCTCCGGATGGAATTACATAACTATTATTTATTGGTAAAGATAGTACAAACTATTTATTAACTGCTACTTTCACTTACTATCCACCTCCGATATATTTTCGATATCTAGCCTTAGCTTCTTTATAATAAGTGTAAAGGTTAGAGGGGAAGTATGGAACATAAAAATAATAATAATAATAATAGATTTTAATTTTATATTTATACAAAACAAATGTACAATAATAAACTCTGAAATAAAGAAGAATATAAAAAATTATAGGAAGATTTACAATTTATTCTGTGATTACATTTATATAACGAAATTAATAATATCAGTCAGTAATAACTTACATTTTTTTTTTTTTTTTTATTTTTTTTTTTTTTATTTATTTTTTTTTTTTATTAATATATTACACCCAGACTCCTTAAAGAATTAATTATATGTTCCACCTCTTTTGTATGAAGGTTGCCCGTTTTTTCTTCATCATCCCAATAAAGTTCAAGCCTGTATATCATGTTAAGAATATCGCTTAAACATGATTCATTTCCTGCAGAGGGATCGAAACACCTATTTGGATTAAGTGCGTTATCATATCTACCTTTTTTATACTTATAGTCATATGTAGAATTAATAAGGTTTAAATATTTGTTTGAGTATATATTTCCCACATCATTTTCGGAAGAATCAGAATCATTATTTAGATATGGCTTTCTTGATTTTACTGCCTCCATATCATTTTCCATATCATTATCCGAAAGCGATGAATCTGAGTCCGCTATGTGTAGACATGGTTCTCCTGGATGTCTCTCTATGTCTTTAGAAGAGCCAACGGTCGATCTCCTTACTGCCTCCATTTCATTTTCCATATTATTATCCGAAAGCGATGAATCTGAGTCCGCTATGTGTAGACATGGTTCTCCTGGATGTCTCTCTATGTCTTTAGAAGAGCCAACGGTCGATCTCCTTACTGCCTCCATATCATTATCCAAGAGCGATGAATGTGAGTCCCCGATATGTAGAGCTGGTTCTCCTGCATCTCTCTTTATGTCTTTAGAAGAAGCAGCGATCGATTCCTTTTCTGACTCTCCTTTTTTCCCTTTATCATGATTAATTAGTTTACCATGCGACTTCATTGTTTCCAATGGATGATAGAGTTTAACACGTTTGGATACAAATTCAATTGGTTTAGTATCCATTATTTCTTTTTCACTGATTTTGTTTACTGTAACATGATCTCTTGAAATAACATCTGTGCTCCTCTTTAGTATATCCGGATGTCTTTTAATATATAGTTTGAACCATTTGGCTCCGGGGCTGTTATTTGCAAATACGTTTTTCTTGGGAAATTCACTAAGGACCATTTTAATAGCATCTTTAACATCTTTTGGACGTAACAATGAGCCTGGTTTAATTTTTTGAAGTAACTTATTTTTCATTTCTCGTTCTTCGCTCTTCGTCAAGCTTGTTTCACGTCCCATTTTTCTTTCCAACGGCACTTTATTATTTATTTTGTTGTGTAGTGTGCTTTTAGGTATTGAAAATAATTTTGATGCCTTATTAAAAGACATCCCGTTTTTTATTTCTTGCAATGAATTTCTTAAATCTTCTTCGGAGTATAAAAATCGTTTGTATACCTTTCGAGACATTGTGTGACAAAATGATGGTAATAGGCGATTCTTCGCCGATCGCTACGTGCATACTAAGCGCCCTTTCGGTATAGATTGGAGTACTAACTGTCACCTATCACATGTAGCGAAAACACCATCGAATGAACACAAAAGTGTTGGATTTGGCGCATAGCCTGTTAGATGAGCCTTGTAATCTTGATGTTACCTACTACCGCATTACACAGGGTTTTATTGTTTTTACATATCTTAATTACATTTAAATACAAATAGCTTTATAATCTAACAAAAGCACAATCAAATAAAGACCCCACTGTAGTACATAAAGCAAGGGGGGGGGGGGAAGCCTCAGTTTACAATTTGTTTCCTCTAATATACATTTATTATTATCCAATTTATTCTCTTGTCATAATAAATACTTCCATTTTGAACTCATTCAATTAAAAAATCAGTAAATAATATTATATAAGCGTTATCCTCAGTCGTGAGCCTTCCCTCCAGTGTATTTTTAACAGTATACATAATGATTGCTTATTATAAAGCAAGAGGAGTAGACCTAACCATTAGACAATGTAACCAAGGGGTAGTGACATTTTTTTTTTCTTTAGGTTGGCCAATCTGACTGCCAACACTGAAGGGTACCTAAGAATGAACACTTTTAGGTACCTAAGATTGATCACTGTTGGGTACCTAAGATTGAACATTGTTAGGTACCTAAGACTGAAAACTTTTAGGTACCTAAGATTGGACACATTTAGGTACCTAAGATTGAACACTTTTAGGTACCTAAGATTGAACACTGTTGGGTACCTAAGATTAAACACTTTTAGGTACCTAAGATTGAACACATTTAGGTACCTAAGATTGAACACATTTAGGTACCTAAGAATAAACACTTTTAGGTACCTAAGATTGAACACATTTAGGTACCTAAGATTGAACACTTTTAGGTACCTAAGATTGATCACTGTTGGGTACCTAAGATTGAACATTGTTAGGTACCTAAGATTGAACACTGTTGGGTACCTAAGATTGAACACTGTTGGGTACCTAAGATTGATCACTGTTGGGTACCTAAGATTGAACATTGTTAGGTACCTAAGACTGAACACTTTTAGGTACCTAAGATTGAACACATTTAGGTACCTAAGATTGAACACTTTTAGGTACCTAAGATTGAACACTGTTGGGTACCTAAGATTGAACATTGTTGGGTACCTAAGATTGAACACTTTTAGGTACCTAAGAATAAACACTTTTAGGTACCTAAGATTAAACACATTTAGGTACCTAAGATTGAACACTTTTAGGTACCTAAGATTGAACACTGTTGGGTACCTAAGAATAAACACTTTTAGGTACCTAAGATTGAACACTGTTGGGTAATTGAACACTGTTGGGTACCTAAGATTGAACATTGTTAGGTGCCTAAGACTGAACACTTTTAGGTACCTAAGATTGAACACATTTAGGTACCTAAGATTGAACACTTTTAGGTACCTAAGATTGAACACTGTTGGGTACCTAAGATTGAACATTGTTGGGTACCTAAGATTGAACACTTTTAGGTGTCTAAGAATAAACACTTTTAGGTACCTAAGATTGAACACATTTAGGTACCTAAGATTGAACACTTTTAGGTACCTAAGATTGAACACTGTTGGGTACCTAAGAATAAACACTTTTAGGTACCTAAGATTGAACACTGTTGGGTAATTGAACACTGTTGGGGTACCTAAGATTGAACACTGTTGGGTACCTAAGATTGAACACTTTTAGGTACTAAGATTGAACACTTTTAGGTACCTAAATACCTAAGATTGAACACATTTAGGTACCTAAGATTGAACACTTTTAGGTACCTAAGATTGAACACTGTTGGGTACCTAAGATTGAACATTGTTGGGTACCTAAGATTGAACACTTTTAGGTACCTAAGAATAAACACTTTTAGGTACCTAAGATTGAACACATTTAGGTACCTAAGATTGAACACTTTTAGGTACCTAAGATTGAACACTGTTGGGTACCTAAGAATAAACACTTTTAGGTACCTAAGATTGAACACTGTTGGGTAATTGAACACTGTTAGGGTACCTAAGATTGAACACTGTTGGGTACCTAAGATTGAACACTTTTAGGTACCTAAGATTGAACACTTTTAGGGCAAATCCCACCGTTAATGATACATAATAAAATACATGTTTATAATTAAGCATAATAAAATATATGTTTATAATTAAATATAAACTTATTGATATGTAATTATTCTCTTTCTGAAAATATCTACAGTCTTTGCATTTAAAGTTTTGACTGTGGGGTAGTGATATGACTGAGTGTCACAAATCAAAACTTTAAAAACGTAGACTTTAACTCCCATTTCAATATTTATTTATACTGATCAACTTTATACTGGTTATTTATACTACTCAACTATTTATTTATCCTAAAAAATGCAATGGATTTATACTGTTAAAATTACAATGGAGGGGAGGAGATAGTTGCCCAACCTCAGGCACCTAACAGTGATTAATTACCTAAAAGTGATTAATCTTAGGTAACAAACAGGTTTGAAATCAAGGGGAAGCTCCCGACTGAGATTATGCTTATTTTTTAATTGAATAAAATCAAAATGGAAGTCTTTATAATGAAAACTCCATGATATCAAACAGATATGAAATCAAGGGGAAGCTCCCGACTGAGATTATACTGAGTTTATACTTATTTTTTAATTGAATAAGTTCAAAATGAAAGTCTTTAATAATGATGAGTCCAGGATAACAAACAGGTTTGAAATCAATTTAATTACTTCAAATAGTAAACACTTTTTTATTTCGTTTAATGGCGAAAAAGGTGACAGACCCGTCCCAAATAAGTTCAAAATTATAGTCTTCCATGACAACAGATACTCTCTTCTGTACGAAATGTATACACAATTTCAAGTTTCCTACTACCACAAGGACAATTCAGAACCACTGTTAAACATGGAAGAGTTTAAGAAATTGGCTCCGATAATAGTGATCGACTGCAGTAAGCAAAGAGATGCGATAAAATCGTCTGCGATAGACGTACATCTCGAGTTTTCGGCGAGAGAGAATTTTCCCGCAATCACAAGTGCCTACTGTTTAATTCTACACGACAGACTCATACAGTACACACCCTCTGACGGAATGATCCATCGAGTGGTATAAATGGTCACAGACGGAGGGACAGGCAATCAGTTTATGTCAAGGGTTTATTTAAGAAACATGTCGTCTTCATACTCTATTCCAACCGAAAATAATAACTGCACGAGTGAAAGTTGCGCCGCCGTATTGGATATTCAGTTTTATCATGGTACCAAATATGTACGTGAGATTGCCATAGTAGACGTGAACGAATTGAAAATCGTATACCAAAATTTCTTTACGAGTGGACAACAGATCAGATTACCCGAAATTCGTTATCGCTGGTCTCCTTGCACATATAATCAAGAATATATGAAGAATCTCCTCTATCAATTAGTGGATATTTTCCTTTCGCGATACGATTTCATTTTCATGAAAGGTTTCGCCAAAGGATCATATATAAAACAACTGTATACATCGCATCAAATTTACCTGTTGGATGAGTTAAGATGTCCTCCTATCACCAGTTTGATCAAGAAATATAATATCAGTCAAAATAAATCAGCCGTGTCCAGAGCTATGGTACTCAGTTACTGGTGTAAAGACAACAGTTTAAGTCTACATGATTATACCACTAGACTCTTGACTTTTAGAAATTGGACCGTACAAAATACAGACCCGGAGAAAATGGCGGAATTTGGACTGACCCATTGGCATGCAGGATATACAAGGTGTATTTTTTGTAATACCCTCATCAATGACTGGGAAAATTGTGATAATATTTCATCTCATCACTCATGGTCTTCTTCGAGCTGCCCCTTAAATAATTTCGAAAATTAGTGTATAAGTGATTGAACTTTGTATAATGCTTTAAAAAAAAGTAACGAAAGAATGATTATTAATTTTTTTTAAATAATTTTTTTTTTTTTTTTTAACATATGCATTATATTTTATAGTAAATTTTATTTTATTTAAAATGTAGAATGTAATTAATTTATTATTTATGAATGTAATTATAGGTATAAATAAACACATTCTATTATATTAATTTATTCTTTTGAGTCTATTTCCTTTACTATAAAATAAGGGATCAGGTGGATGAAAAAATGTATTCAGAGCTGATTAGAGAGGGTCATCGGAATATCAGTTAATTCTCCCGTCCGTTTTTAACTTGGAACAGGTGCAAAATAAAACAGGATAGGATCAAGGTTGACTTAATTATAGGAGTCCATTTTTTATAAGAGGGATAGCAAACAGGTTTGAAATCATTAACGGACTTCCGATATGAAATTACAACCTCCCGTATATAAAATTGGGCCAGTACTGATCTGGGCTAGAAACCCCGGACATATCTGGGCTAGAATTCCCGTGTATAAAATTGGGCTAGTGCTGATCTGGGCTAGAATCCCCTGACATATCTGGGCCAGAATCCTCGTATAGAGGCTCAAAAATATAACTGGGGGCGGGGGGCGATACCTACATCGCGGGACGAGGGCGGGGGCGATATCGACATCGCGGGGCGCGGGCGGGGGGCGACATCGCGGGCGGGCCCGAGCTTGCCCTCGAGTGGCGCCATCGTTCTGCGCATGCGCGCCACTCTAAGGCTGGGCCAGTATTTTCCCGTATATAAAAATGGGCCAGTACTGGACTGGCCAGTATCACCAAAAACATACTACTTAGAAATATATATTTATCTACGATTGATACGAAATATAAACATTTTATCTCTGTTTAGATGTGTAGAAAGTGATTCTTTTCGTAGTTGTATTCATTGCGCATGCGCGTTTCATAATAATTCTTCACCTTATTGCGCGATTAGCGTGTCTGTTTATATTTAACAAAACTAGTTGGCTGTTTGTTTAATTAAAGTTACTGTTTCTTTCTGCATTTATTATTAAAATCCAACAATCGTAGATAAAGTGCGGTACGCAACTCGTCCGAAAATTGCATTTTGCTTTGCTCGTTTGGTTTTACTACCCACGCTATTGCTCGGGTGCAAACTCTACACTCGCATGCAAAATGCTACTTTCCGCACTAGACGCGTAATGTACTATTTATATATATTTTTTTTCCTCAAAATGTACTTCAGGAAATGGAAAGGCAAATGGAACTTCAGGTTTGTCTGTTCACTCTTTTACAATTTGACGATTGGTACAACAGTCTGCCCTACAATCATATACCGTACATATTTTGGGCACTATTTTTTTGGCAACTTGGTTATTTATTTTTAAGCGATTTATTTTGCTTCTTTGGTATTGAAACCAAAGAAGCATCCGGTTTCCCGGTATCAAAAATTAACATCAAAGAGTTTTTGCTGAATGAGGAAAGTTGATTTGTTCCGGATCAAGAATAAATTTATGTCATCCGTTTATTTGCGTTGCATTCGTTCTTAAGTTGAAGTAGGATTAAAGATTTAAGATTGTTACATCTTAGTAGACACATCGTGGGCTAGTTGTATATTGGTGTTGGATTTCGTGTCTTGTTTATGTTATGTAACTGTATGAATGTGTGACGCGTTATAATGCGAGCTAGCTATTCTATCTCAGGTCTCAGGTCTTCTATGTAGCGGCTCCAGAAAACCCAGGTATGTAGACAGTGCCTAACTCAAGCCACTGCCATACACTACACTAGCAACCATTATTACGGTTTTCTATTGCTCAGCTCAGATTTAGACCTTAATTCCTCACTGTTATTGCACGAGTGATGCACGGGCGCAGGAAACACTCGCGTAGATAAAATTTGCATTTTGCTCTTATTTAGGTAGTATTTGTTTTCTTTGTGGCTACAAGGAATTTCGTTGAAATTGGTCAATTTTTATGCCAGTTATCGCTAGAAAAACACACAACTTTTGAAATCTAACAAAGTCTCTAATATGAAGAATTAATTCACTTTGCTTATTCAATTAATTTTTTAATGTAGGTACATAATGTAGTCTACAACTTTATATAATTGATTAAGCTCAATCAAGGTAATTCTACTGTGTAGGTTTCCGTAACCAGAATTTATATCTTGTGGAAGATAACGTTTCAAGATATTTTATGAATACCGATGTTTCAGGCCAACTGACTCTCATCATGAGCACCTCCCTTGAAATGATCCCTGTAATGGGTTTGAATCCAAGGGATTCACAAGATAACTCATCATGAGCAGCTCCCTTGAGAATGATTCCTGTAATGGTTTCGAAACTAAGGGATTCACAAAATGACTCTCATCATGAGTCAGCTCCATGGAAAATCCATTTATTGGGTTCGAAACCAAGGGAGCCACAAGATGACTCTCATCATGAGTAAGTTCCCTTGAGAATAATCCATTTAATGGGTTCGAAACCAAGGGGTTCACAAGATGACTCTCATCATGAGTCAGTTACCTTGACAATAATCCATTTAATGGGTTCGAAACCAAGGGGTTCACAAGATGACACTCATCATGAGTCGGTTCCCTTGGCAATATCCCATGTAATGGGTTCGAAACCAAGGGGTTCACAAGATGACTCTCTTCATGAGTCAGTTCCCTTGACAATAATCCATTTAATGGGTTCTAAACCAAGGGATTTACAAGATGACTCTCATCATGAGTCAGTTCCCTTGAGAATCCATTTAATGGGTTCGAAACCAAGGGGTTCACAAGATGACACTCATCATGAGTCGGTTCCCTTGGCAATATCCCATGTAATGGGTTCGAAACCAAGGGGTTCACAAGATGACTCTCATCATGAGTCAGTTCCCTTGAGAATCCATTTAATGGGTTTCTAAACCAAGGGATTCACAAGATGACTCTCATCATGAGTCAGTTCCCTTGACAATAATCCATTTAATGGGTTCGAAACCAAGGGGTTCACAAGATGACACTCATCATGAGTCGGTTCCCTTGGCAATATCCCATGTAATGGGTTCGAAACCAAGGGGTTCACAAGATGACTCTCTTCATGAGTCAGTTCCCTTGACAATAATCCATTTAATGGGTTCTAAACCAAGGGATTTACAAGATGACTCTCATCATGAGTCAGTTCCCTTGAGAATCCATTTAATGGGTTTCTAAACCAAGGGATTCACAAGATGACTCTCATCATGAGTCAGTTCCCTTGACAATAATCCATTTAATGGGTTCGAAACGTTGGGATTCGCAAAATCTCTCACGGTCTCTTCTGGAAGATCTAGTCGACGCAGGGCAGGGCAGCACAGTTTCTTTTCGAAGCGGCACAAATTAAGGCGTAGAATAGAGCAAGGCATAACTGCACCACATTTAGCCTACTTGACACTAGTAGATTTGGTGTCTCAATTCGCGCGGACTCGATTAAGGTGAGCAGTGTTAAATAAAAGTGCATAACTTAAAAGGTGAGGAAAGTACTGAATAAAAGTGCTTTGATTATTATTTGATTGAGGAAAAATGCATAACTTGAGTTATTGGTTAAGTATAGTTAAAGCGAGTGTTAAAAAAAAATGCTCTGCTAAATAGGTGAGCAGTGTTAAATTAAAGTGGTTAACATAATAGCTTGAGGAGAGTGCTGAATAAAAGTGCTTTCCTTCAAGAATGAGGAGAGTGCATGGTCTAAGTGCTTTTCTAAATATGTAAAGAGAATGCATAATATAAGTGCTTGCTAAATAGGGCAGCAGTAGGAATAAAATCACCTTCCAAAATAGATGAAGCCCTTCAAAGTGCTTTCCTTCCCTTATACATAAAAAGCTTATATATAAGTAGTTTTATCGTATTTTTTAGTACTAAAGTCATCTTGTACGTCTATGCGTGTCGTTTCTATATAAAAATTGAATGTTTTATCAAACAAAACATAAATGATAATTGGTCCAATCAGACTATACTAACAGTCCTCTGTCGTTTTAATTATTTTTTAACGATACTTATCGTTACTAACTTTGGTCCCAGATTAAGCACTGTTGCGTGCGATGACACTCAGCAATTGCTATGCTCAGTTTCACTTGACTACTGAGGTTTATTGACTTTCAATTGCATAATTGAATTCATTTAACTTCTAAATTGTTTTGTTTCAAGTAATTTTTTAAAACTCTTAGTTTGTGTCTTTATTAATCCCAAATGGCTCAGTTACCTTTAGGACAATTATTATTAACAATTGGTATGCTTTTTTTATTACTATATTTTTTGGCACATCTTTAGATTGTTACTCCCTTATAAAAAAACAGAGGGGAGTTACAATCTAAAGAAGGTGTACGGAATGTTCTTCTTTAGAATGTTACTCCCCTTATCAAACAGAAGTGTGATATTCCTTTGTCCCAAAGTACATTGGACTTTCTTCTACATCCCTTTTTCTTAATAGCTATTTAGTCAAAGTAATTTTTATTCTAAAACAACGTAGGGGAGTAACAATCTAAAGAAGTACCTATTGTTTTGCGTCCCCTAATATGTAAAACATTTTTTCGCTAATTTTATTTATATTAATTATATCCGACTATAGTTAAATTATAATTATTTGCTAAATATTATTTGCAAACATGACTTCATAATAAGTAATTTATCATTGAAAACTTCTATAGGTGTTGGTAATTATTGTATGACATTTTACAATTTTTATTAAAATCATTTGATCGTAATGAATTTAAATTATGTTTATTTGATTTTTCAATTAAATCCTTCACGTTAATTAATTTTCACTCGTTTTAATTTAAAATGCGATTCTATTTTAAATATAAATACTTTTTTTCGCATGAAGATTTTTAAAACTTAACAAAAATTACAGTCCACACTTAATATTAATATAGGTAAATTTATTCGAGACCCATGCAGTATTTGATAAGTAATTAGTGGAATTTGTTCTTAATATTTGCTATTAAGAAAACTAAACTGTTAGACTTTTTTAAAACGTAGATTCTTTATAATCATCAGTTCTATCACGATTAGAGCTAGAGTGACCTTAAACACAATACTTAGCTATTATGTTAAGTAATGATTGAGTTAACTCTTATACCCTCTGGCCTTACAAGTTTTACACAATTTGTTTTAATCATCAGTTCGACAATTAAGTTTTAATCATCAGTTCGATAATTAAGTTTTACACAATGCGATTTAATCATCAGTTCGAAAACTAAATTTTACACAATTTGTTTTAAAATCATCAGTTCGATAATTATAACCAATCAGGGTGATCCGAACTAAATAATTTACTACTTTGTTAAATATATATCTATTAATTAATAATCTTAGAGTGTTATAATATACTACATTGAGGTTTGGTAATCAAATTATCTCGTGTTATTTGTGTTTTAATAATAACCTGAGTAAGTATATCTCTTTATAGGATTGAAAATATTTTTTTAAATTAAAATTTAGAAAGTAGAACAGAAAATAGTTCTTAATAGGATCCTTTTGTCTTGTGTCATATTGCCTGTGTTTAAATATAGTATGTTTAATATTTATATGAGACGCGTCACTAACTAAAAGCCGCAGGTCTCAAATAATTTTTTTTCTTTCTAACTCTGAATAGCTGAATTTACATTCCTTCTTTAAATAAATGATCATAAATTATTTCATTCCTTTAATTATTTTTAAAAAAAGTATGTTGAATACATTTTTCTATAAATACATAATGTGTTGTAGTGTATAGATTTCAACCGTAAAAGAAATCGGTCTGAAACGTCTTCAGAAAATTTTGTCATAGACATAATATTTTTTGTTGTTTTCCCGTATCTCCTTCATGTGTTTATACGATGTGATTTTTGCATCATATACGATGCAATCCGATTCATACGATATCGAGACAACATAAAGTTAAATAAAGGTGCTGTAGCGCTACGTTTTATCATCCGACATGATAAAACGTGGACGGTAAGAGGCCGAGTTAATTCCCCTCCGGAGAGCTGTTACTTCATTGGTTAATATGGTCAATTTAACAGGTAATTTTTGATAAAATGTTCATACAATAATTGTAACCATGAAGACTCAAAACACTGTACAATAACTGGAAAATACTGGACCAATTAATTTTGAACTATTATATGAGTTAGTTTGGGTTGTGTCCGGCAGAATTTTTATTATCTCTTCTTGACGTCGCGTCGGGGTATATTCATGCTTATCTAACTTCCTCCCTTCCTATTTAACAATAATGTTTCAAATGTAACTCACTAGACATAGATTGATATGAATTTAAAATTTCCTTATCTCTAATTTTACTACGTTTTTATTAGCTTGCTTTCTTGTTTGTTTTTCCAGTACAAATCTTGCAATCGATTTTTAATTAATTTCCCGAGTAGCTAGACATTGGAAACTTTTAGAATAGCTCAGAACACGATGCCAATGCATTATTTTAATACTTTTAGCCATCTTTCAGCAAATTTTGCTGTATGGAAAGTTAGTTCGGAAAGAATCCGCAAGTTATTTTATTTGTTTTGACATATCCCATATTTACGATCTTCATTTTGAAGGGTTTCATATTTATGATTTATGACCGAAAATTTAAAATCATAGTATATAAAAAGTTCTTTTTATCTTTTAATTATTTAACCTAATCTCCGAAGTAATTCATTTACCTACTCTTTGAGTAAGTTCATAATACTTTTTATTATTGCATGTTGAATGTTGGTTCTGCTACATTAAGTTTTTCATATTAGAATAAAAGTCGCTATTTTATAGCTTAATCCCTTAGAATAATACTATATATAGAAGGAGCATAGAAACGGAATTCTAAGCAATTACTGATAAGAGACTGAAGCCAACTTTTGCCGAGAGGTTGTGTCCTTAAGACCAGGCTGCCAACATAACAACACTCATTTTTTTTTCATTTAAACAGGAGAAGGTTGGCCATGCTTTAGTAACTATTCAAAGACCGCTCACAAACATCAAGAAGAAAAACCCTGCCATTGGTTATTGTTTACGTTTCACTCTGACGTCATTTTTTACAACTCGCCCAGCATGATATAATAAACATTATTTTTAGCATATTTCAAGCTAAAATAAGATTAAAACACAAAACAAATATTACAATAAACTAAACTGACTATCAATAATTATAATTTAATAAAAAATTAAATTAAAAAACCGAAGGCAAATAATTTTAGAGTTATGACGTCACAAATTACAAAAATGAATTTTTAGAACGCGGATTAAGGGACACAACCAAAGTTGGCTTCAATGTTATCAGTGATCCTCCTTCTATATATTGTATTATTCTAAGCTTAATCCGCTCTTTGATGGTTTAAAAAAACATAGTTATTTGATACATCGTTGCATAGACTAATTTGGTTGACGAAGTTAAGAATCATATCATGGAGCACAGGTTGTGTCATACCCTTTCTAAAATGACAAATGGGTAAACATTCAAATACTTCAAACAGGATTCAACGACAGGTCGCTTCTTGGGGATCCATTTTGTTTTTTTAGACTTGTTTCGACTGAGTAAAAGCTGGCGTTATGCGCAGAGTTAAATAAAAACAAACGTGAAAGTATTATATATAGTGTTATTGGAAGTGTGGAAGGTATGGGTTCTAACGGTGTGCTCTCTCTTCATGTATTGGAAGTCTGTGCAAGGTATGGGGAAGACTGCCTTGCTATTGCTTTACTATCTCTTGACTCGACGCCTTGGTGCCTGTGTATAAGTATAATCGTGGCACATCGTGCAGTCCTTAAAAAAAAGAGGAGACTTGGGTTGCTTGGGCTAGATATGGCAACACCGCATCCTTTTTCTTCGGCTCGGAAGACAGTTGTGCTTTGGAGTGGGGTGTCCAACGCCATCCTTAAACCTCGTTATACTCAGGAGAGGTGTATCGACCTCTTCATGGACCTCGAACCCCCGCAATCTTGTTTTTTATTTTTGAAAACAAAACAAAAAAAGAAAAAAAAAAAGATTGAGTTCGAATGGGTTTTTGTTCGAGCAAGGAATGCCTTGTAAATGAAATCTTTCAACCGCTAAAGATGGAACCTTCTAAGAGAATTTTTAATGTTTGTATTTTTCCTATGACGATTTTCTTATTTTAGAAAGCGAAATCAAAGATGCTAACTATATTTGGTCGTTGCCCCAATTTTAATTTAATTACTTTAATTTTCAATGATGTTATCTTCTTTTTCTTGTGTGAGGAGAGGGTGTTTAAGTTAACAAAACTAACTTATTTGAATGCAATATTTCGTCCCTAATTTGGGACATTTTCTAGCAATCAAGATTCATAAATTAACCTCTGACCTTGTATCACGACTCCTGTAATATTTTCTATAATTTATATTATTCCAGTATGGGTATCCATAGTAAAATTTACTGTTAGTTTTAACTTTTTTAAAGGTGGTAGAGCCTTAATTACTTTTTCAGTTCGTAAATTGAAGTATTTCAATTTACGAACTGAAAAAGTAATTAAGGCTCTACCGCCCTTAAAAAAGTTAAAACTAACAGTAAATTTTATTGGTTCTAGACAAGATATTAAAAGACTTCATTCCCTATTTTAATTCTGCACAATTTGAGCCCTATTTCAACTTCCTATGATAAATAGTACAGGCACCATTTCATTGCATCGATAAAACTCGTTGTATTAAAATAGTTGTAGTATTTATTGTAGTAGGGAGTTGAAAAAGGGCTCAAATTGTGCAGAATTAAAATTAGGAATGAAGCCTGTATTTAGATTATTGATATTATCTTGCTTAGAACCAATAACATTTTAATTTTAATTATTTTTTAACTTTTAAGTAAGGTAGAGCCTTAAGTGCTTCTATAACTAAATAAATACTCTTATACTAACAGCCCGGAATGAGCAGTTGTAAATTGCTTGAAAATTTCCCAAATTAGGGACGAAATATTAGGTTTGTTCCAACCCCGCTATTTGTACCGTCCTTTGTATCGTCCAGCGGATCGTTCGGGAATCGTTTAGGACAGGTTTTATACGCATGCGCTAACATTGTACTGTAATAAAATCATGTCAGGTTGGAACGAGTTTAGGACTATTATTCGCACTGTATTAAAAACATTAAGAAAAGCTAACAGTTAGGAAACCTTCCTGTTGATATTTGTAATTATTGACATAACTGCGCATGTCATACAAACCAGTACATGGTATTGTCAGAGGATCGTTGGGACTGTACACTGAACGGTTCGCAAACGATCCCTGCCGGGGTTGGAACAGTTTCGTGTACGGTACGAAACACTGTCCCAAGTCAGCTTGGAACAGCTTTTATCTACTGCGCATGCCGGTGACAATCCCGCGGACGGTACAATGCTCGGTTGGAACAAACCTATTGCATTAAAATTAGTTATCTTAAACACCCCTGAAGACACAATAAAAAAGAAGAAAACATAATTGAAAGATGTTAATATTTCAATGTCCTTGAAAATTATTTAATATAAATAATTCGAACGTGTACTATTCGTAACTTAAAAGCCACTTTCAAACAATTTTAAACTCATTCAAATTTTGGTACGCCTATAAAAATTGTTTGATGGATATCATAATTTAATTCTTTTGTTGTTTTTAACCTAGTTTTAATGGTGGAGAAGTAGTAAGCATAAAAGTTTCCTCCGTAAGCACATTATCACCACCTTTAACATTTTCACATAATATGCTTCCTCTGCTCTTTTTAAAATTCCGAGCTTTTTCTGCATTCTTCTTGTGAGTAGTAATAGAAATAATACTTAATATGCATTTAATTTTCCCAAAATACATAACTTGCTTACCATCTGATATTTATGCTGATCCTTGCGCTTGAATCAGTTTTGTGCAGATCCAAGAACATTTTGCTTTGCAATCCATTTCGTGTAAAACTTATTCAAATATGTGTGTGGGATGTGTTGGAGGACAGTAGCATGGTTTTTAGATGTTCATGTTGGGCCAGAGAATCGTGTGAGATGGATTTATAACAGGAAATGGTCGAGGTCGTCGGGCTCTGAAAGAGCCCACCTCGTCTTTGTAGTTGCTATAGACTCGGAGCTGTAAACTCCCCATTTTCAACATTCAGTTAACCACTGTATTTAATCTATGAACCTCGCCGCACTGTTTAGTTCTTCTTTAAAGATCTTTTTAAATATACTGCATTGCTCTGATCCTCCCAATAGAAGTTATAGACTGACTTGGAGGAAAACTCCCCATTTTCAACATTCAGTTGACCACTGTATTTATTCTATGAACCTCGCCGTACTGTTTACTTCTTCTTTAAAGATCTTTTTAAATTGTCATCGTTCTCTGATCATCCCAATAGAAGTTATAGACTGACTTCGAGGAAAACTCCCCATTTTCAACATTCTTTTCAAATTCACATCGTTCTCTGATCCTCCCAATAGAAGTTATAGACTGACTTCGAGGAAAACTCCCCATTTTCAACATTCAGTTAACCACTATATTTATTCTATGAACCTCGCCGTACTGTTTACGTCTTCTTTAAAGATCTTTTTAAATCCTTCGTTTCTCTGATCTTTCCAATAAAAGCTATAGATTGAGGAATCAAGGAAGATAGCTTTAACCTCTACTACAAAGTATAATCAACTGCCGGCTTAAGTTGGCACTTGATTTACCTGTAAAACGTTTCACTTGAATGAGTCTCGATCCACCGACCTCTGATTGAGCAGGCGTGAGTGCTAACCATTGCTCCACGGAGGTAGATGATTATTTAGTACCTACACAGAATTGGTATATACGCGTAATATTATATACATTATAATAATATATATGAATTTTCCAGGAAGTTTAATTTTAATAGGAGGTACATTGGTATTCATTGCAGTACTATGTTTCACCGATAGAAGTTCAAATTTTTATATTAAATGAAATCTGAGCTCTTAGCGGACCAAATGGTAATAAAAATGGATTAATGTTTCATAATTTCCCACCATAAGATCCATCTACTACAATTAGACTAATGTATACTAATTTTCTCCACTTCAACTTTTCATGGAAAACCATTGAAATATCGATATGTGGATTCCAAAAACATATCGATTATTCAATGTTTCTTCCATGAAATGAGCATTTTTTATTTTAATACATTTCCTTCGGTTTATCAACCATTAAAATGGGGCGCACTTTTTGTTTCAAAATGTTGTCCGTCATTATTTTGTTTAACTATTATTGATCAATTTATCAAATATTTTGCTCTCACTAAGATTTTAGGATAGTCTGGTACAATAAAATTTTCTAACTCTTCTCAAACATAGAATTTTGCTGAATAAATCTTACGAATTTATTTTAAGCAATATATCTTTGTGCCTCTAGTTCGAAATGATACATGCTAAAGAGGACAATAACCTCGACAAAAGTCTCCCAACAGGCGTCTAACAGCGCGGTACCGGGACGTATTTTTAATTTCAAATCTCAGCCCAAATCGTAGTATTTTTAGAAATCTGTTATTATAACACGCTTGGATTCAATTCTTGTTGTAAGGTTCAGAAACACAATTCTTATATAACAAATACAACCTTCAATTTTAGTCATGATACAAAACACACTATTTCCTATTATTATATCTTAATTTTTTCCAATTATTGTATTGTCTAATAATTGTTTTGTACATTACATAATTTTTTCTTGTTCGTAGAAATTACACTTTACTATAGGTAAAACTTATTTACTTAAGTTCTCTGTGTTACTCAAACGTTTTCACTTTTCTCCACTCTTGGAGAAATATCTAAATATTTTATTAAATTTCCATTAAATATCCCTTATAAACTATATATTTGTGTTTTTTAAGTTTTTTGTTGGCTTATTTAAAAATTTCAGAATTATTACCTGATTTATTTTGATTAAATTTTTTTTCAAAATTAACGTTAATCTATTTCCAGTAGGTACTCGTCATACTTATTATTATCTTTGAGTACCTAACAAAGCTTTGTGAAGTTACTGCACTTATGATGCTAGGATATAGAATTAATACATTATGTTGTTTTTTCTGTCTTTTTTTTAAACTAAAAGAACAAAATTTATTTTAAAAAACAACCTCACAGTAGCTAATAATGAATTGGTTTCGACTACTTTAGTTTTCATCATTAATGAACTGATATTGGTTTCGACTACTTTAGTTTTCATCATTAATGAACTGATATTGGTTTCGACTACTTTAGTTTTCATCATTAATGAAGTGATATTGGTTTCGACTACTTTAGTTTTCATCATTAATGAAATGATATTGGTTTCGACTACTTTAGTTTTCATCATTAATGAAGTGATATTGGTTTCGACTACTTTAGTTTTCATCATTAATGAACTGATATTGGTTTGGACTACTTTAGTTTTCATCATTAATGAACTGATATTGGTTTCGACTACTTTAGTTTTCATCATTAATGAAGTGATATTGGTTTCGACTACTTTAGTTTTCATCATTAATGAACTGATATTGGTTTCGACTACTTTAGTTTTCATCATTAATGAAGTGATATTGGTTTCGACTACTTTAGTTTTCATCATTAATGAAATGATATTGGTTTCGACTACTTTAGTTTTCATCATTAATGAAGTGATATTGGTTTCGACTACTTTAGTTTTCATCATTAATGAACTGATATTGGTTTGGACTACTTTAGTTTTCATCATTAATGAACTGATATTGGTTTCGACTACTTTAGTTTTCATCATTAATGAAGTGATATTGGTTTCGACTACTTTAGTTTTCATCATTAATGAACTGATATTGGTTTGGACTATGTACTTTAGTTTTTATCATTAGTGAACTGATATTGGTTTGGACTATGTACTTTAGTTTTCATCATTAATGAACTGATATTGGTTTGGACTATGTACTTTAGTTTTTATCATTAGTGAACTGATAAAGTAATCACTCACTGGTATATTAATGAGCTGGTTTCGACTACTTTAGTTTTCATCATTAATGAACTGATATTGGTTTGGACTATGTACTTTAGTTTTTATCATTAGTGAACTGATAAAGTAATCACTCACTGGTATATTAATGAGCTGGTTTCGACTACTTTAGTTTTCATCATTAATGAACTGATATTGGTTTGGACTATGTACTTTAGTTTTTATCATTAGTGAACTGATAAAGTAATCACTCACTGGTATATTAATGAGCTGGTTTCGACTACTTTAGTTTTCATCATTAATGAACTGATATTGGTTTGGACTATGTACTTTAGTTTTTATCATTAGTGAACTGATAAAGTAATCACTCACTGGTATATTAATGAGCTGGTTTCGACTACTTTAGTTTTCGTCATTAGTAAACTGATGACAATTACTGCTTTTAAGCTTTTTAGGCGGATCTTTCGCTTTTTTTCGGGATACTTCATTTGAACTATGATAAATGTCAGTAATGTATTTCAATTCACTGATGATGACCAACTGAAGTAGTCAATATCGGTCTGTATTAAACATCAACTCATATGGTTATTTGACAATAAGTTGTATAAGCGGATCTCTTATTGTTTTTCAGGATCTTTCATTTGAACTATGATACATATCAGTAAGGTCGTTCAGTTCACTGAAAATGTCAACCCACTGATCAAAATCCGTCTGTATTAAAAATCAGCTCATTAGCTTTTATGGTTTATTGGCGATAAGCTGTCTATGGATTTGTTTTCGAACTATGATACAACTATGTGTATAAGGTCTTCTAATTCACTAGTACTACTGATCACCAACTAAAGTGGCCTGAGCCATTAAAATTCTACTCTTTACTGGTCTTATATTACTTTGCTTTGTAAGTTTCATTGCACATTTCCGTTTCCCTAATTTTGAACCACTTCCCGTGATTCAATCTTCCCTAAATTTTGCACATAGATACAACTAAGGTGAAGAATACAGAAACCAAAAAAAAAAAAAAAAAAAATGGCGTCAAATTTATTTGCTTTTTAAGTTTCATCGCACACCTATTACCCCAATTTTGAACCACTTACCGTCATTCAATCTTCCCCAAATTTTCCACATAGATACAACTAAGGTGAAGAATACAGAAACCAAGAAAAAAAAAAAAAAAAAAAAAAAAATGGTGTCAAATTTATTTGCTTTTTAAGTTTCATCGCACACTTATTACCCCAATTTTGAACCCCTTACCGTCATTCAATCTTCCCCAAATTTTGCACATAGATACAACTAAGGTGAAGAATACAGAGACCAAAATAAATGGCTTCAAATTTATTTGCTTTTAAGGTTTCATCGCACACCTATTACCCTAATTTTGGACCACTTACCGTCATTTAATCTTCCCCAAATTTTGCACATAGATACAACTAAGGTGAAGAATACAGAGACCAAAAAAAAAAAAAAAAAAAAGGTTGAAAATAAGACCAGTTTTGAAAAATGGCATTTTTATATTAATTATTTAATATTAATATTACTTGTGGTATTTAATACATTTCATTGGAAATATTTACATTAACTCGTATGTAATAAAATGTATATAATTTGTGTATGTAATAAAACTGCTTAAAGGACTGATAAGAAAAACATAAATTGAATTTATCATTTAAGTGAATTTTTTATTTGATCATTTATTTGTCGAAGAAAAGAAACACATTAAAAATTGATATGGTTTCGATTTTAAATGACGATCCAAAAACCAGAAGAATAAGTTTAACTTTATGTTTATCACGGAAACCAAAATGGATTACAAGTAAGGCTATATTTTCATTGATCCGGTAGCTAGTAAGGGTTTTTTTTATTATTATAAGAATCGTATATTAAGTTGGAAATATATTTTCTACCATGTTTAAATTTCAATTCTAATCGATAATACATTATTTTTTTATATGTATTTTTCTTCTCCATTTTCATTATTAATTTGTTAAAAGGTAGTATGGCTACTTTTTAACTCGTTTTCTGAATTATTTATTGAATGACTTTGTCCCTTTTGCACTTAATAGGTAAACTTTTCTTTTCTAAACATTAGTGTCAGAATATTACTTAAGGGGTAAATGTTAAAGGGACTGTTGACGTGACATGCTTTAACTCTTAGTTAATTCATTAAATGATTACTGATAATTAGCTCGAGGTGATTTGCATGTCAAATTGCTTTTTCTTTTTTTTTTTATTAATTATCATTATTAGTCCTTTCTTTATTTTTATTATTTCCATTGATTTTGACCTAAATTATAAATTGTTAAAAGTTGAGATTAAATCATAGTTTAAACTTAAACCTAGTGAGAATTTAATATTTTTTATATGAGCAGCAGAATATGTATTTGAAACGCCATAGAAGGAGTTCAAGGATAGTCTTAATTAAGAAAATAAATATACAAGTATTTATATAACTTTTTACAATATTAAATGGATTAATTTTGCTTCCTAGCTTACCGAAGGTAACTGAAGCAATGTTATCCTTTTGAAAAACGAAAATGTTGATTCAGGGAACATTTTTGGTCTTTTGTCCTCTGTCTGCTGAACTGTTAAACATTTTTGGTCTTTTTTCCTCTGTCTGCTGAACTGTTAAACATTTTTGGTCTTTGGTCCTCTGTCTGCTGAACTGTTAAACATTTTTGGTATCTTGTCCTCTGTCTGCTAAACTGTTAAAAATGTTTGGTCTTTTGTCCTCTATCTGCTAAACTGTTAAATATTTTTGGTCTCTTCTCTTCTGTCTGCTAAACTGTTAAACATTTTTGGTCTCTTGTCCTCTGTCTGCTGAACTGTTAAACATTTTTGGTCTCTTGTCCTCTGTCTGTTACACTGTTAAATTTTTTTGGTCTCTTGTCCTCTGTCTGCTAAACTGTTAAACATTTTTGCGAACCACTGTATTATAATTAAAACTACTCGTCTGATTTTAATACAATTTGGATGGTAGATCATAATTAGAACATTGTTGGTCCCATGGTAATTACAACCCTCTGCGTCTATTGCTCCTGCCGCACACATCTTCCGCGCACGTACTTTATTGATTTTATGCTTTCACAAGCTATTATTGTCTAATTTGTTTGATTAATTCCACCGTTTTTTTTAAGCTGGCAAAATTGTTTTGATTTTTACATGATTTAAAGTATGAATTTAAGATATGTTGGTTCACAAAAATTGAGTGACAGAACGATAGACAGATACGGAACCAAAATCGTTCCCTGATGACTGAAAAGGATTTCTGTCTTGGAATTTATGAAATCGGAGACATAAAATATTTTCGTTCTTTAGAACGATCAGAAAGCTTCCGTTACCTTCAGTAAGCTCTGTTGCAAAAAAGTGTGTCCCTACTGGGAATCGTTAACAGATAAAATCTCGTGTGTTCATTCGTCTGATAATATGACGCGAGGAAGCTATATGCCACACAAATTGGCAGACTATTGTGTGAAGTTGTGTGCTCGTTCTGAAGATCGAATGTTTTTTTGGTCCCATGAGTGTCTAACTGCCGTTCTTTTTTTCCGAACTAAAATAATATCTTAAAAGCTCATGGGCGTCAATTTTTAATATATAAATAATTTCCTTACGGACAAAATTCTAAAACATTCATATTTGTACTGGGTTAAAAGGCTAGAGTATGTTTAATAGATATAAAAATCAAAGTTTAGACGTTTCTTTTACCAAACAAATATCAAAACCCCCTTATGAAAAAGTAAGACGGACGCCCATGTATAATAACTATACTCGCTTGAATACGTGATAGGATAAGGAAGTGCCTCAAGGTGATAGTGTCATAAGGTGATAGGAGGAAGCTATGTGCCACACTAATTGGCTGACTTTTAATTATAAATTTTGATTTAATTGTTTTTAGTTAAATTATTTCCCCTGCATAATTCAAAATGGTATTAGTGGTATAGATTTTTCATCTTAAAATGATTGGTTTAATATTTGGTGGCTTTTCGATGCGTGAAATACGATGAGGGGAAGAATTTGTCATATGTTAACTGTAGAGGTTTGAACTCTTCACATTTCTAACTGTCAACTATTAATATGTTGGTATAAATAAGTTCTTATAAAAACCCACAGACCTTTGCTCTGCTACTGCGACTGTATTATTAGCTTCCGATTGGTCCTTGAGTTAGATACTACCAGTAATCATTTACTGATTCACTCAAACATATCAGTCAGTTTTTAACAGATTTATAGTTTGTTCTAATTAAAAGTTAATAGTTTCTTTTAGTATAGTACTGAATTTTTACAGCTTGATATTAATATTAAAAAAAATCGATCCGAGACAACTCGGACAAACTTTCTCACTTATGAGTTCATAATTACTTAACCCAGTGTTTTCCATTTAGTTTTCGAGTTTTCGTTGATACATTTTAATTATTATTGGACATTTTATTAAAATTTATCTCTAAAATAACTTCTCCTTGGCGGGGAATCGAACCCGGCTTCTCTCCGTCCGCATTTGAAGTTATTTTCTCAGGAACTAGATTTTTCCCGGGAGAATGGCTTATATCGTTAGATTCCTATTTAAATGGTCTACATTTTAGAATTGTTTAATCAAAATAGTTCAAACCATTTTCGAGAAATACATTTTTTCTCGTTTTTTTCAGAGTTTTTGTGAGGTAGCGCCCTCAAATTGTGAGTTAAATTTATTTCTTGATTTCGTCTCGGGGTATGATTTTTCTGGACATGTATGCCGAATTTAGTCATAATCGGTCCAGTAGATTAGTCTCCGCCCGTTTGCACAAACGACAGGCTGACATTTTTTTTAAAAAAGCACCTTTTTGGATTCAGGGGGAGAAAACCTCAAAACTTGCAAATATGTACATGAAAATCACTAAATCGAATTTTCGTGTCATTACAATACTTAATATTCTCTTTATATTTACGAGAAAGTAAAAATCTGACGACTGATTTAAGTAGATGGCAAAAGATTAAAATAAAAATACTGATTAGATTAATCTGACGACTGATTGAATTATTGTAGATGGAATAGTTAAAGCAACAAAACTCAGAATGTAATAACCGGGCGTGTTTGCCTGTGCCAAATCTCCAATCCCAATTCTCTCTCCACCTCCACACACATCTGGCTCAAGAGGTACCTCTAGTGTTCATGTGGAGTCAATAAGTTAATTGAGCTGAGCGAAGCGAAGCTCTTATACTACACTTTGCATTTTTTCTGACGCATACTCCTGAACGGCTGAACCGATCTGCAACAAATTTGGCACGGTCATAGTGACCAATCACAGAAAGGTATAAATCTGAAATGGTCCAAATTGGTACACAGGTGTACGGGGTACGGGGTAAAAAAGTTTCCTCCTGAACGGCTGAACCGATCTGCAACAAATTTGGCACGGCCATAGTGAAATGGTCCAAATTGGTACACAGGGGTACGGGGTACAAATGTTTCCTCCTGAACGGCTGAACTGATTTGCACGAAATTCGGCACGGTCATAGTGACCAACCACAGGAAGGTATAAATCTTAAATGGTCCAAATTCGAACACAGGGGTACGGGGTACAAAAGTTACCTCCTGAACGGCTGAACCGATCTGCAACAAATTTGGCACGGTCATAGTGACCAACCACAGGAAGGTATAAATCTTAAATGGTCCAAATTCGACACAGGGGTACAGGGTACAAAAGTTTCCTCCTGAACGGCTGAATCGATTCGCACGAAATTCGGCACTAACATAGTGACCAACCACAGGAAGGTATAAATCTGAAATGGTCCAAACTTGTACACAGGGGTACGGGGTACAAAAGTTAAAATAGTATATGCCCTTCATGATGCTTGTCGTTGGAAAGACTTTTGTCATATTTTCATTTAAGAGAGGGTAAAATAGAAAAACAGGAAAAAATGGTTTTTAATTAAAAATAAATAAAAAGATTTTACTATTTTTGATCCGATTTCAGCTGTTTATAAATACAAATGTTTATTGGTTAAGATTAAAATGCACGCTCAGCTCAATATTGCAAGCAGACAACTGCATTGCACACCTAGTTATACGTTTAAAAATTTTATAAAACAATTAAATTCTTACCAAATTATATTACTAGATTTTATGTTTATTAACTACTTTTTGTTTTAATGAAAAATAAATTACTGTATATAGAAATCTATTATTCTAGAATCTATTATTCTTGTCCGGATATGCTCGTAAAACATTTAGGTATCCTGGGTGATCCTTCTGTTGGTTTTCATTTGATTGTTACATTTTACATCTAAAATGTGTTAAATAAATACTTAATCATATTTTAATTAGAAACCGTCGAAATAATTAATTAGAATGAATTTAATGAGGTACGGTTTAATTAAAACTACAAGTTTTCATTAAAACAACATAGTTTCACTAACTAGTTTCGTAACATTTATTTACATCATCAGGGTAATTTAACTATAGGTACTTATATTAAACTTACCATCTTAACATAATGAAGTTTGAAATGGGTATGATATACTCATTTTACGAAACTAGCTAGTTTAATTATGTTGTTCTTATTTACCTTATCTCACTAATTTTATTCTAATTACTCTTTAATTTAGAAATGATTAATATTAATTCCCATAATAAATTATCTAATGCATTCTCATAATTTAATTTAGTGTGGAAATTGTGATGTTAAATTAATGTATATTAATCACGGTGGGTGATTTGATTTGTTAGAATTGTCGAGTGGTCCTTAAGAGGGATCTCTGGTAATTGGTGTGAAAAGGCACCTTAGAGTGAGGAGATAAAAATATGAGTTATTGTTGTAGAACAGTAACAATCTTGTGTTAATATTGTTATTTCGATTTGTTAAGGAGACCGAGTGGAGTTAAGTGGACGGAGTTGTTCATTTGGAAGTGAGGTTCAATCAGTGGTGGATAAGAATGTGTTATTTGTTGCTGACAGGTGTCTGTAGAAGGGTAGTTGTGACGTGTGAGAGACGCCGGAGTGGTGCTTGGAGTCTTGTGGTCCCGCGCGGGCGGGATCGAGTCCTGCTCATTATTGACCTAGTTGAAGCTGCAGAGCGTGCTCTAGAGCCGGTGAAGGCAGCGGGGGGCTGGTCGCGGGTGATGCCCACAAGGTTATTGCACCCTGATTCTTCTCTCTTCCCCTACCTCTTCTAGCCCGACGAGCCGCCGCGGAAAGTGAAATGGGCGACTCCTGCGCAGCGGTACGGTTCAACCTCGACCTTGCACCCGCCTATCGATTACTCTCCCCTCTCGACTAAAACCCTCTCCGGTATCGATATATATCGACTCGGTCTGGACTTGTCAAGGTCGACCTGACTCGGCTCCGGCATCTGGGCAGGTGGCTTCCCTGTTTTCCCCTCCATACCACGCCAATTAACAGCTAACTGATCCCACTCAAGCCCGCCGCACTCGATAAATATGTACATCTAATCTTCGCCCCGCGCCCATTGTTTATATTTTATATTTTTATACCTCTCCGCGCTATTTATATTCTAATATCTGCGTATTTTTTTAAACTTTTAAACATTCCTATTAATTGCAATTATTACTACCTAGTTTATTTTTTAACATTGAACAAAATAAAGTATAAGCGTCTGACGCATCGGTCCTCGTTATTAGCTTATTATTACTTCATTATACCAAAAGTTATTGCTCTCATTAAATCTAATATTTATTAATATTTCCCCGACATTATTCTAATATTAGTTGTATTTTCAATTTTTTTTTAATCTATAGTTTTGCTATTTTGATACTTGCCAATTAGGAGCTCTCCCTAAAAGTTATAGGTGGTTAGAGATCGCCTCTAACCACCTATAACTTTTAGGGAGAGCTCCTAACCAACAAGTACCGCTATTTTACAAGATTTTATTTAACTTGCAATGTTTGTTACAAGCTTGAATTAACTTGCAATGTTTGTTTGTGTGTATGTATGTATGTTAGGGTCAAATCTTGCAACTGAATTTTAAAGCAGTTATCCTCAACCAATTGAATTGAAATTTTGCATACACGTTTTGTTTGGATGAGAATGTATGGTTAGCTAAGTAATGTCATTCTAAATCCAATATGGCGGACAGCCCAAGATGGTGGACAACTTATTTTTTAAGCACGCCCATGATATGGGTATCAAATTAAAGAGTTTGCTGAGAAGAATACGAAAAATAAAATATCTTCTTTAAATCCAATATGGCGAATGGCTCAAGATAAAAGCATTGTTTTTAAAATGTTTTTTTTTACGATTCATTTGTTTTATAATAATATATATAATTGCATTCTTTTATTAGCAGCCTTTATTAGAGTTTAAGCATAAAATGTAGATTTAGTTCACTGTTAGAAGAAATCAAAATTGAAAAATATTTTGCCCCATGTAGAAAAAGATATTGAGGTTGATAAGTTTCTTTCGAAGTTAGTTCTGTTTAAGTGTAGAGAAGAAGAAAATGTATTCCATTGAACTGTAAAGAAGGAAGTTGCATGTCCTCTTTATAGATCCAAACTTTCTATCAAATGAATTTATTAGGGAATTCAACTACGGTTTCAAAAGTGTTAAGTTTTGATGGTTTAAGATCTAAATTATACTTCTAACCAAATCCTTAGAATTCTAATGTTCTTGACGAATACGATAACTCTATATTTAAGAAACATAGTTCTCCATTCGAAACATGTTTAGTTGTCACAATACTTGTTGCTGTAATGTAATAAAAGTTTAATTTAAAATAAATGCCCGAGATTCAGTCAATATTTAGCTGATTCTATAGCGAAATTGCTTCCATGGCCACAGGACAATAAATTTAACTCTTCTGGAAGAAACCGCGTCAGAGATTTTGTGTTTCGAACCCATTATATGGATTATGCTGAAGACAGTTACGCTCATCTTGATCTAGAATCTAGATGAATTGTATAATATTTATTAGTTATTTTTCCACTAAATATCTTTCTTTTGAGCTCACCAAAGGTAACAGAAGCTATGTAATCGTTCTAAAGAACTAAACTAAATGTAATCGTTCTTTCAAAAATTCCAAGACAGAAATTCGTATCAATAATTAACCAATTGTTGGTCCCATATAACCTTATGCGCGCAATTTGTTTTTCTCCTCTATTTTTACTGGTCTTATATTACTTTGCTTTGTAAGTTTCATCGCACATTTCCGTTTCCCCAATTTTGAACCACTTCCCGTGATTCAATCTTCCCCAAATTTTGCACATAGATACAACTAAGGTGAAGAATACCGAAACCAAAAAAAACAAAAACAAAAACAAAATGGCGTCAAATTTATTTGCTTTTTAAGTTTCATTGCACACCTATTACCCCAATTTTGAACCACTTACCGTCATTCATTCTTCCCCAAATGTTGCACATAGGTACAACTAAGGTGAAGAATACAGAAACCAAAAAGACAAAAACAAAATGGCGTCAAATTTATAAGACCAGTTTTGAAAAATGGCATTTTTATATTAATTATTTACTTCTTTTCTTTCTTGTTCTCATCTGATTTTTAAAAAAAATTTAAATGGTTTGTCGAAAGTAGCCCACAGACAGCCTCATGATAATTTCAAACTTCTGCTAATTTCGCTTTATACTGTTATTCTTGAAAATAATCAATATAATTTTGACAGATTTTTTTAAAAAAGGGGGAAAATCATAAATTTTAGAGAATAATAGGTTGTAAAAGCATAACATCATTAACGTCAGTATAACCGATGGTATTTTCACTATTTGCAAAATTGTTTCAGACATCAGGGAACATTTTTGGTTCCGTGTCTGTCGCTCAATTTTTGCGACTAAAATATCTTAAAAACTACTCGTCCAATTTTAATAAAATTTATAAGGTAAGCCATAATTAGCCCATTGTTGGTCCCAAATAAGTTTCGACCTCCTGCGCCCATTCGTTTCTCTTCCACATGAGCACACGCCTATATCTTCAAAAGTACTCATCTGTTCTTATGAAATTTGGGATGATAAGTCATAATTAGCCCATTGTTGGTCCCATATAAGTTTCAACCTTCTCCCTTCATTTGCTTATCTTCCACTTGTGCACAAATATACATTTATATAACCTATATCTTCAAATGTACTTAACTGCTTTTATGAACTTTAGATGGTCTTGAGAAAGTAGCCTGCAGATACCCCAGGTTAATTTCAACCGTCTGTGCTCTTTAAATTATGTAAAATGTATGCTTTAATTTGTATAAAAAATCAAAACATTTTTGTCAGATTTAAGAAAAGGGGTGAAAATTTAATCAATTTGACAATACTTGGCTGTTAAAGCATAAAATCATTAAAGTACACGCGATAAGACGCGAGGAAGCTATGGAACTCATTTTTTGGCTGATGATTTGAAATTCTGCTTAAAATCAAGTTGTATATTTCCTTTTTTAAGGAGAGCATACAAATGTTTGATCTTAGTGGTTGGCCAAAAGACAGTGCTGAATAAATGTCTTCTAAACGAAAAGGATCTAGTTTATATTTGAGTAGTGAATGTGATTAAATGGCGAGTTAAGAATCCATCTGTATCACAGTTATACCTTGTTGGTGATTTAGAAACGCAGTTAGAAGATAGGATGGCTTAAAAGCGGCCAACGACCCTAACACTGCCATGTGGTAGCTTCTTCATCCTCATCACGTATCCCTTCTCTTAAGAACCTGCGCTGTACGCAATACGCAACTACTTTGTTCTCCAACTATTCCAATCTCCTTTATACCTTTTTAAGTTCACCAAGAATGCGCTTCAATTTCTTCCAAACTTAACTTCTTCTACAAATACTTAATCATAATACAACTTCATCAATAAATATTATTCCACTGAAAATGGCAGTATTGTCCATGTCTACTCCATATACTTAATCATCGTACAGATTTATCAGTAAATATTATTGCACTGAAAATTACAGTATAATCCATTCCATTCGTATATATTGCAGAGATAATTTCTCCAATAATTGGTGTTTATATAATGTATCTACTTGAGCAGATAAATAGCAATCCTCCAATGTAGTTATATTGGTTAGAGCACTCAGGATCCGTGTTCGATTCCTGGCACTGAGGTGCATTTTTATCTGTTTTTCTCCTTTTCTTTACTTTTACTTCCGAGCTTATCAAAGGTAACGGAAGCTATGTGATTGTTCTAAAGATCGAAACATTTTTTTCTTTGATTCCAAAAATTCTAAGACTAAAGGTCCATTTCAGACATCAGGCAACATTTTTGTAGTCACTCAATTATGCGAACCATCATGTTTTAAAAACTACTCGTCCGATTTTAATGAAATTTAGATTTAAGGTCAAAATTAGCCTATTGTTGGTCCCATATACGTTTCAACCTTCTGTCCTGTTTGTTTCTCTTCCACGTGCTCACAAACAGACATTTATTTACACCTGTATCTTCAAAAGTTCTCATCTTACCAAAGGTGGAAGCTATGTGATCGTTCTGAAGAACGATTTTTTTTATGTCTCCGATTTCAAAAATTCCAATACAGAAATACGTTTCAGACATCAGGGAACATTTTTGGTTCCGTTTCTGTCTGTCGCTTAGTTTTTGCAAAACAATATTATATCTTAAAAAGTCCAGTCATGCACCATGACTTAATGAGCGAATTTTCAAAGAAATCTGTATATTATTGGCTTATGATAATATAGGAAAATTTTGGTTTTGAATTTGCATGGGTGAAAAAAAATAAATTGGTACACAGAGACAAAAACGAGGTTCAAAAGTCAAAATCGTATTTACCCTTCAAGATGCATGTCGTTGGAAAGCTCTTTAAGAGTACAGTAATTGTTGTTATGTACACTTTTATCATATTTTCATATAAAAGGGGGGTAAAATGGAAAAAACACGGTTTTATGCTATTTTTGACCCTAAATTGTAAAAATTTGACCCCTAAATGAACTCCAAAAATTCTGGCCAACGAACTCATCCTTTCTTTTGATATTATTGACATTTTAAAATTTGTTTGAAATTTTTAAGTGCATCCTAAGGGGAGATATCGTCTGGAGTGACACATATATACATACATATATACATACATATATACATACATATATACATACATACATAAAAAAAAGTGTTAAATTTTAGGAATCGATTCAGAATGGTCTAAAACGGATTTCCATGGAAAAATTTTTCAAAAATTCGCATTACAAAAATTTTGAAGCCATTGCAATAGCGTAATTTTCTTTGAAAATTCGCTAAAACTACTCATCTGATTTTATTCAAATTTAGGCGGTGATTCAGAATTAACCCATTGTTGGTCTCATATACGTTTCAACCTTCTGCATCCATTTGTTTCTCTTCCACATGCGTACAAACATACATTTATTACATCTATATCTTCAAAATACATCTATTCTTTCTTTTTTTATTACATCTATCTTTCTATATATTCATTTGATTTTTATGAAATTTGAATGGTTTATTGAAAGTAACTCCGTTGATAGCCCCAGATTAATTTCAACCGTTCGTCGTTCAATTTTTGCATACCAACATATCTTGAATACTACGAGTCCGATTTTAATTAAGCCCATTGGCTTAACGGCTTGTGTGTTTTTAAAGCAAGAACAACTTAAATAATTTAAGCTAGAATTTATTGTTTTAGTATTTTATAGTGTCTAGACTCACATCTGCGTATATCTTTACATATAAACTTCTCACAGTTAGGTGGAGTCAAGGTCAGTCAAACCTCGGACACACAATTCTTTACATTATAATGCTGCTTTTTTATTTAGAAAGATTCTTAGTGCTTTACAATATATTTATAAACATATTGTAGACAAAATAAAAATAAACTAATTCTTATTTCTATTGGTTCGTGTAAAAGGAATGGAATGAAGTTTGTCGTTTCTTTGAAAGATTTAAATCTAATATTATCTATTCTATTTTGATCTAATCTAATATTACTATTCTAGGTTAGTTTCGAAATAAAAAACACCTATTGCACGAATCGATAAAAATAAATATTAGTTCCTTTCTATTTTGTCTACAATGTGTATTAAAAAGGTATTGTAAAGAACTTCAGTTTTTCTAATGAAGATATACACTACAAAATCTTTTGTTTTAATTCAATCTGATCTTTAGTCTTTAGTACTGATCTTGAAATTGTAATACATAATGGATTATGAACCATGATGATGTTACAACATCAATTTTTTAATGTTATAACCCGAGCTTACCAAAGGTAACGGAAGCCGTGTGATCATTTTTGTCTCAGATTTAAAAAATTCCGTGACAGAAATCTGTTTCAGACATCAGAGAACATTTTTGGTTCCGTGTCTGTCTTTCAGTCTGCCGCTCAATTTTTTACGATCCAACGCATCTTACAAAACTGCACGTCCAATTTTAATGTAATTTGGATGATAGGTCATGATTAGCCCATTGTTGGTCCAATATAAGTTTCAACCCTCTTCGTTTATTTGTTTTTCTTCCACATGCGCATCTACATAAATTTATTTACACCTATATCTTCAAAACTAGGTACTTATCTGATTTTTATGAAGTTTGGATGGTTATTCGAATGTAGCCCGCAGATAGCTCCAGATTATATTCAACCGTCATGCTCTTTTACTTTTGCTTAAATGATACTTTAATTCATGTAAAAAATCAAAATAACTTTGACAGTAATGAAACGGGGGAAAATTAAATAAATTTAACAATAATTGGTTTTAAATGCATAATAATTACAAGATAAAAAGAACTTTTTATATACTACGTTTTTAAATTTACTGTTGAATCATATGTAATGATAATATAATTGTCATTGTTAGTTATAGGTATATATAATGTTAGTGAAAAAAAGACATTGAATTTATCCGCATTAAATATCCGAATTTATTTACTTCACATAATAATGACAACCATCTAGAGAGCTGATGTTAAACCTATATATAATAAATTGGTAAGGCGTGAATCTCACGTAAAAAGGGTTTCGTTGGTATTGTGAACACAAATTGTAAGGGGGGGAGGGGAGATAAGTTTTGATTTTTTTTGACAAAATGGCGCGCAAAATTAAATGTTAACATCAAGTGTTATACATTTTTGAAATCTACTCTTCAATACCTTTCATTTGATACCCCACTCAAAATTAAAAAAAATAAAAAATCGGATAACATGAATTATCCGCCATCTTGGATTTCCAGTAAATCAGAACAAACTGACAATCTTATTTTTTCTATGGCCCAGCAGACCACACATTTTGCATATTTTTCTATATTTTTAGTAATAGCTGAAATACGATTTTAGGGGGGGGGGGGGGGACACACGCAAAATTTCGATGTTTTTTGACAAAATGGCGCTGAAAATTAACCACTATCCCTAAGTGGTATATATATTTCTATTCTACTCTTCAATACCTTTCATCTGATATTCCACTCAAAATTATAAAAAAATATTTTTTTCGAGTGACATGCATTATCCGCCATCTTGAATTTCCAGTAAATCAGATCAAATTGCTAATCTTATTTTTTCTATGGCCCAGCAGACCACACATTTTGCATATTTTTCTATATTTTTAGTAATAGCGGAAATACGATTTTAGGGGGGGGGACACGCAAAATTTCGATGTTTTTTGACAAAATGGCGCTGAAAATTAACCACTATCCCTAAGTGGTATATATATTTCTATTCTACTCTTCAATACCTTTCATTTGATACCCCACTCAAAATTATAAAAAAATATTTTTTTTTCGAGTGACATGCATTATCCGCCATCTTGAATTTCCAGTAAATCAGATCAAATTGCTAATCTTATTTTTTCTATGGCCCAGCAGACCACACATTTTGCATATTTTTCTATATTTTTAGTAATAGCGGAAATGTGATTTTAGGGGGGGGGGACAGGCAAAATTTCGATGTTTTTTGACAAAATGGCGCTGAAAATTAACCACTATCCCTAAGTGGTATATATATTTCTATTCTACTCTTAAATACCTTTCACTTGATACCCCACTCAAAATTTAAAAAAATATATTTTTTTCGCGACGTGAATTATCCGCCATTTTGAATTTGAACAGCTGATAATATTGAGTTCGCTATATTTTTCCTGTGTGCGCGTCAAAACGATCTTTTAAACTGGAAAGTTTCACGTTTTTATCTTTTTTTGTTCAAAAGTTATTGGAACCGTACAGAGTGACAGACGGACACAGGAACGAAACTATAAGGGTTTCTTTTTTTTGGTTTTACCAACAAAACCCTAAAAAGACAAATCTTTGTACAACGGATCTCACCAACACCGAATCTAAACCGTGCCATTGATATGTCCCTGTTTAAGGACAGTAAGAGAAGAGAAATGTGTACGAGTAAAGAAGTACAGATGCAGAAAAATTAAACCTATACCTACCTCTAAGAAAAAAGTGTAAACTAACCTGGGTGTCACACGTCAATTAATTTATTTCTTTGTTTACTTTTTGCTGTCATTCAATGGTTACCTCTTAATAAAAAATCACAAATTAGAAACCCGTCAAAATGAAGATTTTAAATACTATGGGATATGTCAAAACAAAAAAAATAACTTGTGGATTTTTTCCGAACTAACTTTCCGTACAGCAAAATTTGCTGAAAACTAATTAAATTCTGCTGAAAGATGGCTAAAGGTATTAAAATAATGCATTGTCATCGTGTTCTGAGCTATTCTAAAAGTTTCAAATGTTTAGGTACTTGGGAAGTTAGGTAAAAATAGATTGCAAGATTTGTACTGGACAAACAAACAAACAAGAAAGCAAGCTAATAAAAACGTAGTAAAATCGCTAAAGTTTACGAAATAAGACACAAGGCTGCTATGTTGCATGTGCCCCACTTATCGGCCAAGATGAATTGAAATATATATATCGGCAGACTATATCTTTTGAATTGAGGGTGATTTAAAAGCTTGAATACATTCGTCCTTTATGTGTGTACCATTTATATATATACACCATGATATTGTGTACCATTTAAACATTAACTCTTTAAAATTTGGAATTTATTTCAAACCTTTCATTTCGTAGTAGAATTTCTTTAGCATGGTTTTAGGTTAGTGCGTCTTGCTTTTAATATATTATAGTTTCCTTGTAAAAGTTGTCTTCCTTTCTCTTTTCATAAAACCTTTTTTGTTGTAATGTTTTTCAAGAAAAGTGGTATTTTTACTTGAGAGTACAAGTCGCTTAGAAAATAATCTTTTAGTTGTACTAGAGGAGTATTGTGTACACCTGCTTCCTGCAATAGGCTGCAGAGAAGGCTTCTTCCAGGTATAAAGCAACCGAGATTTATTGGACCCGTCTTCTATACCGTGGGTCATGCGCACCGGTCTCAACTTTGCATACAAGCTAACCTTACCGACCGCGGAAGAAAAGAGGGGGTAAACTATGTATATACGAAGCTCTGAATTTGTTGTCAAAGTTGATCTCAGCTTGCTTTGATTCGCTACTCGAGTTCGAGTTCAACCTGTAACCGGTAGGCTTTAATAAACTAGTTTCCTTCCGTAGTTGAACTCTTTGCCCGTTCTATTTGCATAAATGGACGGCACCAACCTGGTTTTTCAGTTTGAAAAAAATCTTAACCTGGCCTGACCCTATCGCATTCCTTGCTCTTCACCTCCTTGCCTCTAACCTGAAGAATAGTGTTTTTCGAGAAGAAGAATTTATAAATGCGCACGCGCGAACATTTACTTTTTTAAATCTTTCTCTTTTGCTTAGTCTACGTCTTTTATTTACTTGTGGATAATCATTCCGAATGTTTCTTTTTAGTTTAATGTACAATAATTACCAGTGAGGTGAGAACTAAAGTTTATTAAATTCTTCAGTTTCTTCATTCTTTCTTTACTTTTGGTCCTTTAATTTTTATTGTCCAATCGTTAATATTAAATTATTTATATACATTTTTAGGATCGAATGGATCAGTCAAAATTAAAAGAAAAACATTGTTTTAGTTTACTGACATTTCGGAAAAATATATTTATTTATTCAATGTAATGGCATGAATGATTTTATTTTTTCAGGATAACTATGTATACAGTACATAGTTATAATGGGGTAATTTTTGGTAGGTAAATAGTGGAGACGCAATTTTCTAAAACATCCGTTAACGTAAGCAATGTTTTTTTTTGTTTTTTTTTTTTACTTTTGACTGATCCTAAAATTTATTTTAATTATTTCACAGTCGATATTCACTTTTTTAGTTAAATTATTTAATTTTTCAAATAACTTTCATTCCTTATGATTATGACTTGACTTTAATTCTTTTATTTCTTTCGATAATTTGCTACAAAGAAAACCTTCAAGAGTTGCCAAGTCTAAATTAATTGTAGGTACATTTAATCATTATTGAATATTTCATAAAAATTTATCATAAAAATAACTTCTCCTCGGCGGGGAATCGAACCCGGCCTCTCTCCATCCGTGTTTGCAGCTATTTTCTCACATCAAAACTTGTAAATCCATTATAATCTTAAAATCGAATTTTTCGCGCAATCGCAATATTCTTTTCTGTATATGAAAAAGTAAAATAAAGAATTATAGGCGTAAAAGGGCAAATCTCGCTTCATACGGTCACGTGGCTTCCACAAATAAGTTTATTGATTCTTGATCTAGTTTACACATTTAGTTGTGTATGCGTATTACTATTTCATTTTAAAATCACGTTTTTGGGTTTTAGTTTATCTATTTTTAAATTAGATAATCTGATTCATTAGATAAGTTAGTAGGATCTTCCATCGGTATAAATACTAGCAGAAATCAAGAAAAATATTTCTTAAAATGATTTCTAGCTAAACGTTTTCTTGAGAGCTCAAAATTCGAGTTTTTGTCCTAAAAATTAAACTAAAATATCCCAACATAAATGCAGTTGATTTATTAGTTAACGAGCCCTTAGGCTCGTGGCAACAGGCTTATTTTTATATTTAGGAAAAGAAGTAAAACAATTTAAGTAAATTAATTTAGATAAGTTATTATATCTAAATGTAGACCGACAAATCAAAACAAACATTTATTTTTATTGGAATAATTGTGGTTGCCTTATCTAGGCAATAACAAATCATTTCAAGGTGAATCGTTGGGACGCTACTCGATTATATAAAGGATAGTGTTTTGTCAAAGCAAATAATGAAAAAATAATGGCAGCAGGTTACAAGTTTATTTGAGAAGGCGTTTCCTCGGATGCTATAGGAATTTCTAAGGACCATATTTGGTCTAGAGACAGGGTGGGCATCACAGTCCTTGAAACCAAAGCAATCCTGCCTTAACTTTAGATTATTTTTTATTTTTTATTCTATACTGAGTCACTTGTGACTAACTCGTCAAAATCAACTCACTTTATAGTATTACATTATTCAAAACTGAGCTCGTAAGACTCTGTCTAAACATTATTATATGAAAAACGACAAAAGAAACTTTTATAATATAACGAGTAATAAACTTTCTCAGTTGATGTTTACAAAACAAAAGGTTTAATTCAAGCTCTAGATTCTTTAAAAAAAAATAACCTGGGACTATCTGCTGGCTATTTTTGACAAACCATCCAAATTTCATAAAAATCAGATCAGTACTTTTGAAGATATAGGTGTAAATAAATGTATGCGGAAGAGAAACAAATGGACGCAGAAGGTTGAAACTTATATCGGACCAACATTGTGCTAATTATTACCTACCATCCAAATTTCATTAAAATATGACGAGTAGTTTTTAAGATATGTTGGTTCGCAAAAATTGAGCGACAGACTGATAGAAAGACAAGAAACCAAAAATGTCTCCTGATGTCTGAAATGGATTTTTATCTTGGAATTTTTGAAATCGGAGAATTTACATTTTTCGTTCTTCAGAACGATCACATAGCTTCCGTTACCTTCGGTAAGCTCGGAAACAATGATACAAGATCAAAATGTCAAAATAGTACATTTTAGCTCACACATTAATAAATTATCAATTAGTAAACTGAGGATTTCTTCTTATCCTGTTCTGTTGTGTACTATATTTTCGTTTAAATATTAAAATCTAAACATGTTGAACATTTTGCTATATTTCAACCTCTTTGGATCAGGGAAGCAGTTGCTTCTCTAAGAAGGAAACAACTAAGAGAACACGCCGTCTTAGAGAAGCAACTGCTTGAAAATGACCCAAAGGGGTTGAAATATAGCAAACTGTTCAACATGTTTGAATTTTAACATTTAAACGAAAATATAGTACCCAAAAAACCGCAGGATAAGGAGAAATTCTCAGTTTACTAGTATACATATATAAAGGGTAATTAATCTACTAAATAAATTATTAATTAAATAACTATATACTTATTTCAAGTAAAGCTTAGTTAATTTCAGAGTTTAATATGCATTTATATCAGTAAAAGATATAAGTTAAAATGTATTATACCTCTAGTTCTAGTTATTGATTTCTAACCCCCTATTTTGTTTTAAGTCAGCACGGAAAGTCTTTATTTAGAAAATGAGATAATGAATAAGAAAGAACGATCTAGTTGCAAGGGTAACGCTGAACAAAGAAACAAAACTATTCTGGTCTAAACTTATTGATTTTTAGCTTTGTGTTATGGCTTTCACACGGTTAAAACGAATAACTAGCTTAGGGTTGACTTTTCCCCTCGCTCAAGTTCTTAATGGGTGTCACGGCTATTAGATATTTCTGCCGCGTTATAACTTACTTCTAACCAGGTAAAAGGTACTTACATGCATTCTTAATAGCTCCTTTTATATATATTGTAAGTAAAGTTCAAATTATAAATGGCTTTTATCCTCCAGAAGGGAGAAAAAGTGAACTTTTCTCCCTAGTTTTTAGGGAGGAAAGTTACTTATTGTACCCAATGAGGTTGATCAGGGAGTAATGAAAAATAAGGCAATCATGAACTCTCATTATTCCCTCCAGTGTTGCCCTAGATAAAACACAAGTATGCAATGTTGCTTTTAAATACACAATTTCATTTATTAACTTTTATTTAGTGTCTAAATCTATAATGTCTTCTTTACACATATCATGTAACCTCCACAACTGTTGTAATGGTTATTTATCAGTAAATCAAACAAAAAAATACGTGTGGTGTCGCGGGACACCCGGTAAGAACGAAGTTCCTTACATTTTTCATTAAATTTAAATTATAAAATCACAGTGCTAAGTATGTATACATTGCTAACTACTTATACATGGCGGAGTTAAAAAAGAGACAAAAGTAACGAACTGTTTGTACCTAGCAGAGTTAAGGCAAAATTAAAAGAAAATCATTATTTGTATAATTAAAGCAAGTGTCTTACTATAAATATATAATATTGAATATAAGAAAAAAGTTGATCATGATGAGTTTATTTTATAGTGAAAGAGTATGTTTATTAAAGGAGTTTGGATTGAAATAGGACTGTTTTCTACCTACCTGGCCAATTAATTTAAAATATTATAAAATATATCTCTTCCCTACTCTACAGCTTCTGCTTGTATGATTATATTTTATTTATTTACAAAACAAAGTGACATTTTTGGCATATATAAAAAAAATATTCAAAACAAGTCAAGTAACAGGCTTCCTTAATAACACTTTTTTCCGCCTTTTGAAGCTTACGTTTACGCGAGCGTTGCGCGTGAACGTTTGGGCGGATAACGTTTTCCGACGAACTCAGCCTGGGCATTGGTAAAATGAACATGTGTACCAAATTTCATTTAACTCGGTGATCTTTTACTCATGTTATCGTCATCTGTAGATTTCGTGACGGATTTTGCGTGACGGTGATTTTGGCCGTTTTTTTCGGATTCACTCCCAGGCTCCAGAACGTGCGATAAGGAAAATTCGTTCCATAAATTTAAAGGTGAAATTATAATTTCTAAATGTAGATCTACTAATCCTTATTTGTTTACATCAGTTGGCTATTCTATTCAATACACTTATCAGCTTCCACCTGATCATCTAATTTGAGAGACATTTTGTTTGCACACAATCTCCTGGACTAAGAAGTGAATTTATTAGAAATTCTATCTTTATTTTAATTTAAATTATGTTCACTCAGTGTTTATCCCCTTCATTGCAATTGTAGTGCTCAACCAACGCGCATCCTTAAAAACTATTAACATTTGACGTGTCGTTACCTGTGCTGACGTGTAAATTCATCACGTCATTCAAGTATGAACTAACAGACTCATTAATTATGTTCCTTTTTAGATCATTAATGTAAATCTTTAGGTATGAATGACTCCATGAATAATTAGCTCACCATGGACAAGGTCCTCTCTGAATACTTTAGTAATATGAATTGTAGTGATATGTGTCACAGTTTTAGCGTTTATAACTGCCTTATTATCTGGGTTAATAAGATCGGTAGTTAGGAATGATAAATGTATTTTATTGTTGATAGCAATTTATCAATCTATTGGTATTTTTCCTAGCCCAAGGCTAAGGAATGTCCATAAAACAATCTGCGTGTCTTTGTACCCTTGAAATTTAACCTTATTTTTCCTCAATCCATTTACAATTACAATTTAAATTTTACATTTTTAGGGTCCGTAAGCAAAACCAAGGACCCTTATATTTTCCAGCGTGTGTCTGTCCGTCCGTCCTGTCGCGTGCTCTCACGGCTACACCATTCGTCCGATCACTTTGAAATTTGGCATGTATGTGTCTTGTACTTACCCACATATTTTAAAAATATAGCGACTTAAAAAAAATATTTTCAAAAAATTAGGGTAAGAAAACGTAACGGTTAAATTTTTTTTTTTTTTTTTTCGACACCGTGAGGGGTATCATATGAAAGGGTACGTCGAGCTGATTACAAAAATATATAATTCTTTGGATATAACTTTGATAGGGCGAGCGTAGGCGAGTTTGAAGCGGGTTTGAAACGTGCCCCCCCCCCCTTTTATCTCGCTTATGT